>OX589615.1:6336765-6936765 GCA_951329385.1 Polia nebulosa
AATTTACATAAAATTTTACCAATATTTTCTCACACATCGAGGAATTATTTTATAGTATTTTTGGCACTTTATAGCAGTTTTACTATATCAAAATGTGTCACTATTACAATTTTAAAGTGGCGAAAGGATAAACTCTAAAACTTCAAACAGCGCCATCTATTGGTACAATAAATAAATATGTCTAAGGATTCGTTACAATAATCGTCTAAATTTGAATTACAACCCCATTATTCCACAATATTATGCTTAGGGCAGTTTATTAAATAAGAAAATACAGTTTTTACCATATTTATTTTCAAAATATTAATATTACTTAAACTTCAATAATAAATCAATGCATATTACGCCATCTATTGAGATTTATTTGAACTAAATTTTCTTTGTTCGAGATGAGACCCCGTGACTATAGTAATAATTGGTAGTCTGGTCTACTATAATAATTATGTCAATATAATTTTGAAGTTTTAGCAGAATACCAAATTTGCAACAGTGGCAAAATAATGTATGTTGTGTGTCGATAGAGTGTCGATGGCGTGTTGCTTAACTCAAAGTTACAGAATTGGGCCCTTGGAGTGAAGGTTTTTTTTTGCGTGGGAAATCATTCAATGACTTCTCCCGCTCTGGAGCGGGAGGGCGTGTCAGACTCTTACTGACTAAAACCCACCCTTGTTCCTTCCTGTTACGTCACTTGTAGGTAATTTAACAGGTAAAGCCAGGTCATTTTCAATCACCAGGAAATTCTGGCACCAGTCTTTCCAAGGGGGTTGTGTTATTCAGTTACTCCATGTAAAATATTAGTATTTAGCTGCATCCGGTTAGACTGGATGCCGAACCTGACATTGTTTATTTTATTTTTATTAGGAAAACTTACAGCTAGACAGATACAGTAAGTAATAGTTTTAAATAAAATATGGCCAATTACAAGTTTACACATGTATGTGTACCTGTGTGCGGTAGCGACCTCTCGCGCCCGGCCCTGGTTCAGGCTATGGTACGGGGCGAGAGGGAATGGGATGCCGTCTCCTCCTTTTGCGAAGCAGTAATGCTCGCGAAGGCGGAGGCGGGACGGGTGAGGGAAGCTCAACGGAGTGTGCGGAGTGGCCCTCACACCCGCGGCCGCTACCGCCGCAGGAGAAGCACTGGGCGTAGGACGTCGAGAGACGATCTCCGGTCACCGTAGACCCGGGCCTGCGGACGGCGAGTAGTGGGTAGCTCGCCGTCCGATCAGCACCAGGCCCGTGAGTCGACGGCGCGTAGGTTCCACGCGCGCCTTAAAGAGACGATTGTCAGCCACCACTGACGGGGCCCATCATAGCCGGTGCCTGCATGCCTAGGGGTAGCGGATAAATTCTTAACAGAGTTACTGCTCGCCTGGGCACTCAGGCAGGGAAAGAACAGGGGTGGGTTTTAGTCAGTAAGAGTCTGACACACCCTCCCGCTCCATCCTGAGCGGGAGATGTCATTGGACGATGTCCCACAACGCTATAAAAAAAAATGTGTACCTATGTGTATTGTTGAGAAAAGGCTGGACAGATGGATTGAGCTGTAATGAGTATGTGAACATTAGCGAGGGTGCGGTTATTTCCAATCAGTAGTTCGCTACACTGCGAACTAAAGAGGAGGGATGAAACACATATAACTAAAAGAGTTATGAATATAAATATGAATGGATGGAGAGGGAGGCCAAAGAAAGGATGGATCGATTGTGTGAAGAGTGATATGAAAGAAAAGGGAGTTAGTGATAGCGTGACGGCTGACAGAACAGAATGGAAGAAAAAAACGTGTTGCGCCGACCACAAGTAACATGGGATAAGGGCAGGAAGATGATGAGTTCGCTACACTGCCTGGAATGAAAGGAACACCTGTCTTTCGGTCCTGTTTTGATTTGCAGTGGCCTATTTGGAAAGCAATGAATCGATTGCGTACCCAAGTAGGCCGTTGCAAATGTTATTTGGCGTAATGGGGGTTAAATTGTTCCCTCAAACTCCCAGTGCGGTGCTAGAGTCCAGATGATGATATGACCCATTTGCAGGAGTTCCCCAGGTGAACGTTTACCTGCAGTCCTGCACCCTAGATGACCTCAGCGACGCCTCCGACGAAGCAATAACCGTGGCTACCTACTGGGCCCAAACAGTACCTACCTATGATTATAATATTGTAGCGACATCTATGACGCTACATACGAACTAAAACAGCAAAATTCCTACATTGCACAAGCAGAGTTCTCCGCGCGATTTGAACATATACAACAGCCCGAAATCAACTAATGGGCAGTTGCCCGGACCAGACACAACACCCGTCTGGTCGGAGGATCCTCCCTTTTCAATGGAGGTTGTGGGACTTTACACTCTGTTCCGCACACCTCCATAATGGATCCTTCACGAGTCACCACCATTATCGTCATAGATGTCGCTACATCACTACCCGCCGGAGATCGGAGATCGATTGTTCTCGATGAGTCGTTGATACGTGATGCTTGCCGGGCCAGTGGAAGGTTGGTTCCAGTGAGTCGGAACCGGAAGAGGCGCATAGTTCACGGTGAGTCGGAACTGTCTGCGGTGACGATATCCCAGTGAGTCGGGATGATGTTGCAGGCTCCAGTGAGTCGGAGTACTGCTGCGGGCTTCAGTGAGTCGGAGCGGTGCGTCGTCGTCGTTTTTCGTTGTCGGCGTTATCGTTGTCAATATTATGTACCGTCGAAACGAAAAGCAGAAGCGTTCGCTCGCATAGTCAGTACCAAGAATTCCTATTGGCATAAATCAATAAAATATTTTCATAAAACACGACTGTAAAAAATAACTAAAAAATTCCAAACAAGCCACTTTTCAAGCAGTCTGATAATAATAATAATAAATCATTTATTTGCATAAAACATGGTATACAATGTTGTTAAATATAAATATAATAGTTCCAACATGTTTAGCTAAGTTAAAACTTAACATGCAGGGTTTTTGAATGACAACAGGCATCGACACTTTTTTTCTATAAATTTTTGTAAACTCTAGAAGCTACACTTATTTAACCACTTGTACATTTTTAGCTTAAATAATCTTGAATTTAATGTTTTGAAATGGCGTGGTATCTTGTTGTAAATACGCACGCACATTGCTAGACAGTTTTTATTATATTTAGCATGTCTTGGCAAATCATTAAGGACAGATGCAGTTGGTGGAACTAAAACAAGTGCCACCAACTGCATCAGACTGCTTGACAAGTGGCTGGTTTGGAACTTTTTAGTTGTTTTTTACAGTCGGGTTTTCTGCAAATATTCAGTTTTTTTATTTCCTACATTTTAGTGAGTTATATTTTTGGAGTCGCCTCCTCGAGCTCTTTATTTTGATAACCCATACCCGACATGACCAGGTCATAAAAATACGAGTAATTAACCTAATTGCGTAAAAAAAAAACAAAATGGCGGATTTTGTTTTTTTTTTTCAAATTTCATGTAGCCTATAAGGAGCGTAAAGGAACTATAGAGGGCGCCACATAAATGTCAATGTCAAGTATTTCTACAGTACAAGTTGCGGATTTCACTCAATAGATGGCAGTCTACGTTACGCGTGCTGCATGTGTGCATGATGCGTGTGTGTATACATATATGATACGGAAATGTCAATGACAAGTTTTTAAAGGGTAAAAGTTTCGAATTTACTCCACTAGATGTCACAGACTACGCCGTGCACGTTCCCTATATCACTTCGGCGGTCAAGACCAATATATTAATACCTCATTTGTTAAAATCTATCAAGCCGTTTAGGCTACCGCGCGTGCCAAGGCACACATATATACATAGGTAGATACTCGAAAAATATTACCCTCCTTTTAGGCCAGTCGGTTAAAATTTAAATTAACTAACGATACTTCGGTTGCTTTTTTTGTAAAAAAATTTTTTGCAATGAGCGCTTCCGAGTTTTATTTTTCTAATGATCTCATCATACCTTATGGGGTTCGACAAAGCGACATTCTATCAGGTATAACAATAAAATTGTCAACAAGTTTGGAAGTCATCACGCGACACTTTGTTATCGCCCTAACATATGTTTATTTTTTTTACTTTTGGCTTCGCACGATTTGTGCATTGAGCCGGTGTCAAATTTTAGAAAGAATTTAGTTTTTAGACACAGAATACAGTCACTTTAGTTTTCCATTAGAATGAGGATGTAACTAACACATTCTAATGTTTTTGCAGTATTTGGCAGCAGTATCGAGTCGGCCTTCTCGGTAAGCTGCGCTGAGGTATCTAGTCAATACTTAATTACCTACATCTATACATATAATAAATCTGTAGAAAAGTCATTTTTGTACATTGAAGAAATTGAAACAAAAAATAGCCAGCGTGTGAAAAGATAAGTAACAGAACCCATTTCAATCATTTTTGAAATTTTTGTCTGTTTGTCTGTTTGTCTGTTTGTCTGTTTGTTTGTGCGCACATCACGTAAAATCTACGAATTCAATGCTGACAATGTTTATATACAAAAATTATACGCAACTTGAGGATTAACTTAGTTTTTGTTTCATCGAAATCGGTTCACTCTATCAAAAGATATGATTCATTTAGTGAGTTCAAGAAGTAAAATATTACGTTACGCAATTAAGTATAGTACTTGCAACGACATCTTAAGACTAAAAATAGAACTAATGTTGATAGTTGAAATCTAAATCCGATAGATGGCGTTGTGCAAATGACGTCATTTTCTGAATCGCGGTGTTAAGATTTTCCGCGCGAGGATGACGTCCACCGTGTTTACTAGGCAAATTGGGTTTCGTTAGGTGTCTTAAAAGTTCTTGCGTGTGTCGTAAAAGTTCTTTGGTTGCTTGGTTTATCGATTTTCTAAATTGGTCGAAAAAAAAGTATTTGCTTATCTTATTGGTTTCGTTTGGTCAACTTTGGTCATTGGTTTGAAGTACGAAGTAAAGATTGTATTTGATTTACTTCGTAGTTTGAATCCAATAGTGCCAATCGTTATACAGTAAGTTAGTGTTGCCAATTCGTTGAGTCACGACCACGAACAGACGATACGTTGTCACACTAGACTGTTCGACGCACCGATCTTTTAAGTTTGTAGGCTATTCAGTCATAAGTGTTGTTAGTTTTGTTTATTGCTTTAATTTTCCTTGAAAATGCCTCAAAGAAAAAACTAACCTTTCGCTGCGTAGCCGAAATGCGAAAAGGATGAGACTTTGTAGGTCTCAGGAATCGGAAGAAGATCGTGAAGCACGGTTATCTGCTAACCGAGAGCACATCGCTCTTTCACGTGAATCGGAAACGTTCACCGAAAGGGAGTCACGTTTAAGTTCACAAAGAACACGGACCGCGACTTTGCGGTCTCAAGAGAGTATCCAGGAACGCGAAGACCGGCTGTCTGCTGATCGGGAGCGCCACTCTCTCTCACGTGAGTCAGAGACATTCACAGAAAGGGAGTCGCGCTTAAGTTCGCAAAGAACTCGGACCGCGACTTTGCGTTCTCAAGAGAATATCCAGGAACGCGAAGTTCGGCTGTCTGCTGATCGGGAGCGCCAGTCTCTCTCACGCGAGTCAGAGACTTTCACAGAAAGGGAGTCGCGCTTAAGTTCGCAAAGAACTCGGACCGCGACTTTGCGTTCTCAAGAGAATATCCAGGAACGCGAAGTTCGGCTGTCTGCTGATCGGGAGCGCCAGTCTCTCTCACGCGAGTCAGAGACATTCACAGAAAGGGAGTCGCGCTTAAGTTCGCAAAGAACTCGGACCGCGACTTTGCGTTCTCAAGAGAGTATCGAGGAACGCCAAGCACGTCTGTCATCTGACCGAGAGCGACACGCTCTCTCGCGCGAGTCTGAATCTCTCTCCCAAATGAAGAACGATTACAAATAGCTAGACATAACTATGTAGGTGTACAAAGAAACAATGAAAGTTATCTTGCATCTGAAAGGGAAAGAATAGATGAACTAAGACGAGCAGAAACAGCAGAACAACGTCAATCTCGCCTAGAAATAGAACGAGCTCGATACCATATGAATAGAGAAACAAATAGCGGAGCTGATGAGTCCATGGAAAATGACGATGCAAATATTTTATTACCTTGGGACAATAGGGAAAAATCAGGGTTCACATATTCGTCTAGAATTAATTATGCTGGCTTTACTTTCGTGGGTGACATGAGAGAAATTTGTAATTTTTGTCATGCTTTGAAATGGAGGAAAGAGACAGATGGAATGTGCTGCTCAAATGGAAAAATTGTTCTTCCAAATTTCCAAGATCCACCACACTTACTTAAAAGTCTCCTGAATGGCGATCATCCCCAGTCGAACCGTTTTTTGGATAATATTCGTTTATATAACAGTGCTTTCCAAATGACTTCCTTTGGGGCAAAACAAATAACGGAAGGACCGTTCATGCCAACCTTCAAAGTACAAGGTCAAGTTTATCACCTTATTGGATCTTTGCTGCCAGAAAATGAACCCAAATTTCTCCAAATTTATTTTGTATCCGATTACACGCAACAGCTCAATGTTAGAAATCACAATTTTCCCCAGCTCAATGCTGAGCTTTTGGGTCAACTTCAAGAATTGCTGCATCACGTTAACCAGTACGTTCGTGAATTCAAAGCTGCATTGGAGTCAATTCCACAAGGCAGCAATGATTTCAAAATTGTTATAAGTGCCGATAGACGTCCTGTGGGTGAACACCGTGGAAGACACAATGCACCCGTCGCAGATGAAGTTGCAGTTGTTTTAGTCGACCAGGAGTGTGAGAGACGTGATATCGTGTTGCGTACACGCGACGATCGCCTTCAACGCATTTTGGAAACCCACCGAGCTTACGACGCCCTGCAATATCCACTAATTTATTGTCATGGTGAAGATGGGTACAATTTTGGGCTGTACCAAGTGAACCCTACTACGAGAGTCACTAATTATCAAAAAAAAATATCTGCTCAACAATACTATTCCTACCTTTTACAAATAAGGCAAAACAGTTTCGTATATTTGCAACGATTTCGTGGTTTGTTCAGCCAATTTATTGTGGACATGTACGCAAAAATAGAAACTGAACGTTTAGTGTATATTCGCACTAACCAGCGACGGTTACGCGCTGAAGAATACGTGCACTTGCGGGACGCCATGCAATCAGATAATAACGTCGAAAACTTGGGTCGATTGGTTATTTTGCCATCCAGTTTCACAGGCGGTCCGCGGTATATGCACGAACGAACGCAAGATGCTTTTTGTTACGTCCGTAAATACGGCCGGCCGGACCTTTTTATAACATTTACAACAAATCCAAAGTGGACGGAGATTTGCCAGGCACTTCTCACAGGACAGGCGTCATACGACAGACATGACATTATTGCTAGGATTTTTCATTTAAAACTCAAAGTCTTGATTAATCTACTTACAAAGGAGAAAGTTTTCGGTTCAACTCTTTGTTTTATGTATAGCGTCGAGTGGCAAAAGCGTGGTTTACCCCACGCGCACATTCTTCTGTGGCTGGAAGAAAAAATTCGTCCCGATGCTATAGACAGTGTCATAAGTGCAGAATTTCCGGACTATAATGCAGATCCGATTTTGCATGACATAGTAAAAACACATATGGTTCACGGGCCATGTGGCCTCTTAAACAGGGAATCACCGTGCATGAAAGATGGTCAATGCTCAAAAAAATACCCCAGAGCACTGAAAGAACTAACTATGGCTGGGGAAAATGGGTATCCGCAATACCGGCGAAGATCACCGTCACAAGGTGGTTTCACAGCTACTGTCAGATTCCGTGGACAAGAAATAATTCTAAATAATAGTTGGGTGGTACCGTATTCTCCAGTTTTGTCAAACGCTTTTCAAGCACACATTAATGTTGAAATTTGTAATAGCGTCGAATCTATAAAATATATATGTAAATATGTTAATAAAGGTAGTGATCAAGCCATGATAGCACTAAGAAATAACAACCAATTTGATGAAGTGACAAGGTATCAATCTGGCCGATACATAAGCTCTTCGGAGGCAGTTTGGCGCATTTTGAGTTTCCCTATTCATGAAAGGTATCCGCCAGTCATCCATCTTGACGTGCACCTGGAAGGCGGGCAGCGAGTTTACTTTCAGCCAGAAAATGTGGCAGAAAGAATGAACAACCCAAGACAAACCACCTTGCTCGCATTCTTTCGCCTTTGCGAAAGAGACAATTTCGCTAAGTCTCTGTTGTACAATGAAGTGCCACATTATTATACTTATAACAAGCAGCAAGGTGTTTTTAATCGCAGGAGACGTGGAACTGCTGTAGAAGGCGAGTCCGGCATTTTTAAAGAACACGTGATTGGAAGAGTATACACGGTGCACCCAAATAATGCAGAGTGTTATTATTTACGCCTTCTTCTTCACACAGTGCGAGGACCTACTTCTTTTGCTGAGCTCCGCAAAGTGGACGATATAGAATATCCCACATTTCATGCTGCTTGCCGCGCACGGCATTTATTAGATGGCGATCAGCATTGGGATGATGCTTTAGCCGAAGCATGCGTCAGTGATAGTCCACATCGTTTGCGCCATTTATTTGCCATTTTGTTGACATTTTGTGGCCTATCGGACGCTGGGCAGTTGTGGCAAAAATATAAAGACGCGTTTGCCGAAGATTTTTTGAGACAGCAAAATATAAATAGTGAAACTTCTGACCAAGTACGTGAAAGCTGCCATAATAGGGCTTTGCTGGCTATACAAGATATAGTTACAAGTATAGGAGGGAACCCCCTCAGTCAATACGGCTTGCCGACACCGACAGTTGGTGGGGAACGAATTAATAGGGAGTATACATCTGAAATAAATTACAACCCCGAAGAGTTAGCAGAAATATTGCGAAATGGCTGTTCAAATTTGACGACAGAACAACGTCAAATCTTTGATAGAGTATGCTGTAGTGTAGAACATTCATTAGGAGAAATGCTGTTTTTAGATGCACCTGGTGGAACAGGTAAAACTTTCCTCACTAAAGTTATCTTGGCTCAAATAAGGAGCCAAAACAAAATTGCCCTTGCCGTCGCTTCCTCAGGAATAGCTGCCACTTTATTACCAGGAGGAAAAACTGCACATACAACATTTAAAATACCAATCGACTTGGACCGCACAGAAAACCCTGTTTGCAACGTGTCTCGCAATAGTGATAAAGCAAGGGTTTTACGCGATTGCGCCCTTATCGTTTGGGACGAGTGTACGATGGCAAATCGTAAAGCTGTGGAAGCTGTAGATAGAACGTTGCGAGATATAAGACAAAATGACCGACCGATGGGAGGCTTAACGGTGCTATTCTGTGGAGACTTCAGGCAGACACTCCCTATAATACCCAGAGGAACGAGGGCCGATGAAATAGGTGCCTGTTTAAAGAGCTCTATTTTATGGCGTAGTGTCATATTAACTAATTTGAGCTTTAATATGCGAGCATATTTGGGAGGTGACGCAAACGCGCAGGTTTTCTCAAATTTACTACTTCAAATTGGTAACGGCACATACCCGACTCAAGAAGGAGGTAAAGTAACTTTAGTCGAAAGCCTGTGTTCTTCTGTTGCCTCACAGCAGGAACTCATTTCCTCTGTATACGGAGATCCATCAGAGATCTCGAACCATGACGCTGCTTGGCACCTCGCAACGACCAAGCAGCAGCAATAAATTCTCAAATATTGGTACATGTTTCTGGAGAAAGTAGGGAATATTTATCTATTAACACGGTTTTAGAAGAAGGAGATGCCACCCACTATCCAGTAGAGTTTTTAGACTCTCTAAATACACCAGGTCTTCCAGCACACAAAATTTATTTAAAAGTCGGAGTACCAATCATTCTACTCAGAAATTTAAGCCCACCAAAACTATGCAATGGAACTCGGTTGAGAGTAACAAATCTCCAACGAAATGTCATCGAAGCCGAAATCTTAACAGGTTGCGGCTCCGGTGATGTTGTTTTCATTCCCAGGATACCCATTATCCCCAATAATTTTCCGTTTACTTTCAAACGTGTGCAATTTCCTGTAAGCCTCTGTTACGCTATGACTATTAATAAAGCCCAAGGCCAGACGTTATCCGTTGCGGGTGTAGACCTTACTTTTGATTGTTTTTCACACGGCCAACTCTATGTTTCTCTATCACGTGTTAGCAACCCAAACAACCTTTTTGTATATGCTCCGGGTAATTCCACCGCTAACATAGTATATAGAGAAGCATTAACGTAATCAACTATACCAAAGTCAGGACTCTTATCTAAATCATCAAAAAGGTGATATACTCTTATCTAAACGACGTTGTTTTGTTCTCGACAACCACGCGAACGAAGTCGCGGGCACAGCTAGTACTACAATAAAATCTCAGCTCTCAGCTTCATTTCATATATGTATATCGCGCCTGTTTCAATGATTTCACATACAGTTTAGTTGCGTAGACACTTGAGACACAAAACTACACCAATTGTACATCACAATATCCACTACGAATCAATTTGCAAAATTATAAATATTTTTATTAATAAAATGAAAACAGTGAAACTTCACAGTTCAGAAAATCTTTTTAATTTGTGTTTTATAGAAAGTAATGTGAGAGTTTTGTACATATTATAATTATGTATCTATATCTTTTAATATAATACCTATACTTGTCTAGCTGACCCGGCAAACGATGTTTTGCGATTAATAGATGGTGGACCCCCAGGTAGGAGGTGAAAAATACTTTACGTCCTACTCTCATACCTACCAAATATAAAAAATAAAAAAAACATTAAAATCGGTCAAGCCGTTTCGGAGGCGTGCAACCACAAACACTGTGACACGAGATTTTTATATATTAGATTAGCGGTCCAACATATGTCCTACCCGATTGCAGTATCACCTACCGGGTCTATATTGTGAATCTAAGCCATTCAAAATCGGGCCAGCCGCTTAGCAATTTCCCGCTTTTCAATTGTTGGTATAATTCTTCAATTAATTGCAGTGGTTCTTGAGATTAACCTTCACATATGTACCTACACAAACTCACAAGTCGCATTCTATCTTTATAATATTACAACTATAGACAGATATCTAGAGAGCAGTAGTAACCGTCTCCGACTTACGTGACGTGGGTCGTGAGTTCGAACCCAGGCAAGCAGTTTACTTTGTGTAAATTAATACATCATCATTGCTTTCAAAAACGGCGAAGGAAAACGTCGTAAGGAAACATATATCCATAATCCTATATTAAAAAAAAAAGAGTGGCACTCCGGGAGTGCCGACAGAAGTGAAAACTTGAACAAAAATGCCCAACGCGCCTAAAGAAGTTTTCACTTCAATCAGCTACGCGATGCGCTACGAGTACGAGTAGCTAGCGGGTCGGTGTCGCGCGAGTTCAAATAGTTTTTCCATCTTAATAAAAAACTTTTTACAAAAAAAATTCAACCGAATTCCATAAAATACCTAATACTAAAAAATTCAAAATAACTTTAATTTCGGAAGTCGGTGTTTCTAGTTTGGTTTCTTCGTTATTTGACACCGACTTCCGAAATTAAAGTTATTTTGAATTTTTTAGTATTAGGTATTTTATGGAAGTCGGTTGAATTTTTTTTGTAAAAAGTTTTTTATTTTTCACTTTTTAGTTGTTTTACCCCATTCTAAAACTAAATTAATAGTAAAGTTATGCCCGAATTGATAGCCCCAAAAATAGGGAATTTGAACGTAGTTGGTGAAATTAGGGTGTATCAGGGTGAACTGTACAATTCTGTATACCCCTTCAGAGCGCATCAGCGTGATGTAATGTTGTGGAGTGGTGAAAACAATATACAGACATGCGATTGCAGCAATTCTGGAAGGTTTGCTATCATTTATTGAAGAGTTCCGTTGTGTATCTCCGAAGTCCTTCATCAGATCTTCACCAAATTAAAATTGGACCAAATGTAAAGCAACAGCTTTCAAATAAAAAAAAAAACTTCAAAATCGGTTCCCGTAGTTAGAAGTTACGAGGTAACACACATAAAAAAAAAAAAAAAAATAAAAAAAAAAAAAAATACAGTCGAATTGAGAACCTCCTCCTTTTTTTGAAGTCGGTTAAAAATGCCCAACGCGCCTAAAGAAGTTTTCACTTCGAAAAACCTATGTGCTAGAACCAAAAATTCGAAGACATGCGACATCCACCAACCCGCGCTAGGCCCGCGTGGTGAATTACGGCCCCACCCTCTCACAGAGGCTGATGAGCTCACAGAGGAGGATGCTTATTATTATACATATATATCTGTAATCATCACAGCTACAAAGTTCTTGATAGCTTATCGCGCAGTTATACGACTTTTAATGGTTTTTAATTAAACATCACGCCTAAACGACTTGTCTTATTTCTTTGAAAAAAAAAATATGTTACTTTAGACAATTTCCGTCGTAATTTGATATCAGAATATTTGTAATTATATTTTTATAACATAGTCTTAAGGAACAGAAGCGGTTATTATTTAAATGAAAATAAATGACTCATCAACCAAGAAAGTTTTATTCCTTAAAAACGTTTTACAATAACAAGTACGTTCCTACTTCTACAACATTATAAACACATTCCTTGAATAACATTATAACGACTCTAAAATACATCAGTCGCGTCCGGAGCCAAACGAAGAAGAGAGCTCGTACTGAGTGTGCCGCGCCTTTTACGCAGCACCGCTCGGCCCAGACTCGGGAGTAGGGGAATGTGCTGAGTGGGAGAACTTGCTAACAATAGTGTAATTAATTTGTAAAGTTATGTCTAACTCGGATAAAAAAGTGAGAATCACGCAAAAACTATTTTTATGAAACCTTCACCATTTTAAAGATCATTTAATTATTTATAATTTAGTCTCAGTATTTTAGTTTAATACTTGTTGTTTTATGTGTAATAAATTAATAATGCGTCTAATTTCGTACAGTGCTCCTTGATGGGCGATTTCTATTACTGGGTGGATATACGACGCGTTACGTGAGCTCAGCGTAGAACGTGCAAGCTAACCACTCAAGGTCGTTTGCAGCTTATATAATAGCCTTAAGTAGTTTTTTCCTGTAGGTATACACATCAAATCAATCTGCTTAACCTTTTCCCAACTATCTTTGGGTCGGCTTTCAGTCTAACCGGATGCAGCTGAATACCAGTATTTTACATGGAGCAACTGCCTATCTGACCTCCACAACCCAGTTACTGGGTAATACGATACCACTTGATAAGACTGGTTGTCAGACTTTCGAGCTTCTGACGACCCGTAACGACTGTCAAAGATCCGCGATTGACAGCCGGGACCAACGGCTTAACGTGCTTTCCGAGGCACGAAGGAATCTCGGTATGTAGAGATGGTCACACATCTATGGACCAACCCCAACAAGCGTAGCTTAACCTGATGGATCGACCCGTGCGGCTGTTATTACTTTAGCCATGCGGTCCTCGTTTACCCTGTATACGCATGGTCGAACTATAAGGCAGCGGAGCGTTGCGGAAAAAACGCGACCTATTTTTTGGACAGGCTCTATATTTTTTGTGTCAACATTATGACGAATCACTTCGAATTGCATCAATAGTAACAAAAGTCGCACCTTCAAATCCTTACATAATGAAACGTCTTTCCCTTTCTAATAAAACAAACACTGAACAGCTGTAGTAGCCAATAGGTCATAGGTCACATTATTCTTAACAGTATACAACATCTTTGCACTCAGTTGCCTTGCGAACGCCACGGAAGAGCGTCCATTTCCGACCGAATTAATAACTGTCAAAAATTGGCGGGAATTTATCGAGTGTGGCTTTTTTAAGTCTTTTTTTTTTTAAATTGTTTTAATAACTTTATAATATTGTGCGATTGTCTTTTAACTCAGTGAACGAATATTTTAAATTTTTTGAACGGTACTTCTACGGAAAAATGCATTTCGCAATAACTTTAATTGTGGTAAGTTCTTAAATACTTATAATTTTGTTACTTCAATGCAGGCCGGTGTCCGAATTGAGAAGTTTTCAGGCTAAAATAGAGTATCACAAACTTCATATTCTAATTTGGATACCGGCCATTATATAATTTCTACAGGATTTTGTCTTCATTTTTACTTATATATTTTGAAAAACTACTTATGTAACAAAACTCGAATATTTTTTCTCTTCCAATATACAACAACGAACGAGACTAGATTTTCAAATGACTTTTTTATCAATTTATTGAAAGGCAAACGGTGCCTGCATACTAAATTAAATTATGCATATCGTGAGTAGGTGACGAAATTACTAAGATTGCTATTTACCTAATAGTAGGTATTCGAGTTAGGGTTTTAGACTTTTCAAAACGATTTAAAAAAAGGAGGAGGTTCTCAATTCGTCCGAATCTTTTATTTTTTATGCATGTTCCCCGATTACTCGAAAATACCTGGACCGATTTGGAAAATTCTTTTTTTGTTTGAGAGGGTATACTTCCCAGGTGGTCCCGTTTAAATTTGGTGAAGATCTGACGAAGAACTTCGGAGATACACAATGGAACTCTTCAATAAATAATAACAAACCTTCCGGAATCGCATGTCTGTTTATTGTTTACACTACTTCACAACATAACATCACGCTGATACGCTCTGAAGGGGTACATAGATTTGTATTGTTCGCCCTAAAACACCATAATTTCACCAAATATGTTCAAATTCTGTTTTTGGGGTATCAATTCGGTCATAACTTTACTATTTAGTTTTAGATATGGGGTATGTACAACTAAAAAGTAAAAAATAAAAACTTTTTAGAAAGAAAAAAATACAATCGACTTCAAAAAAAAAAAAAAAACAAGAAAACCGACTGCTGAGATTAAAGTTATTTTGCATTTCTAACTGACTTCAAAAAAGGGGGTTCTGTATTAGACCCGATCGATTTTGTCAAAAACCATTGATCCGGTTTGGATGAGGTTTTCGTCATTTAAGATATATCTTTTTCAAGAAAGGTTTGAGTAGGTATGTGTGTACTGTTAACGCAATTTCATGAGGAACCACAATTAAAAAGAGAAACGTAAAACAATTTTTTTTTTAAATTTTGAAAGTCGGTGTTTCTGGTTATTTTTCTTCGTTTATCGATGCCGATTTATAAGGGTCATTAGGTTTTCGGTTTTGGCCGGAGGTTGTGGAGACAGCCAGTTAACAGGCTTCGTCCAGAAAATGACCTTCGGTTGGAAACTACCAGAAATTATGGGTTGCATTGGAATTTGAACTTTATGTTGTAGCTTCTAGCAGTGGTTTCATCCTCGTGGAATTAAAAAAATCCGCATTATAAATTATAATTACCTATGTACTCATCATCATCATCAGCCTTTTTTAATGTGGCACTGCTGGGGCACAGGCTTCCTCTCTATGAGAAGGTGTGAGCCGTAATCCACCACGCGGGCCCAATGCGGATTCGTGGATGTCACATGTCTTCGAATTTTTGGTTCTAGGACATGCCGGTTTTCTCACGATGTTTTCCTTCACCGTTTTGAGAGCAGCGGTGATGAAATAATTTACACAAAGTAAAGCGCCTGCCCGGGTTTGAACTCACGACCTACAACTTGTAAGTCGCGGCGGTAAGTTGCCACTGGGCCACCACTGCTCTCCATTAGACTGGACCTATGTACTACTTATTCCAGACTATATAATATATCTGTGTGCGCGTGAGAAGCTCGTGGCTAAAGTAACAACAGCCGCACAGGTCGATCCATCAGGTTAAGCTACACTTGCCGGGGTTGGTCCATGGATGGGTGACCATCTTTACATACCGAGACTCTTCCGTGCCTCGGAATGCACGTTAAGCCGTTGGTCCCGGCTATCTATCGTGGATCTTTGACAGTCGTTACGGGTCGTCAGAAGCCCGAAAGTCTGACAACCAGTCTTACCAAGGGGTATCGTATTACCCAGTAACTGGGTTGTGGAGGTCAGATAGGCAGTCGCTCCATGTAAAATACTGGTATTCAGCTGCATCCGGTTAGACTGGAAGCCGACCCCAAGATAGTTGGGAAAAGGCTAGGCTGATTGATTGAATCTATCTCTGTGCCAAATTTCATCCAGATTTGTGCAGCCGTTTTGGCGTTATTGAGTAACAAACATCCATCCATCAATTTTCTGTTTATTCGCTTTCATAATATTATAGTAGGATATTTTTATAGTTACAGCTACCACAAACCATCTTTTATGTAAAATCATTGAAAAAGACATTTTTACGATAATTTTATCCATCATTTCTCAATTTATCATTCGAGATTGCACCATAGATAATAATTTACTATCTATTTCCACTCAAATCTACATTAATTTTACTTTTATGCCTCTATGCCACACCCGGCATTCACTTCCATAATAAATGTTAAACAATTCTTAAGTAAATATTAGGAAATAAAACGGATACATAAGTATATTGGAATACATAGTTTCAATCACTTAAATCGCACTAACTTCTGCTAGGAGCTTCGCCCGCGTGGAATTCGTAGGTACTACCCCATTACAAAATTATTATTAGGAGCCACCGTCTAGGACTAACCTGAACAAGGTTGCCCCCTTGTCACGCGCCATAAGATTGTTAAATATTATCTCAAATGAAGTGGATATATTTCACTGCAGCCTGATGAAATTCACAGGAGTAGCACTGAAGTGCATTGAGAATGTTGAGAAGCAATTTTAATCGCATTTTTATTAAATTTAATTTTGAATTGTATTTTGAATTGTATTTTGAATTGTATTTTGATTTGTATTTTGAATTGTATTTTGACTTGTATCATTTATTTTGAATTGTATTTTAAATTGTATTCTTAATTGTATTTTTTAATTGTGTTTTTGATTGTATTTTCGATTGTTATTTTAATTGTAATTTAATTTGTTTTTTCATTGGTATTTCAAATTGTATTTTGTGGTAGTAACATTGCTTTGGCGTTATGCTGTTAAGGTGTTATTTACGTGATTTATAAAATAAATTATAAAATTAGTAGGTAATACCTCATTATAAAATTTGCTTATTGATATGTATGCGAACGTAGACACAAATGAAACGACGGATAGCGGGTAGCAGACTGAGTTTATTTGACAAGTGACACAACTTCTGCCTAGGGGTTGAGGATAAATTCGAAAGAGTTACCTCGCCCCTGGGCATTCAGAGCAGGGAGGAACAGGGGTGGGTTTTAGTCAATAAGAGTCTGACACGCCCTTCCGCTCCACCCTAGAGCAGGTGAAGCCATTGGATGATTTCCCACCCCAAAAAAAAAAGCGACACAATTTAAAGAACTGAGTGGATGCAACCACCCTCATATTAACAACTAATACATAACATGCCTCCCCATAGCTTGACAATACATGACATGATTTACTTAGTAAAATTGTTTATAATCGACCCTAGGTACAGTTCGCAGTTTTTTTCCCGTCACTCATTTGCCTTTCTGGCTGTGGGATCCGGCGCGACCCTGCTTCCACAAGGGTTTCATTATGAGTCCCTTCTGTTGCCTCATAGAATTCGTCGTCTTCCTCTTTTGATGTGCTAGTCGGTGTTGGGCTCAGAGATAGATTATAGTCTGGATTAACACATAACCACCACCAGACCCAATACGCCCAGTGCATGACAAGGAGTCAGACACTTATATATATACCTAGATGACGTTTTTGTTTTCTCCAATTACGAGTATGTTTAAATCCACGTGCCATGTTGGGTTTTTAGTTCTAGGGTATAAACAACTAAAAAGTGAAAAATAAAAACTTTTTTACAAAAAAAACAATCGACTCCGAAATTAAAGTTATTTTTTAATTTATTGTTTTTTCTTTTTTGGAAGTCGGTTGTTTTTTTTGTAAAATTTTTTTAATTTTCACTTTTTTGTTTTTGCTATGTTCATTGTGAGACCCGCTTCTGCTCTTTCGTCTGACAAATGTTGCAACATTTTTTCCAAGGCCTTCGGGTATTCTGCGAAAAGTATTAAATCGTCAGCGAATCTTAAGTGACTTAATTTTTCTCCGTTTACGTTAAGTCCGAAATTATCCCAACCCAGTCTCCTAAAGATCATCTCCAACACAGCTAAGAATGTCTTTGTTGAAATAGGGTCACCTTGACGGACGCCTCTTTTAATTGGAAACTCGTCGCCTGTCATTTCCAATTTTATTCGTGCTGTGCTTTTCCCGTAAATGATCTTTAGTAAGCGTTTGTACTTTCTATGGACCCCTTGTCGCTCTAATGATTCCCATATATAGTGGTGTTCCAAGGAATCAAACGCTTTGCTGAAGTCTACCTTATTGTATTCTCTGTTTTTCTATAGTACCTATGTGTCGTAGAACGTGAATGTGGTCTATAGTCGAGATGTTGCTTCTAAATCCGGCTTGCAATAAATAAATAAAAAAATGTAACGGAACGTTACATGACTATTCATGATCTTTATTTTCAAATGAATGTTGCGAATGTTGTTCTTTGTGTGTGTACGCCTCGGAACGCGGGGGTGCGGAGTGCGGGGGGAGTGTTCGCATACCATATATGTGATTAGCGCGCCCGCGCACCGGGTTCAGTCGCCTCTAGGCTGATGTCAGAGCACACGTTTGCATCCTCGAATTACGACCTCTCGAGCGCACTAGCCGAGGCTTCCGTAATCCTTTTTAAAAATAACTAGTAGGAAATTATCCATAATATTTTTGAAAATAAATCAACTCTCGGTGGAGTGCCTTCAAAGTGCCAATTATCCCCAGATAATCCCGAATTAGGGTAAGTTTTGAATAGCACACAAATTATATAATTTCATGTCATTTTCTTAACTGTTGTGTATCTATTTATTGGCAGTTGAACACATTAAGCATTTGCTGTTTTCTATAGTGATATTGCTCATATCTAGTATGCACCGTTACTATTCAAAATGCTTTTAAAATGCTACATTTGTGCCGTTAAAAATAATTCTTCTTCTACCTTCGCTTTCTTTTTTTATAAAACATAATTATAATATGATACGTAAATTTTCTGCTTAATTTATTCCTTACCCGATTGCGGCGTAACCCAAAAGAGTATAGTGTTATTTTACTTTCTTTTGTGCATCTAGTCGCTTAATTACCCATGTAAACTCCGTTCTGGTCAGTTCCGTCACGTCAATACTACTACAACTGCATAGGCAATTTCCTGGATGACGTCGGCGGCGGACCTAGACCAGGACGGCGGTTTTAAGGGCCCGTACTAAGACCCGTGAAACCATGGTTTCCAGGAACTACGGCGAGTTTCCGTCGGATCAAACGTTGGTGTCCGCCGAGCAAGTCGGACAGCCGCGCCGTATCTTCCGGACCTCCAATTCTCCCAGTCACCGTGCGCATCACGAATATTGGCCATCTACCATCTCCGGCCTGGGCGACTTCTGCGGGAATACTTCAGGGAAGTGCCTATCACTGCAGGGGTGACAACAAACGGGCCAATGAACCCACGACTATAAAGAAGAATGGCCAAATTTCTATAGGAGCTGGACTCGACTTTTATTTTTCATGTCCCAACATAAACTATAGCTAGATTCGTTTGTTTTTATGTCGTAAACACTATCCCGTTTGAAAATTATTTCTAAATATCCACGATTTCTTATAATAACGTCAACAATACTTTTGAGGTTAGAATCTACAACTACCTTCTACCCGACTGCGGCGTAGCTTATGAGTTTAGTTAGCAATAAGCGAGAAGGGTAATTAGCGATCTCGTTTCTATTTATTTCGATTTCTCTCAGAGAATTACCCAAAAAATAGGACTTGTAGCAAAGCGCAAAAACTCTTTGTTTGTCCATCGATCATTCAATGAAAACTATACCTATATTGCTCTAACTTGCACAACGTATAGTGTAGACAACAAAGCTGGTATAACATCACACGTGAAGTGGTTCTTGAAAGACTTCCAAGCCTTTTTTGTGGTTTGACCACTTCAATTCTGGCTGAAGAGTTAGTCATTAGATACCTACTGCCTTTCAGTCTTCAATGCTCAAGTTGCATAGATATTGACAAATTGAGTAACGGTTGTTAACAGGAGTAAATGAAGTATAATTGGTAGAGTACTTAAATGAAAGAAATAGGCTTGACAAAAATACTTTTTATTCATCATCCTCTCTTATCACTACACCATCGAGGAATGCTGCTGGCTCTGATATTGTCGTAGTATATTGTCCATACTTGAGAAATGTATTAAAAGCGCATATTCCACTTGTTCAGCCGTAAACGTTCTTAAACTATTTTTTGAATTGAACAACATATCACAATCAGTACTAAATGTATGTTCTTCACAAATATGAACATTTATAGGCAAGTAATATTTGTTTATGCTTAGAGTTATTGCTCTTAGAGGGTCAGAAATTCTATGCAAATCTCTGTTTCGGCAACCAGAAAAACACAATGTGCTGCAGTATTAGCCGCTCATCCATACTGCGAGAAACTAATCACCCTGGGTACTTCAGCTTGCTGGTCGGTGTCTCCAAACACCGACCCTTGGGGTTGAGGCTCTAGCTTCAGCTCTGGTTCCGGCTCTGGCTCTGGCTCCGGCTCAGGCTCTGGCTCCGGCTCAGGCTCTGGCTCCGGCTCTGCCTGCTGCTCAATATTTTGCTACATATTATGCATTGCAACTCTCTTGAGTCTCAGCCAACAGGGATGACAAAAATGGTCTGATGAAGTTGCCTGAAACAACCATACAGCATTGTCTTATTATAAATCTTTGGGCTCATTATTTATTAAACATAAGGAAATAAAAACATTGTTACAAAACAATATTAGATTGCAGTGATGAATTCACTATAACATAGGACAACAATAAAAAAGATCATAATTACCTGCCGTGGGGCAATTCTATTTTCAAGTTCAATGTGTATTGCTTGTAGCAACTGAGATGGATTCTCTCTCACAATAAGGTCACGTTTACGGTTCCGCAGAGAACTTCCACAAAGTATGCAAACATGCATGTGGCCACGGGAAGATGAGGCACCAGGTTCATTACTTAATTCGGAGTTGACATGCTGCATTGCCAATTGTTTACAGGCATCACAATTATGTAGTCTTCTTCAGTGATCTAAAATAAAAATTAGAGTTGTTATATGATGTATGATTGTGTGATGGTTTATGTTGGTATATGTACTTAAATGAGCAGGTATACATACGTACTATTATTGAAGAATTCCTCTCGCAGATCTTACAAATTACTCTCGTATCAAGATCAAAAACGAGATGGCGGCGAAGTGTATCAATACGTATGTTACAATTAACACATAGCAATCGCAGGGCTAGTTGTGGCGTCTGCATGATTTCTCTCACAAATATCCAAGAAACAAAATCGGTGTCCAGAAATCAGAAGCACAGAACAATCGTCACAAGTGGTAGTTATCAGTCCGTAAAACAATACCAAGGTCAAAACAACAGAAGGAAAACCAAAATAGCAGAAGTGCTTAACACAATTCACAACAAGTAAATCGAATAGGATGCGAATACGAATGATTGCCGGCAAAGAGAATATAATTTCATTGCCGGGTGTCAGTCAACGGCGCGGGTCGATGAACGATGACCACAGACAGATTAAGTAAGTAAGAGTAACTTGTCGATGACAAAAGACGTTCCTTTATACGCATTTGAACAAAACTACTTACTATACACCAACATAATTATTTTTTATGACAAGAATCCAATACATAATATCAGCATATTCGTTGATTTGATGCCTTTAAACTAATTGAATAGAATTACAGTTAAAACTTTTCAGAAAAACGTGAATAATTACAGTCTTTGAATACCAAGTCATTTCAAACGCGAAATGAATCGTCAAGAGGTGCGTTCTGAAACTATTATTCTAAATAATTTAGAAAAAGTTACAAAAACAAAAAAATTGAATAACTTTTTTTTGTGGCTACTTATTGGGATATTTCTTGTGTTTTTTAGGACCTTAAAAAATAAGGGTATTTTTCATATATATGGCGTATTGGGAGTCTATCGTTTCGTTGTCTGGTACGATTTGGCCATCCTTCTTTGTGAGCCTCCTGTTGAGCTGTTATTAAACTTCTATATTGTGCACACTCGTTTTATTCCATATTCTTGGTAGGATAAAACGGGTGGAGGTTACAAAAATTTCCTTCTTAGAGTGTTCCTTTTTCTAGTTTTTAGAAAATAAGTAATTTTAGGCGACTCTGGGATCTTACTCTATTGTATACAGACAGAGACACTGAGACAGCCAGACCTTGTCCCTGTAACACATGACCTCCGGACAAGGATTCTAAATTACAAATTCTTGTAAACCCATGCCTATTAATGTAATGGTTGTAATAATTTAAATTGCTACAGCATCATTATAATGTTTGAAATACTAATAACATTGCATAGTTAAATAGCTATTATTTGACTTAAAACTCTATATCATACAACACAAAGTTCAAATTCTATTGCAACCCATACATTTCTTAGGGCCTTTAAAAAAAAAAAACGAGCGAGCCTAACAGTAGTCGCAGATGTGTAACATTTGACATCTCATCTTGGTAATAAGCAATATTGACATTCTATCCTGAAAAAAGAAATTAAAACGTTTAGTTCCGATTTCGACCATACACAGACGGCCAACTCTACCACCAAATTAAAAAGCGCGCGCTTCCCTGGCTTCTTGTTACACACTTCCGTCCCATTTCACGAAATCACTCCCACACATTAAAGGAAAGTGAGACTGCTCTCGAAACGGTGAAGGAAAACATCGTGAGGAAACCGGCATGTCGTAGAACCAAAAATTCGAAGACATGAAACCCGCATTGGGCCCGCGTGGTGGATGTGGCCACAAGCTCTCACAGAGAGGAGGCCTGTGCCCCAGCAGTAGGGACATTAAAAGGCTGATGATGATGACAGGCGTGGTAACCACAGTCATTAGTGAAACTTCACAGATAATCAATATTATAGTTGATGATTATCTCAAGTCACAGAGCACGGAATCGCCGCACCAGCAGTTAGTAAAGACATCATCTAAACTACTTACTCTAAAGAGTATAAAACAAAGCAGTGCCGGCACTGGGGTAGAGCGAAAGGAGCGGTTGCTCTAGGCGCCAGATGGCAAGCAGCGCCAAAAAGCCAAATACGAAAAACTATTTCAAAATAAAATTTTAATGGCAGTTTTTGAAAAGTGTGGGAGCAGTGTTGCCAGACCCGCTTTTAAAAAATACGTAAAAAAAATATTCTACGGATTTATTTAGAGGCAATCTACAGATTTTTCAAAAAGGCGCTGTAACCAATCTCGCTCACCCGGGCCTGCGGAGGGCGAGTAGTGGGTAACTCGCCGTCCGATCAGCACCAGGCCCGAGAGTCGACGGCGCGTAGTGTTCCACGCGCGCCTCAAAGAGTTGTCAGCCAAGGGAAGGGGCCTGCCACGGCCGATGCCTGCCCGGGGGTGGAGGATAAATTCGAAAGAGTTATCTCGCCCCCGGGCACTCGAGGCAGGGAGGAACAGGGGTGGGTTTTAGTCAGTAAGAGTCTGACACACTCTTCCGCTCCACCCTAGAGCGGAAGAAGTCATAGGATGATTTCCCACCCCCCAAAAAAAAAAAAAAAACAATCTCGCTCTATCCTGATCAAGGGCTAGAGTCGGCGCTGAAACAGTCGCTGTTTACCTGTGTCTGTTTCTCGGTTTACTTCTTCTGAATCATATTTTAACTTCCGTGTCCAGGCGGTCTCCCTATGGAATGCGCTCCCTCCGAACATCAGGACGGCAACCAGTCGGTTCTCTTTTAAGTTGAAGGCGCGTGAACACATTCGCAAGGAGTTCGATAAATCGTCACAACGCTGATTCGTTGTTTTCGTTTTTCTCAATATTACATTTTTAATTTTGTTGTATGTATGTATTTAAGTATATATTTATTATTGTATTTTTATTTTCCGTCTATTCTTTCCCTTAAGTTGCACCTGGCACGTTCCGTCTCTGCACCACCCTAAGGTCGACTGGTAGAAAATGCCTAAGGCATTAAGTCCGCCATTGTACAGTAATTTTTACTTGTGCATTAAGTTTAATAAATAAAAAATAAAATAACGATTATAGATTTGGTTTTTACTAATGTTAAGAGCGAGAAATGAATTTTGTGTATTCCTACCATAATTTACACCCACGCGGAGCCGGGAGGTTCGAAAAAAAAACAAATTAAAGTCAGCGAGGATTTAGGAGGGTTCTAAGCGCCTTGTTTGGTTTTTCAAATATGATCTACATGCACCCAAACAAAACTATTGGCCGTCGGCTTAAACTAGCAGACCAGGTACTTTCAATGAACATAAGCATTTCTCAATCCCACATATTTTGTTATTTATCTAATCCATACGCACAAAGCGTTTTGAGAAAACATTCATTGCGCGTACAGCTAGAGAGTGGAATTCTCTGCCGGAGTCTGTGTTTCCTGTAAGATACAACCTGGGAGTCTTTAAGTCAAGAGTGAATAGGTTACTTCTAGGCAAGCGTGCTCCATCTTCGACCACATCATCGCTTACCATCAGGTGAGATAGTGGTCAAACGCGAGCCTATCAAACATAAAAAAAAAACCTAAAACGGGTAGAGACATTTTGTTTTTCCTTTTTTAATTCAAACATTATTGTCCGTTAAACCATGAACTCAATTAATATGTAGATACATATACATAACTTAACTAATAAATAACTTCATTGCTAAAAGAAAAGAAATAACAAATTTTGTTAATAAGTAAGTAATTTCGGGCGGCTCTTGTATCTTACACTATAATACGGAAAGATTTGACAATGCTATCTCCAGCAGTGACCGCTAAGGCGTTCTCTTGCTCTGTGGTACTATTAATAGGCAAAAAACGAGCATCGTAAATAATAAATTATGAATATTGTGTAAACGTCAAATATTTGAGTTCAAAGGCGCGTCCGATGCTTACATATTTATATATATTGATTGATAAATACGTAATGAAGTGATGATGGTTTTGACATTGATGGGCGAAGATACTGCCTAAAAAAATGGTTGAAACGGTTTTCTTTCTGTTTTTGTTAACACACTTTTATAAGCTATACTTGTACAGTATTCCCAAATTAATAATGCGCATGCAGATCTTCGCTAATTGTTGTATTCCCGGAAACACCCGAATCATTGAATCGTAAGAGCCCTAAACAATGCACTTAATATAAGATCTACTAACACTATCGATAAGGGTTAAGACTTAAGTTAGCAAAATTATATTGTTGTGTATGTCGTTAATTTGTGGCAAATAAATACTTTTTCTTTCTTTCACTTGCAAATGCACTTAGCCACTAAATATACATATCGTCTTCCGACGCTCGGGGAATACGACCGTTGCCGAACAGTGACGAAGATTTCTATGGGTATTATGACTTTGGGAGACCTGTAACTAACTATGAGGTTGAGCTCGTGGCTAAAGTAATAACAGCCGCACGGGTCGATCCATCAGGTTAAGCAACGCTTACCGGGATTGATCCATGTATGGATGACCATCTTTACATACCGAGACATCTCCGTGCCTCGGAAAGCACGTTAAGCCGTTGGTCCCGGCTGTCAATCGTGGATCTTTGACAGTCGTTACGTGTCGTCAGAAGCCCGAAAGTCTGACAACCTGTCTTACCTAGGGGTGTCGTTTTACCCAGTAACTGGGTTGTGGAGGTCAGATAGGCAGTCGCTCCATGTAATGTACTGGTATTCAGCTGTATCCGGTTAGACTGAAAGCCGACCCCAAGATAGTTGGGAGAAGGCTAGACATATTGATTGATTGACTTGTAACTATGTTTGTCAAACAATCTTAGAAGTTAAATTTGACCCCCTTCCCGGTTTCCGATTAAGCTGAAATTGTGCGTACATGTTTAGATAACAATGCATGGCCAGGTAAGTGACGTCCTGCCTGGGTCGCGGTGTGTTTGAAAGTGTCACCTTGCCCTGGCACAGGCAACTTAAGAGTCTGACACGCCCTCCCGCTCCAACCACAGCGGGAGAAGTTGTTTGAAGATTTTCCACCCGAAAAAAAAATAAAGCTAAGTGACGTCGTTCTAAATCAAATATGGCGGAGTTTCAAAGATGGCGGACTAAGGCATTTTGTATGCATTCCCATGATATGGGTAGGTACAGGGTGGGGGATACAGGGTGTAACGGAAAGGTGTGGTCATATTTTAAGAACTGCATCTGCCCATCGATATGAACAACTTTTTTCAAGAAAACATGAGGAAATTATCAATTTTTTATTTTACCTCCCATGCAAATATGATTACACAACTATGTTTAAGTATGTTATGAATACAAGTCTCTCAGAATTGATGCAAATGTCATGATTTCATAAAATAGGTAAGTACTACATTTGACATCAGTTCTAGCTGAAAGAGTTGTATTGATGAGTTTAATGATTATAATTCTATAAATGCATACTTGCTACGGCCGCGAATCATATTTTGACCAAGATACAACCTGGCACTGACCTGCATTGCAAAAAACGTAAAAAAGAATGATTTTCGCGGGCTACCCTGGCGCTTCCACCTTACAGACCCCAAGGTTGTAGCTATTAGGAAACACAGCATCCGACTCATAGCATAATGAGTCTGTAATGTTCCCAATGCTGGGGCACAGGCCTTCTCTCTGTGATAAGGAGTGGGCCGTAGTCCACCACGCTCGCACAGAGTGGTTTGATCTTGCACAGCATTAATTAGCAAAAATTAATATCTATCATACATAAATATCGTTAAATATTTGAACTTGAAGACGCGTCAAACTCATAAATATGTTTATGATTGATAAATAAATCAGATTTCATCGACGCGTAGATATTTGGACATCAATTCATGTATAATTTTGTCGTTTTTAACATCTGTGATATGAATACCAATAGGCCTGGTAGGTACTCCACGATCTGCTACCAACGGATCTTAAGGCACTATTAACTGCCAATGACCTTGAGTTTAGCTTGCATATTCTGTGCTGAGCTCACGTAACGCGTCGTACGTCCACCCAGTAATAGGACTCATCCATCAATGAGCGCGGAGCGTTGTCCCAAATTAGACGCATTATTAATATAAAATACATAAAACAACAAGTATATCATACTAAAACACGTATACTAAAATATAAATAATTAAATGATATTTAAAATGGTGAAAGTTTAATAATAATATGTTTTATAGTTTTTGCCTGATTCTCAATGTTTTATCCGCGTTAGACATAACTTTACAAATTAATTACACTGTTATAAAAATATAATTTCAAATATTCTCAGATCAAATTACGACGGAAATTGTCTAGAGTAACATTTTTTTTTTTTTCAACGAAATAAGACAAATCGCTTAGACGTGATGTTCAATTAAAAACCATTAAAAGTCGTATAAACTGCGCCTTAAGTTACTTTGGTCATATCGCCTGGAGACAAACAGATAATTTGGAAAAACTGGTTGACCGCAAAAGTGAATGGAAAAGACCGCACGGGCGATCACCTACTCGTTACTCAGACCAGCCAGATTATGGAGATAACGGGACTCACGGTTACCACTGAGAAGAACCGAAGACAGAGTTGGCCTGGAAGCAGCTCGTCAGTGAATCCGTCAAATTTTTCCAGGACGGGCACGAGCTTCAGCAATGAAGAAAACGAATTGGAAGAAGAGAAATCCTGGTAAAGTCAACTATTACTTTTACTGCGTCTCTATATCGTAGCAGTAAGGCTAGAATTGTGGTGGCAAGAAGAAGTATTGGCCCATTGTCCCGCGACTTACGAGCTGTAGGTCGTGGGCTCGAACTGAGACAAGCGCTTTTTAGGGTTCCGTGCCCAAAGGGTAACCAACGGGACCCTATTACTAAGAGTCCGCTGTCCGTCTATCTGTCAGCGGGCTGTATCTCACGGTCCGTAATAGCTACACAGTTGAAATTTTCACAGATCATGAGAAAAAAACACGTTTCTAGAAACGTCTTTTTTTCTCAGTTTATGGTACGGAACCCTTCGTGTGCGAGTACGATTCGCACTTGGCCGGTTTTTATTTTTTTGAAGTGAAAACTTCTTTAAGCGCGTTAGACATTTTTGAGATGAGAAAAAAATATTGAACTCGCGCGACACCGCTACGACCGCGCGACACCGCTACAAGATCCGCTACGAGTGCTACGCGTCGTAGCACTCGTAGCGGATCGCGTAGTGGATTGAAGTGAAAACTTCTTTAGGCAAGTTGGGCATTTTTGTTCAAGTATTCACTTCTGTCGGCACTCTCGGAGTGCCACTGTTTTTCAACCTTTGCTGGGTAAACGCCTCCCCGTATTTTTCCAGCGCTGTTTGTGTCATGTCCTCTCCGTCCAGTCCTTCATGAACGAGTCCAGATCGTCACGCCAACGTTTTTTAAGGCTTTACTTTGTGTAAATAATTTCATCAGCACTGCTCTCAAAACGGTGAAGGAAAACATCGTGAGAAAATTCGAAGATATGTGACATCGACCAGTCTGTGCGTGACGCACTTCTTCTCACGGAGAGGAGGCTTGTGTCCCAGCTGTGGGAACATAAAGTTATTTATTTTTTATGCTATGTAGCACGGCGGTAGCTCCCATAAACCAGCGCTTACATGACTTGAGATCCTATGCCCCCTAGCTGGGGCAGAGGGCGTCCACAGTAGTCGTCCATCGCGGACTGTCTTGAGCTTCACGCTTCACTCGCTCCACGTTATTCCGATGCTTCCGATTCCGCTCGTCGCTTCTGCCAGCACGGTGCGTCGCTTCTGCCAATACGGTGCGTCGCTTCTGCCAACACGGTGCGTCGCATCTGCTAACACGGTGCGTCGCCAGGTTTGATGAGGAGGGCCACGCTTTCTTTTGCTTTGTGGCTAATCACGGTCTAAAAAGCAAACCCAACCAGTTTCTTTAATGAATCCATCCCACTTTATCTTAGTGTCAATTTTCATTGAAAATACAATAACATAGAGTTTTTTGAAGAAACTTAACGACTTATTCTAATAGTATTAATATTCTGAACTCATTGACCTGTGACCCCAGACTGCTTAGCAATATTGAATGTTGCCAGATTTAACGACTTTGGCAAACCATGAAGGTTTTACGGCTATTAAACGTAATCTATAGAACAATACTTAAAATAATTTTACGACTAAATTCCTAAGATTTTTTATTACCACCTTTCAAATAATTTAAATAGAAATTATTAATAAAAACGGTTGTATACCAAGCTTAAATACCATTTTAATTAAGAAATCTTTTGCATTACTTAAACATAAGCACAGACAGTATAAATTTTGCATTAATTTTGTATTCACATCATGATCTTACTTATCTACTTAGTTATCTACTAATAAGATTCTAAAAGATGTCTGCTTGGTACAACAACAGGTAATCTCGCTACAACCTGTGGACTTTAAGGGTCTACTACCCGCCAAGTGGCGCCCTCATTGAATAAAAAATCGTAGCACAGCATAGAAAATAAATATTAAAGAATTCTACGTTAAGTTTGTTACTGAGGATAAAGTATATTTACGTTGTTAAAACAGGACTCAAAATGTTTCGTATCCTAAGTATTAAGCAAAATCGTCAAAAACTTTTTCTCTGGGGTTTTTAGTTCTGGGGTAGGATAACAACTAAAAAGTGAAAAATAAAAAACTTTTTTACAAACAAAACAATCGACTTCCAAAAAAGAAATACACTAAAAAATAACTTTAATTTCGGAAGTCGGTGTCAAAAAACGAAGAAATAAAACACAAACACAGACTTCCGAAATTAAAATTTATTTTTTGATATTTAGTGTAGGTATTTTATTATTTGGAAGTCGGCTGTTTTATTATAAAATAATCAGTTTCTTTCGAAAAACGTGTTGCTTTTGAGCAGCAGAATAAAATCTCTTTTAATCGTCTGATAAAATGTTTTGTTGCACTTACTCCAGTATAGTAACCCTGCATCTTTGCGAGAGAAGTCACATGTGAACATTAATCTCATTAAAAAATCTCCATCAGCTCTAACCTTGTTCAATTCAAGTTTTTTATCTAATATTCAAATATTCTAATGACGTTATAACGAAAATACTGTTTTAAACAAAAAAATCACATAATTAGTTTCTCTATCGGATTATAAGTAATATTAAAAATATACCTAAGCTTGAGTAGAAAAGTTGTCAAATACGTTTTTTTAGGAAAAAAAAAAACCCCCCGAGTGCATGTCTGACTGCACATTTAGACATTTTTCATAATTCTCATCTAATCATTTTATATTTCGTAAATGAGGGAGGAATTATCAATGAAAAAATCTGATTTATCAATATATTGGTATTTGTTTGTTATTAGAATATACGTAATAATAAACATTATGATCACCCAATTTCAATTTTTGTTATTAATTATTATTTTTTTCTTTTTTTTTCTGTTTAAAGTACACATAAATAATTATTATATTGTTATGTTAGCCATGTTACTGGTGAAAACAGATTTTTGATCTACCCTTATGGAATCACTGGTCCCCAAGTCACAGGCCATAAACCTTAGTTTGGGAGCCAGGAGATATTACTTTATGCACATGATGTTGTATCACATTACTGTACTTGTAACCTTTGTTAATCACATTATTGGAAATAAACATTATTATTATTATTAAAAAAAAAATTCATAGGTCAATGGGAAGTTTAAAAATTCTTCGCAACAAAATTTTGTGACAGACGACAAACAGACAAACGGATACGTGAGTGACAGCAATAGGGCTCTAAAAAGCACATTTGAATTTACTTACAAATATTTTACAAGACGTAATCGAATCATCTGAAATTCCAGTATGTAGTTGATATATTTATCCTCGACTTTTGAATTAAGAATTTGTTATTGACTATCAGTCAAACTTATAATTTATCATGAAAACCTAAAGAAAGCATTAAAGTAGGGTTGAGCACATTCTTAAATCTAAATTCTCAATGATAAAATATACATAATATTAATAAGTTAATAACAAACATTCCTTTCAAGTTTATGAGGTCAATAGGAAGTTAAAAAATTCTTTGGAACAAAATTTTGTGACAGACGACGGACAGACAGTGAGTGAGTGATAGCAATAGGGCTCCGTTTAGACCCTTCGGGTAATAAAAAGCTTTTTACTAAAAATACAACCGATTTTTAAAAGTTGCAAAATAACTTTAATTTCGGAAGTCGGTGTTTTTAAGTGTTTTATTTTTCTTCGTTATTTGACACCGACTTCCGAAATTAAAGTTATTTTGCAAATTTTAAAAGTTGGTTGTATTTTTTGTAAAAAGTTTTTTATTTTTCACTTTTTAGTTGTTGCACCCTAGAAGTAAAACTAAATATTAAAGTTATGCCCGAATGGCTAACCCCAATAACATAGAATTTGAACATTTGGAGACAACCAAAACGTCATCTGTGTATACATATTTTTTGTTTATGTTAATTTTTTCAATTCAATTCAATTTATTTATTTGTGAACATAGGTTACAATAGGTGTTACAGTCAAGTACATTTTGATCTCTATGTCCTACCACTTCATGGTGTACAAATAATAATATCAATAATTGATCATGATTACAATTAAAATTACATGAAATGTCAGATAAAAGCAGTGATTGCAGTGAATTGAGGCCTGGGAAATATACCCTTTAAAACAAAAAACTAAATCCAAATAGGTCCAGTCAATTTCGAGTAATCGCCACCGATTCCTCGAAATTGGCTGGACCGATTTGGATTTAGTTATTTCGATTGTTGATTTAGTTTTCTCTACCATAGTATAAATCGAAGTCGCTTTCCGCGTCTGTGTTTCATCGCTAGCTCCTTCTTTAGAAGGACCAAGGGGAAGGGGGGCAGAGGGGGGGGGAAGGGGTTTGCGTGGGGTTTACCACGCAACCGTTTTTAATGCGGTTTTCACTACTTAATAGATAGAGCGGTAAACGAGGAAGGTTGAGAAATCATCCAATGACATCTGCCGCTCTAGGATGGAGCAGGAGGGCGTGTCAGACTCTTACTGAGTAAAACCCATCCCTGTTCCTTCCCTGCCCTGAGTGCCTAGGGGCGAGGTAACTCTGTTTCGAATTTATCCTCAACCCCTGGGCAGAAACGAGGAAGTTTGTGTGTATTATTGGTGCCCGTGCGAAATCGGGGCGGGGCGCTATGAGAAGAGTATATCGAGGCATGCCAAAGATCTACATCGTGTAGATCTTGCCTTGCAGTCTGAAATTACGTTACAGGTTTCTGAGTTAACATTTCAGTGTCTAGCAGCACACCGGTGTGCCAACGGGGATATACCGTTTGCCTTGGCAAAAAAATTACCAAAAACCCGATTCACGCGTTTAAACCGCTATTATTACTATTACCCAAGGTCTTTAGACCTGTGACAAGGTTTACACAGTCGTAACATGACAGAGTCTGTAGTTACACGATGGCCGACTGTAAACGGGGCTTGACAGATGTTGACATTTGTCACGCACAGGGCCTGAAGGGTAGGTACTTTGAGTTAACAACGTGTTAAACCCTACTTTAATACCAAATTTTGACATTACCGAATCCTGATATCACGATAAAAATCCAGCTATTCAATACATTTGGCCTAGTTATACTTTTACAACGAGCAGTGGCAACGGCCCGTGACTTACAAGTTGTAGGTCGTGAGTTCAAACCCAGGCAGGCGCTTTGCTTTGTGTAAATTATTACATCACCACTGCTCTCAAAACGGTGAAGGAAAACATCGTGACGCAACGGCATGTCCCAGAACCAAAAATTCGAACACATGTGACATCCACCAACCCGCATTGGGCCCGCGTGGTGGATTACGACCTACACCCACTCACAGAGGAGCGCTGTGCCCCAGCAGTAGGGACATTAAAAGGCTGCTTAGATACTTTTACAAACATAAAATAAGTCTTTTTTTGAAGTGAATACTTCTTTAGCGGCGTTGAGCACTTTTCTTGGGATGGGTATAAAATGTTAAAGTCACGTCAGGACACGTGACCTGATCGAAAAGGCACTCCCAGAGTGCAACCTGTTGTTCTTTTTTTGGGTGGAAAATCATCAAAATATCTTCTCCTGCTCTGGGTGGAGCGGGAGGGCGTATCAGACTCTTACTGACTAAATCACACTCGTGTCGCTTCAGTTGTCTATGCCAGAGGTCACGGTAACTTTTTCAAACACACCCGCGATACTTCTTTTTTTTTGGGTTTCGTTAATCATCTAATAACTTCTCTCGCTCTGGGTGGAGTGGGATGTCAGACGTGACAGACGCGGGAACTCTATTTCGAATTTATCCGCGACCCCAGGCAGGCATCGACCATGACCCCCGTCAGGTATTGCTAACATCTCTCTGAGGCGCGCGTGGAACACTACGCGCCGTCGACTCTCGGGCCTGGCTCTTATCTGGTGGCCGGAGATCGGTTTGCGACCCCCGACGCCCAGGGCCTGCAGTCTCGACATTAATAGCGATCGCTACATCCTAACAATCGGTCGCTACGTCGGAAAAATAATTGATTTTCTTGAAATACGAGTATGTACAGAGACGGCGTAAATTTTAACTTGCAAGCACTATTTTTCATGAAAACTGATCAACTGATGCAGTGTCTCTGTACATATTTCAATAAAATCAATTATTTTTCCGACGTAGCGACCGATCGTTAGGACATAGCGAAAGTTTCGTTAGCTACCGATCGCTATATTACTAGCCGTTAAAAAACTCTACTTTCTTGAAATATGTACAGAGATGGCGTAAATTTAAACTTGCAAGCACTATTTTTCATGAAAACTTATAATTTATTTTTTAATGAATAACTTTTACCGCTTGTAACAATTAAATTAACTTGGTAAAATATTAAGGACATAAAAGTTTGCCTCCTTGCAACATTAATTTCTTAGCGAACGAATTCGGTCGTTACGCGATCGTTAACTATGTCGAGACTGCAGGGCCAGGGCGTCTCCCGCGGCGGCTGCAACTAGGGGCGTGAGCCCCGGCTCTGTTGTGTCTCCCTCACCCGTTCCGCCTCCTCCGTCGCGAGCATTACTGCTTCGCAGACGGTGCAGTGCCGGAGCTCTGTCCGCCGCTACCGCGACACCTCGCGGCAGCGGCGTTACGCCCTTTTTTTATTGTATGGGGCAGCTGATTTATTTTTTCGCATTTTCAGTGTTACTCCCATAGTAAAAGTTATTCATAATGATGAGTATTACCAGTGTTTTTATGTATTGTCTTAATAACGTCTCCGCCTTGTATACACTTACGATTGGTAACAGAAACGATTCGTTTTTTTGGATATAGGAACCGGGTGTATATTAAAATTTTCGTTGATTATCTTTTGTAATCTGCTTAAGAAATGACACTTAACATATTAACAATACATAATTATTATTTTAATTTAATAACAGATATTTTTATAGTTCTCACCTTGGAGACTGATTTAATCACATGAATGTGTTAAAGATTAAAACAATATGTTACTATAAGCTTATTAAAAAAGCCTTCACAGGCATAACATAAATATAATCAGCCTATAATGTTCCCACTGCTGGGACACAGGCCTCCTCTATGTGCTGGCTGAATTTTCAATGGTCTGATAACTTTTTCAAGTCAGAATTTTATTTATAACCGACTTCGAAAAAGGAGGCGGTTCTATGTTCGACTGTATGTATGGTTTTTTTTTATGTTTGTCCACCGATTTCTCTGTCAGTTGTGGACCGGTTTATAGCCGGTGTATTGGAAAGAATATACCTACTCTTCGGTGGTCCCATATTAATTTTATAGGAATTGCATCAGCGCTTTTTGAAAAACTGAACAAAAACGAAAAATACGTATACATAGATGACGTTTTGGTTTTCTCCAATTACGAGTATGTTTAAATTCAACGTTCCATGTTATTGGAGTTTTTAGTTCCGACTTCGAAAAAAGAAAATAAGTACGAGTACAATAATAATTAAAAAATAACTTTAATTTCGGAATTTGGTGTCAAATAACGAAGAAATAAAATACAAACACCGACTTCCGAAAACAAAGTTATTTTTTAATTTGTACTGTATGTTCTTTATTCGCAGTCGGTTGTTTTTTTTATAAAAAAAGTTTTTTTTGACAATAACTACGGCCGAAACTAGAGGGGAGCCGAACATTCTGTTACGGTTTCGGATGAAAATCGAATTTCGGTCGGACACCAGACTGTAAATTATGTCATCACCACTGCTCTGCATACGGTGAAGTAAAAACATCGTGAGGAAACCGCATGTCTTAGAATCAAAAATTCGAAGACATGTAACATTCACGCGCTGACGCACTGCCAGTAGATATTTTAAAATTATTCGGCAATGTTTCTGAAATTATACAAAATTGAATGTCAAATAGTGCTTAATTTTATTTAAACATAAACAATAATGATTAATTACGTCAACTTACCTACGTTATTTTATTTATTTATTATGGTACTCACAGCCTGCGGACGGCGAGTAATGGGTAGCTCGCCGTCCGATCCAGGCCCGAGAGTTGACGGCGCGTAGTGTTCCACGCGCGCCTCAATGACATGTCAGCCACCACTGACGGGACCCATCATGGCCGATGCCTGCATGCCAAGGGGTCGCGGATAAATTCGTAACAGAGTTTGCGCGCCCCTGGGCATTCAGGCAAAGAAGGTACAGGGGTGGGTTTTAGTCAGTAAGAGTCTGACACGCTCTCCCATATTCCTATATATATCCTCCTTATAAATTTACTCTCATCATTTTTCCCTAACGCACCAAAAGAAGTATAACTTCAAAAAAGTTTTAATAGACGTATTTTGCACGATGGTCGACTGTCAACGGGGCATGACGGATGTGGACGTATGACGCGCGCGGTACATGAAAGGGGACCTACAGTCGTGAGAACATTATCAGGCTGATCATGCTGTGCTATGCTATACATATAGGTGACCCAGTGGCAACTACCCACCCGACCTATTTATGTTTGATGGAACGTTATCAAGCTGATCATGCTGTGCTATGCCATACATATAGGTGACCCGGTGGTAACAACTACCCACCAGACCTCTTTATGTTTGATGGAACATTATCAGGCTGATCATGCTGTGCTGTGCTATACATATAGGTGACCCAGTGGTAACAACTACCCACCAGACCTATTTATGTTTAATGGAACATTATCAGGCTGATCATGCTGTGCTATGCCATACATATAGGTGACCCAGTGGTAACAGCTACCCATCCTACCTATTTATGTTTAATGGAACATTATCAGGCTGATCATGCTGTGCTATGCCATACATATAGGTGACCCAGTGGTAACAACTACCCACCAGACCTATTTATGTTTAATGGAACATTATCAGGCTGATCATGCTGTGCTATGCCATACATATAGGTGACCCAGTGGTAACAACTACCCACCCGACCTATTTATGTTTGATGGAACATTATCAGGCTGATCATGCTGTGCCATACTATAAATATAGGTGACCCAGTGGTAACAACTACCCACCCGACCTATTCATCGTTTGGTAGGTCATAGGTAATTTATTTTATCACCACTGCTTTCAAAACAGTGAAGAATACGCTAAGGCCGACGTTTAATGTGAATAATGAGTTGGTAGTAAATTTCTCTCATAGACGTAGGCGCACACCCTTCTTTTGGAGCGCACAGGTAAATAAAAAGAATATTATCAAAAAACCCGACTGTAAAAAAGCACTAAAAAATTCCAAACAAGTCACTTTTCAAGCAGTCTGATGCGGTTGTTTTCATAGTTCAATTTTTATGCCACCAACTGCATCAGACTGCTTGAAAAGTGACCTGTTTGGAACATTTTAGTGTTTTTTTACAGCGAGTTATATTTTTTGGAATCGCCTCCTGGAACCCTTTACTTTGATACCTGGGGTAGATTACTTAATATAGTTCGTCGACTTTAATATTTTTTCTTTTTCACAATATGGCGTCTGGTTGTCGCCATATTGTATTTTGAATACTGCCATGTCTTTAGTAACACTCGCAAGATTAAGACGAAACAATTGACGTAAGAATTATCAAAATGGGCCCACGCGTTTGGTTTCTAAAGCGCCACAATGGAACAAACATACATACATACATAGGCTGACAAACAGATTACCCTCCCTTGCGTATATACTTATACAGAAATAGCTACTTACGTTTTAGTCTTTTTTTTAATATTCTATAGATTTAAAAAAATTCAACCGACGAAAAAGAACTAAAAAGCAAAAAATAAATAAACCTTTTAAGTCTTGTGTATTGAGCTTATTTACCTACAAAAAATATCAAATTTTATATAAACTAATTTTGAGTCGGCGCCAAACAACAGTCTTATTATTAAATACGTATCTAAATTTTATTTGTACGTAGAAATGAAGAAGGCTAGATGTAGGTAATTAATCATTTTATTATTTGGCGCCGACTCAAAATTAGTTTATATAAAATTTGATATTTTATGTAGGTAAATAAGCTCAATACACAAGACTTAAAAGGTTTATTTATTTTTTGCTTTTTAGTTCTTTTTCGTCGGTTGAATTTTTTGTTAAAAAGTTTTTTATTTTATGATTTTTTGTGACTCGCATCATGTTTTAATACTCTGAGGCTAATTTCTAATCCTTCATCATTCCTCTTGCCACTGAGCTAATGATGTAACCATCATTCCTTGAGGTTCCCAGGATATTGACCAGGTGAGGTTACCTCCAATATTCTAAAGAGTAAGACGTCTTTTCTTCAAAGCATATTAAGTGGTATCTGTCACTAAAACCAGTTTTTTATATCTAACTTCTATTGTTTAGGAAAGGTATGGTTTCCATCATCAGTTCAGTTTAATGATGTGATGATTCCTAAATGCAAATACCTGATTAAGTTATGAAAAGTAAACAGAAACAATATTCGTGCCCAATTTTAGAGGTTTTCTCTCAATTTTATCAGGATTCCATGATCAGATCCTGATGTCTTTGACATGGGACCACCTTTGAGATATACCCTATCTAACAAAAAAAGAATTATCGAGATCGGTTCATAAATGACGGAGTGAGAGCTGAACATACGCACAGAAACGCTAAACGTGCCCACAATTTTCGAGGTTTTCTCTCAATTTTATCAAGATTCCATCATCAGATCCTGATTTCCTTGACATGGGACCACTCTTGATGTATATCCTATCTAACAAAAAAAGAATTATCAAGATCGGTTCATAAATGACGGAGTGAGAGCTGAACATACAGAAAAAAAAATATATATATATACGGTCGAATTGAGAACCTCCTCCTTTTTTTCGTCGGTTAAAAAAATTAAATTAAAAATATGTAATATAATTAGTTATTATAGGCATCCGAAACAGCTACCGACTTTGAATACCTAATTATAATATGCTAGAGCTAGAGGTGACCCCTGACCCATTAACATGGCCGTATTATTATAAAACAGAAGTGGAATGTTCACTTTAAGCTTTCAAGGTGACATTAATCCAATATCCTAAACATTTGAAGTTTCTAAGAATAGGGTATTTTCTGCGTTCAAATCAACTTCAATTCTTCTAAAGTAAATGAAAATAATCATATACCCTATTACGGTCGTGGCATAATCAGCATATAATATGGTTCCCACTTCTGGGACTCAAGCCTCCACTCTGTGAGAGGGAGTGGCCCGTACCTAGTCCACCGTTTTTTCAACGTGGTAACATTTGTCCTATAATAATAATAATTTATTTATTGCGAGTAACAATGAGACTCATAAAATGTTAGTAACAAAAACAAACTTAAATAACTATTTTAGTGACATAAAAATAACAAAAACATTGACAAAAAAATAAGTAACCATTGCTTCAGCATTCCAGCTGAAATACTGAAGCAACGATTCACACAACACAAAAACAAACAACACAACAAATTATTAATGATCAGCGGATCACCGCTGCGCCAACCCATGGGAGACGGCACAACAGCGACCCACGTACTCACAGTCCAGGCGACTTGCTATCATGCTTAGGATACTGTTAGTGCTGCCCCACACCCTGCGCACCAGGGAAGTGCACCTCTTGCGCATTGTTGTGTAAAAACAATCAACATGCGCATCCGCGAACATCCCCGACGCACTACAGAAGCGGGGCAGCCCCACCAGCATCCTAAACGCGTTATCAAATTGCACGCGGAGAGCGCTGTACGATCTTTGCGTAGGTACATTTAGCCCACAAGCTGCACGTGTAAAAAGAGGTACAGTAGGCTCGAAAGAGCGTAATTTTAACGGGCAGTGAACAACGTGCAAACCTGCGAGCCAGCATGTTCACTCTAACCGACAACGCCTTCCGCTCCCACTCAATGTCATCATCGTCTTTAAGGTCGGGGACCAATACATGACCAAGATATTTAAACCTCCGGACTTTTCTCAAAGGCCTATGAGTACACAGAAAAGTTATTGATAGTTTTAAGGTTCCTAAATAATTAAAACTGTGCATATTTTCAATAAGTTAATTTTTGTTTTGAGGTTTGGAAATCATTTAATATAGGGCGTGTCAGACATACTCGTATGTACGATTTACACCGAGAGGGCCGCGCTGGAACGCATTTTGTTATGTCAAAAGAAATTGAAGCCAGTTAAGGTGAACGTTTCAGGGTGACCCGCAAAATTCAAACTTTTCTTACGTTTTTTGCAATTTGCAGTTCAGTGTCAGGTTGTATCTTGGTAAAAATTTGATTCGCGGCCGTAGCAAGTATACATCTCTCTCAGTTAGAATTGATGCCAAATGTTATGATTTCATGAAATACAATTTGGAATCAATTCTAACTGAGGTATAGTCCCCATAGATATGAACAGCTTTCTTTGAGAAAACCTGAGGATGTTCTCAAATTTTTTTTTACCTTCCTTACAAATATTGATCAGATGATGATAACTTTGTATGGATATGGCAATTTTTTTTTTGGGATGTTTTTATTTTTTCTTTGAGAAAGTTGTTCATTTCCATGGGCGGAACCGGTTCTTAAAATATGACCACACCTCTCCGTTACACCCTGTATTAAGTGGGGTATCAAAATAAAGGGTTCTAGGAGGCGATTCCAAAAATATAACTCATTAAATGTAGAAAATAAATAAAAAACATTTTCAAAAAACCCGAAATCAAAATCAAAAGTCATTTATTCAGACTAGGCTGAGTGCCAGCACTTTTTGAACGTCAAAGTTCTACATAAAGACAGTCCCCCAAAAACGCCCGCCCGTCACCACTTCCTAGTGTTTTAGCTGTGAAGAAGAAGTGGCCAACAAACTCCCCAGCAACACATCTGTCTGTTAAGTTTGAAGAACTTGAATCTATATAATTATATGCAACAATCTTAACATATGTGTATGTAACGTACGTAAAACAGAATAATAAAGATATATCGTCTAAAATATAATCATAAAATTAAATAATCCGCCACTTGTTAGCTAGCACACTCACTCCAAGCCAAATTAAATAAGCCTCCATACATAACTGGTGTGCCTGCTTACACGTGCAAAGATAGAATCTATCAAAGGGCTGTGATTCGAAGCCACAACCACAAGTGATGAACTAGGGCCATCACACTAGAATTAGTAGACAATTATTATATGAACTCATATAATCTATCATAACCATAAGCTAAATATGGAGAAAGAACATCAAGTATAACATTGTCTTGCGTTCAACACAGCGTCCAACTATTATTATCTTCTAAATAGTCGTTGATGGAATAGTATGCCTTCAAACAGAGACTAGATTTAACTTTTGTTTTTAAATGCATTAAAAGGCAGGTCAAGAATGTCAAGAACAACTAAAAACTGCCAAACAAGTCACTTTTCAAGCAGTTGATGCAGTTGGTGGCATGAAATCAATAATTGAACTAAACTAACAGCCACCAACTGCATCAGACTATCAAATTAAAAATAATCACTATAAAATTAAATTATATTCACGTAAACTACACAAGTGGTAAGTAGGTCCTCGAACTGATAGCACACTAACGAATAGACGTAACGTGAATACAGAACGTGAACTCGTGATTTCTTCAATGTTAGGAATCTTAAAATTACAAATTTTAAATACAAAATGTCGGCACATCATTAGGTAATATTTTGATTACCGTGAATGTTTAACAAATAAGTGATCTGTCAATTCGAGTGACTTACCTATTGAATACTATTTCGTTAAAGTTCATTCACAGGTAAATGGTAAAATAATATTTTTAACCGACTTCCAAAAGGAGGAGGTTATTAATTCGGATGTTTGTATTTTTTTTTATGTATGTTCGGGCATAACTCCGTCATATAATGACGGATTTGCAAAATTCTTTTTTGTCCGAAAGGGGTTTGTTCCGAAATGGTCCCATTTAAATTTTATATAGGTAGGTAGATCTGATTATGGGTTTCGGAGACAGACAACGGAACTCTTCAAAAATTGACAGCGAATCAACCGTATTTGCTGCTATCGTTTGTCTATGAATTGTTAGCACAGTTTAATGGGGAACCACAACTAAAAAGTGAAAAAATATATATATCTTTTTTTTTTAACGGAAAGGTGTGGTCATATTTTAAGAACCGTTTCTGCCCATGGATATGAACAACTTACTCTCAGAAAAAATCGAAAATTCCCAAAAAAAAATTTTACTTTTCTTAAAAAGTTATATAATAGTTAGCAAAATCACTAGCTCTCATTATTGGAGGCAGATACTTTGTAAATCTGTTGAGTAGCCAGTCTCTTCCTCCAGTTTTGTACGATGCCGTCGCTATAGCCTATTCCAAAAAGGTCAAAAGCTTAGGTGTTTTCCTGGACTGCAATCTATCTTGGAATGTTCACATTGCAGAAGTAAGCAGGAGGGTGTTTTGTTCGTTTCGGTCTCTGAAACGTCTCCAGAAGTTCCTGCCTTTTTCGACCAAAGTTACTCTCGCTCAGTCTCTTCTTCTACCTCTTCTAGACTAAGCTGATGTCTGCTTCCTTGATGCGACTGAGGAACTCCTTGATAAGCTCGAACGTCTGCAGAATTTGTGCATACGCTTCATCTTTGGCCTTCGGAAGTACGATCATGTATCGGAATTTCGGAAGCGGTTGAGGTGGCTGCGTATTCGGCAACGTCGGGATACCCACATTCTTTCCTTACTCTTTTCAGTTCTTCACAATCCCAACTCCCCCTTGTATCTCCGGGAACGCTTTGAGTATCTTGTTCCAAGAGGAAAATCTTGCCGCTCATCGTCCTCTCTTCTCCTTCGGTTTCCTTCCCACTCTTCTAGTCGTTACGGTGGATCCTTTACTGTTCGTGCTGTACGCCTTTGGAACTCTCTTCCACACACTTTAAGGGCTAGCCCTTCGTTGGAGGTGTTCAGGAGAGGAATAAGGGAGTATTTCCTGTCAACATGACCCATAATAATATGTTTTTATAGAATTTCTTTGTTTATATTATAGGTATATATTATGTTTGTGTATCACATATTTGTTTAGTTTATTTAAGCAACAATATTAGATTTTGAGTTTTGTTGTGCACTTATGATAATCCTAAGCAATTATGTTATTTTCACCTTGTGGTTTGCTGTAAGAAAACCCAAACGCTGGGTTAAGCTCGCCTTTGTAATTAACTGTCCCATTGTGTTTTTCTGTATATGTTTTATGTGTACAATAAAGAATAATAATAATAAAGTTATCATCAGCTGACCAATTTTTGTATGCGAGGTAAAAAAAATTTTTTTGAGAATTTCCTCAGGTTTTTTTGAAGAATGTTGTTCATATCGATGGGCAGATGCAGTTCTTAAAATATGACCACACCTTTCCGTTACACCCTGTATACAGTAGAATTGAGAACCTCCTCCTTTTTTTTCGTCGGTTAAAAATAGAACCGACCTCCAAATAAGTGTAAAATAACTTTAATTTCGGAAGTCGGTGTCAAGAAACGAAGACACAAAACCAGGAACAGTTAAATTAAAATTAAAGTTTTTTTTAAAACAAGCCTTTAAATTCATACACAAAATTTCGTGTCTATTCTGCTGATCGTTTAAGTTCCTCTATCTGGAGCAAACCCTGAATAGGGAAAATGCTTGAAAGGAGAAAAGGTCATGGTTACCATAAAAATGCATTGTCATCCGAACTGAACCAACTTATGCTTGTTACAGACCGACAGACAACGGGACAGGTGAAACTAAATAAAAACTTGTAAAAATATTAAATGATAAATGATTTTATTTTTGTAAGTAGGTTTTGAACCGACTTCAAAAAAGAGGAGGTTCTCAATACGTCTGTTCGTTTTTTTTTTTTTGTATGTTTGTTACGCGAAATCTCCGAGATTTGTGAATAGATTTCGATGATTATTTTTTTGTTTGGTAGGTCATACTTCAGTGGTGGTCCCATATAAATTTTATCGAAATTTATTTGGCACTTTTTTAAATAATCAACATAAACAAAACGTATATATACAGATGATGTTTTGGTTGTCTCCAAATGTTCAAATTCCATGTTATTGGTGTTATCCATTCGGGCATAACTTTAATATTGAGTTTTACTTCTGGGGTATAACAAGTAAAAAGTGAAAAATAAAAAAAAACTTTTTTACAAAAAATACAACCGACTTTTAAAAATTGCAAAAAATCTTTAATTTCGGCAGTCGGTGTTAAATAACGAAGATACAAAAAAATACAAACACCGACTTCCGAAATTAAAATTATTTTGCAATTTTTAGAAATCGGTTGTATTTTTTGTAAAAAGTTTTAACAACACTTTTACACGTCATAATTTTTGTTTTGTCCGTTTTAGCTAGATGAGGCCGATGTTTCCTAGCTGACTACCCTGAGAAGAAACACCGAAACAAACTCAGAGGTCAAAGTCTCTTTTAAAGTGTTCAAATCCATACAATATGTACTGGGCAAATCACATGAGAACCATGTATGTTTATGTCTGGGATAAGTTTTTGAGGAAAGCAACACGCAAATTCGAGTGGACCTGTCCAGACAGTGCAAGCATTTGTCAGTTGTCGTGAAGCTCAACTTAGAACTTTGAGGAGCTCAACCAATCGACGAACAATACCAAAGTAAGGGCATTTGGGTAGGCCGCAAAAATTCTTAAACTGCCTGACAATCATAAAAATCTACATGAATATAACGACTTACATAGTTCTTACATTCACATAATGCTATATGAGGACCATGCAGCTTAGTGTCTGTAATGGTCTTTTGAAGAAAGAACCACACATATTTGAGTGGACCTGTGACCTGTCCAGTCAGTGCAAGCATATTGTCAATAGTCGAATAGCTCAACTTAAAACCACTAAGGAGCTGATGACTTGACGAACAATACTAAAGAAAGGACATTTGGGTTGGCCGCAAAAGTACTCAAACCGTCAGACAACGTTAAAAATTACTGTAAAAAGGAGAAGAAAAATAATAATAACAACCCATAGAGTCCTCACATTTACAATAATTAAGTAACCAAAAAAAAAAATACTATACAAAGTAAAATATTCGTTTGGCAATCACGGAAACTGACCCGAAGGGTTAAACTAAAATCTTCAAATCCCATGACAAATCCTTGCGGATCTACGGGTGCGAAACGTGGAAGGTAACAAAGAACATCTCACGCCAAATCCAGTCTTCGTCAACCGACGTCTTCGTCGCAACCTCGAAATTTACTGGCCTATTTAAGTAGAGATGGCTCTAGTTCTTGTGTTAGAAGCGAGTTATTAAGGTGCAGTGCAGTACAAAAAAGTCCAAATACCAAACGGACTTTTTTTTTTTTGGGCGGGTGGGAAATCATCCAATGACTTCCCCGCTCTGGGTGGAGCGGGAGGGCGTGTCAGACTCTTACTGACTAAAACCCACCCCTGTTCCTTCCCTGCCTGAGTGCCCAGGGGTGCGGTAACTCATTTTCAGAATTTATTCGCTACCCCTAGGCATGCAGGCACCGGCCACGATGGGCCCCGTCAGTGGTGGCTGACACTAATCTCTTGTTCGGCGCGCGTGGAACACTACGCGGCGTCGACTCACGGGCCTGGTGCTGATCGGACGGCGAGCTACCTACTGCTTGCCGTCCGTCTCCGCAGGCCCGGGAGGCCTTGAGTGGTTGGCTTGCGTGTTCTGTGCTGAGCTCACGCAACGCGTCATACGTCCACCCAGTAACAGGACTCACTCGTCCATCAAGGAGCGCGGAGCGTTGTCCCAAATTAGACGCATTATTAATTTATTATACATATTATACTAAAATACGTATACTAAAATATAAATTATTAAATGATCTCTAAAATGGTGAAAGTTAAATAAAAATAGGTATGCCTTATAGTTTTTGCGTGATTCTCAATTTTATATCCGCGTTGGACATAACTTTACAAATTAATTACACTATGTTATAAAAATATAATTTCGTATATTCACATATGAAATTACGAAGAAAATTGTCTAAAGTAACATATATTTTTTTCAAAGAAATAAGACCGGTCGTTTAGACGTGATGTTCAATTTAAAATCATTAGAAGTCGTATTTCTGCGCCTAAGCTTAGAAGCATTATTAAATGGACAATCCATATAACTTTAAAATCACGAACCAACCAGTCACTTCTGTGTTTATTTCGCAAATAACTTGGCGTTTATTACGATGTCAAGTGGGCAACTTAGTTTGCTGAGCGATTACGTAAAATGAAGCGTTACTTTGGTAACAAGGTCAATGGGAGAATCCATTTTAAAAATAAGTATTTGTTCTGTACTTAAAACTTTGCGAATAATTAGGTACTTTGGATCTACTTAAAATAGATCCAAAGTACCTAATTATTAAAAAATAGTCGCTCCATGTAAAATATTGGTATCTAGCTGCATCCGGTTAGACTGGAAGCCGACCCCAAGATAGTTGGGAAAAGGCGCGGGCAGATTGGCAGATTGGATTTTGATTAGATCTACTTAATGTACTATTAAAAAGAAAAAAATACCGGCCAAGTGCGAGTCAGGTACGCACACGAAGGGTTTCGTACCATAATAATTTTATTTTTATTATTTGTTCCTTTAACGGTAATATAAAATATATACAGTAAAATTTTCAAATTTCTAACTATCACGTTCCTACAGTACTGTCTTTCCTTGGGGCTTAGACAAAGTAACAATTAAAAAACGATAACGAAGTTAGAAAAGACTAAAATGTATGAGATTGACATAAACCGCGCTAAGTCACGTGGTCAGTCGACTGTCGACATCGTTATCGCAAGTTGGTAGACAATGTTATAATTCGTAACGAAACCATAAAGAAATGAATTGCTATCGTGTTTATCCCATACAAATGCGTAGACAAGCAGCGCTTTCAGAGTTCGCCTTCGCCTCGATCGTGATCGCCAAAAAAGATAACGAAGGAACGCTAACGCTAGGAAATGTTTATCGATATCTCAGAGACGATGACGAATTTAGATATCGTTTCGCTACGAAGCGATGTTACTTTGTCTACAGGCCCTTTTTCGCTATAAAATCCATCAAAAGATTTTCTTAAAAAGATCTCTTTTAGCGATAAGGCCACCCATTGTGTCACCGTATGTAATGTTTTCTTCATTTATATGTTTTGTAATCTAAATGGTGTACATAAAGTATTCTATTCTATTCTACGTTTCATGAGATAAAGCGGACGGACAGCGGATGCTTTTTTTTGTGGGTTGGGAAATCATCCAATGACTTCTCCCGCTCTGGGTGGAGCGGGAGGGAAAGAAAAAAAGAAAAAGAAAGAATGAAAAATATTTATTTGGTTTTTTTGAGGGGGCGTGTCAGACTTTTATTGACTCAAACCCACCCCTGTTCCTTCAGTTGCCTGAGTGCCAAGGGGCGAGGTAACTCTTTCGAATTTATCCTCAACCCCCCTGGGCATCGGCCATGACGGGCCCCGTCTTGTTTGCTGACAACTCTTGTTCGGCGCGCGTGGAACACTACGCGCCGTCGACACTCGGGCCTGGTGCTGATCGGACGGTGAGTTACCTACTACTCGCCGTCCGCAGGCCCAGGTACAGACAGCGGATGCTTAGTGATAGATTTCCGTTGGTTAGGTCCCTTCGGATACGGAACCCTAAAAGTATTATTTCCAATCCTACTAATATTATAAATGCGAAAGTTTGGATGAATGTTTGTTACTCAATCACGCCGGAACGGATTTACGGATCTGGATGAATTTCGGCACAGAGATAGATTATAGTCTGGAATAGCGCATAGGTTATAATTTGCTGTTGGGGAAGTATTAATTTCACGCGGGCGAAACCGCTAGCAGAAGCTAGTTATAATTGCGCAGAATTACTTAACTCTTCAAACAGCACACCTGGTGTGCAATCGACGTTTGAAGAGTAATATAGAGCATGACAACAAAAAATCTATTGTGTCTGCTACAAAGTAGCGGCACGAAACTTTAGCGCTGACCGTTATTGCGCAGAAGTAAAAATTAAGGTACCTGAGGGGGCTAGCGGGATGAAGGGCGAGCGTGCGTAGCGCCGATTGGCTCTCCAGTCGCATTCAGTTCCCCGCGCGCCCCCGCGCGCCACCCGCGCACCCACCCATGCGCAGCAATTATCGTTCAGCGCTAGACTAACGTGCCGCTACTTATAATTGGCATGCGAAGGGTTAAGGAGATACAATATAAATATTCTAACTCACAATACAAAAATTAAAAAAAAAAAATGTTATTTTATTTTATTTACAATTTTATTTTATTTTATTTATAGAAATAACTTAAAAGATATATATACAAACTAACAATAATACCTAACATGTACAAATGCGTATGAAAAAACAACTCACTGGGCATCAAAAAATTCATCCACATCGCTGTCAATGGAAAAAGTGCCCAGAACGCTAGCAGCATTGCCACGTTGAATAGCAATGCTGATTCGTTGGCCAAAGAAAAGCCCAGCCCTCTGGTCACGTGAAGAGTCGACTAACAGCTTGCTGATATGCCGGAAAACTCGATTTTATTTTATTTTAAATTATTTATTTCCCTTTTATTTTCAATGACGTAAATTATTCAATTATTTTAATTTATCTATATTTTCAATGAGTTTTGTTTTCAATGTTATTATCTACATTAATTGAGCTCCTCATCACTAACATAGTGGTAAGATAATGTTATACTAACAAAATATGGACATTTCATTAGTATGAAATAAACGACTTTTATTTTTTGTAAGATTAAGGGTAGGAAAAATTTCCAGGGGTTGTGGATAAATTCGAAACAGAGTTACCGCGCCCCTGGGCACTCAGGGCAGGGAAGGAACAGGGGTGGGTTTTAGTTTTTCAGTAAGAGTCTGACATGCCCTGGACATCTCTCGCTCCATCTTAGAGCGGGAGATGTCAATGGATGATTTCTCAACCCACAAAAAAGGGTATATATAAAAACCTACATAAGTTCAGGAGTGCGTCTCTTCGTGGTAAAAAGTGTATCATGGCGTGACGTCATGCGAAACTTCAACGCACTGTATCGTCCTAATTTTTAGGGTTCCTTACCCGAAGGGTCCAAACGGAGCCCTATTGTTGTCACTCACGTGTCCGTCTGTCTGTCCGTCGACTGTCACAAATTTTGTTCCGAAGAATTTTTTAACTTCCCATTGCCCTATGAACGTGTGGTGATAATGTTTATTATTACGTATATTTTACTAACAAATACCACTATAATAATTTGGTAATAATAAACATTATCACCAAATTTCAAGTTCCTATGTCAATGGGAAGTTAAAAAATTCTTCGTAACAAAATTTTGTGACAACCGACGGACAGACGGACAGGCGGACAGACTAACAGGCGAACACGTGGACCCTTCGGGTACGGAACCCTAAAAAGGCCCTTAAAATTAAGGGTTGCAATAGAATTTGAACTTATTTTACTAGACGCAGTTTGTTTTTCCTAAATTTGATAGTATTTCGAATTCTGAATTCTAATATAGAGACCTAGAATAGCTCTCTCAAAAACATATTAGTCAGCACTGTGGTAGCGGGACTGACTCCAAGGCACCCCACCTTTTAAGGCGTATATATCCGCCAAGTGGCGCCCTCATTGAATAAAAAATCGTAGCAAAGCGTAGAAAATAAAGATTAAGGAATCCTATGTTGTGTGTTATTACAAAGAGAATAAGGTATTTTTACGTGGTTAAAACAGGTCTCAGAATGTTTCGTATCCAAAGTAGTAGATAAAAGTACCAAAAACGGCCGTTTCTGACACTATTGCCTACTACTTTGGATACGAAACATTCTGACACCTGTTTTAACAACGTAAAAATACTTTACCCTATTTGTAAGAAACGTGACGTTGGATTCTTTAATATTTATTTTCTAGGCTATGCTAAGATTTTTTATTCAATGAGGGCGCCACTTGGCCGGTAGTAGACCCTTAGGAGGGTGTGCGTTTGCGGGGTACCAACTGAAAACCAGCGCTGAATGTCCGACACGCAGCAAATTCTCAGATGGTAAAACCCTTTCGGTATGGGCCCACACTCAATACAATTTTACTGTATCTTTGAGTGGTACCTACTAATGTCTTTTTTAGCATTTGTTTGTTGAGTTACGTCTGCGACGAATTTATGTTTTCTATTCTATTCCAAGATTCGTCCTTTCTGAAGGCCATTTCAATTCCAAGGTAAAACTATTAGTTCACATCGTTCTCAGGCAGCTACACACGTTTAGGCCTTAAAATGTGAATCTGTCTGTATCTCACGAAGTTGTCAATCCATGAATTTACAACCACATGAATTATTTTAAAGGTCTAATGTCAGACGATTCATTGAGTAACCGCGTCTCTGGCACAGGCAAATGAAGGAACAGGGGTGGGTTTTAGTAAGTAAGAGTCTGACACGCCCTCCCGCTCCATCTAGAGCGGGCGAACTTATTTGAGGATTTCCTACCTTTCAAAAAAAAAAAAATCTACCTACCCTTTGCAAACGGAATATGCGTTCGCAAAATTGCCGTTGGTTATGTAGGTACGACTTTAAGGCGCTATTAAGGCGCAGCTATACGACTTTTAATGGTTTTTAATTGAACATCACGTCTAAACCACTTGTCGTATTTCTTTGAAAAAATATACGAGTATGTTACTCTAGACAATTTCAGTCGTATTTGATCTCAGAATATTTGAAATTATATTTTTATAACTTTGTGTAATTAATTTGTAAAGTTATATCTAACTCGGATAAAAAATTGAGAATCACGCAAAAACTATAAATCGTATTTTTATGAAACCTTCACCATTTTAAAGATCATTTACTTATTTATAATTTAGTCTCAGTATTTTAGTTTATTTTCGGACAGCGCTCCTTGATGGGCGAGTCCTATTACTGGGTGGATATACGACGCCTTACGTGAGCTTAGCGCAGAACACGCAAGCTAACCACTCAAGGTCGTTGGCAGCTAATAACGCCTTAACTGCCAATGACCTTGAGTGGTTAGCTTTTTTTTTTTTATTTGGGGCGGTGGGAAATCATCCAATGACTTCTCCCGCTCTGGGCGGAGCGGGAGGGCGTGTCAGACTCTTACTGACTAAAACCCACCCCTGTTCCTTCCTGCCCTGAGTGCCCTGGGGCGAGGTAACTCTGTTTCGAATTTATCCTCAAACCCCGGGCAGGTATCGGCCATGACGGGCCCCGTCTCTTTTGCTGACAACTTTGAGGCGCGCGTGGAACACTACGCCCCGTCGACTCTTGGGCCTGGTGCTGATCGGACGGCGAGCTACCCATTACTCGCCGTCCGCAGGCCGGCGGGCAGCTTGCGTGTCTTGCGTGTTCTGTGCTGAGCTCACCACGTCGTACGTCCACCCAGTAATAGGACTCACCCATGAAGGAGTGCTGTCCGAAATTAGACGCATTTTTTATTTATTATATAAATATATTATAAAACAATAGGTAACTAAAACACGTATATTGAAATGGTGAAGGTTTCAAAATACTCTTTTCTTTTTTTTTATGCTTGATAGGCTCGCGTTTGACCACTATCTCACCTGATGGCAAGCGATGATGTGGTTATTAGTTTTTGCGTGATTCTCAATTTTTTATCAGCGTTAGACGTAACTTTACAAATATAACATAGTGTAATTAAGCTATGTTATAAAAATATAATTTCAAATCATCATTCGCCTGCCCTTATCCCAATTTATTTGGGGTCGGAGCAACATGTCTTTTTCTTCACTCCTCTATTAGTCGTCATATCTATAGCCACCCCCTTTTTACCCATATCCTCTTTCACACAGTCCAATCATCGTTTCTTTGGCCTTCCCCTACTCTTATAGCCATCCACAAGACTTTCCTCACGACATTTTCTTCATTCCTCCGCATCATATGCCCATACCACGACAACCGATTCCACACAACTCTTCAGTCAGCGGTGCCACTTTCAGAAAAAAGAAAAAATATATTTATAATTTCAAATATTAACATCAAATATCGAAAAAAATTGTGGAGAGTAACATATATATTTTTCAAAGAAATAAGACTAGTGTCTTAGACGTGATGTTCAGTTTATTTATTTTTTTCGAAATCATCAAACCATCAAAATCATTAGAAGTCGTTTAATTGCGTCTTAATAAAACCTTTATTTATTTCTTAAACTCTTCGTGATAGTTCAACTTTCCATTAGGTACCGATTTTGCAATAATAACTAAAAAATGCAACAAAAAAGTATGCGTGAAACCGATTTTCAATGTTGCAATTTCTTAATTTTTTTAATTGTCAGCTGTTTCAGAAGTATTGGCATGCGGCAGAGAATTGAGGACACGGACAAGACCCGTATTCCAAAATACCGGCCAAGTGCGTGTCGGAATTCACACATTTAGGGTTCCTCACCAGCCTTTTGATTTCATGGCATTGAATATAATATCATCAGCCGATGAACCTTAATAGACCGTGAAAATGTGACGTCACAAGTCTATTAGGGTTGTGGGCATGACTATCGTGCCCACAATGGTGGATCCGCGTTTGCCGCACCTATCAAATATTAATATTTGTTAGTAAAAAATAGAACCGACTTCCAAAAAAAGTGCAAAATAACTTTAATTTCGGAAGTCGGTGTTCCTGTTTTGTGTCTTTGTTTTTTGACACCGACTTCCGAAATTAAAGTTATTTTGCACTTTTTTTGGAAGTCGGTTCTATTTTTTTGTAAAAAAGTTTTTTATTTTTACTGTTTTAGTTGTGGCTCCCCATTAAACTGTGTTAACAATTCATAGACATACGATAGCAGCAATCGCGGTTGACTTGCTGTCAATTTTTGAAGAGTTCCGTTGTCTGTCTCCGAAACCCATCATCAGATCTTTTTGAAATTTAAATGGGACCCTTTCAGAATAAACCCCTTTCGAACAAAAAAAGAATTTTGCAAATCCGTCAATATATGACGGAGTTATGCCCGAACATACATAAAAAAAAAAAAAAAAAAAAAAAAAAAATACAAACATCCGAATTGATAACCTCCTCCTTTTTCGAAGTCGGTTAAAAAATATACGTACCTACTTAATAATAAACACATCAAACTCGTCAATGGGAAGTTAAAATTTCTTCGGAACACAATGTTGTGACAAAATACGGACAGACAGACGGACACGTTAGTGCAGTAATGTATAACTGTGTACCTACGATTTTATTATTTCTTTCCTTGGGGACTGGCACTGTACTCCTTAAAGGTCATGGCACATTATACCGGCACCGCAACAGCACCGCTCCAAGCCAGCAATTAACTTGTCATTCAATTTAGAGCATTAAATCGTGTGTAGTATAATATATTTCATAATGTCAATATGAAAAAAGCCAACGGCGGGCAGTCAGCGCGCTTGCTGCTACCACACAACTCGACTCGCAGCCCGCGTGCTGCAAGCGAGCGGACCTTGTGCACACAGCGCGCCGACGGCATGCTTATTACGCGCCGACTCCGAGTCGGCAGCGAAACGTCATTGCGTCGTAATCAATCATAAATGCCATATAACAATATTGAGTTCGCGGTGACAGCAAGCTTGCACCTCGCGGCCACCGCGCGGCGCGCGGACTGTGAGCTTACACGTCGCGGCCGGCGCGCGGACTGCGAGCTTGCACCTTGCGGACAACGCGTAGTTAACGCGCTGGCAGCTAGCCGTAGTCTAAATTCGAGGCGACGACGCCGTGCTGCAGCTGCGCAGTTAGCACAGCCGGTATAATGTGCTATAACCTTAACACAGGTTTCCTATTAACCTAGCTAGGAATACAGCACCTCACCCACCATTTTATTGTAGTCTTTGTACACTATATACCGATAAACGATTTAGTAAATGGTCATCATGTACTACAATGTTTTTGATGAATAAAATTATTATTATTATTATTAATAGGGCTCCATTTAGACCCTTCGGGTACGGAACTCTAAAGATGATTACTAGCATGTATCCTGGCTTAAAACAAGAGACATTGTTTTATAAAAAAAAACCTGCCAGGTGCGACTTTTCACTCGAGCATGAAGAGTTCCGTACAAGGTTATACACGTCTACTTGTTGCCATTATTAAGATATAGCAAAAAAGGCAAAAAAAAAACACGTTTCTAGTAGGGGTTCCCCTTTAATTTTTATTATTTGTTATTATAGCGGCAACACAATACACATTCTGTGAAAATTTCAACTGTATACCTATTACGGCTCATGAGATACAGCCCGCTGACAGACAGACGGACGGATGCACAGAGGCTTAGTAATAGGGTCCCGTTGGTTACCCTTCGGGTACGGAACCCTAAAAACTAGCTTCTGCCAGCAGCTTCGCCCGCGTGGAATTAATACATCCCCTGTTATAAACTTTCAACCCCTTTTTCACTCCTTTAAGGGTTGAATTTCGAAAAACCCTTTCTCAGTGTTTCCCACTCTTCACAAATAACACACACTCCAAATTTCATGTCTCTAGCACCAGCGGTTTACGCTGTGCGTTGATATATCAGTCAGTCAGGACTTATAATTTTTATTTAAACAGATAACCGTGTGATTTAGTAATTTTTGTGTTAAAGACTAAATCACTTGAAGGAGGTTCGGTCCAATAGACAGCTGACTTCTGTCTTCCTTGAAGAAAGATGTTCATATAAAGGAGGTTCGGTCCAATAGACAGCTGAATTCTGTCTTCCTTAAAGAAAGTTGTTCATTTAAAGGAGGTTCGGTCCAATAAACAGCTGCCTTCGGTTTTCCTTGAAGAAAGTCGCTCATTTAAAGGAGGTTCGGTCCAATAAACAGCTGACTTCTGTCTTCCTAGTAGAAAGTTGTTCATTTAATGGAGGTTCGGTCCAATAGACAGCAGACTTCTGTCTTCCTTGAAGAAAGCTGTTAATTTCAAAGGCCAGGAGCAGTATCTAAATATGAAAACGCGTTTCCATTACACCCTGTAGTGGGTGGTTTTTTATGGTTTTTTAATAATAAACCGGTCAATCACAGTGAACTATTAAAGCTTTGTAGGTACGAGTATTTAAAAACTTTTGTAAACAGTGATCGGAGTAGTTACAGCTATTTTTGTTCAATGACCGCAAATATTGATGTTAATACGGACATTCCCCGAGATTCTAACTGAAACTCCGGGATTTGAAAAAATAAATTGAGTTTTTACTAACCAGGATAAAACAATGTTTGTAACGGCTATCGATACTTGTCAATACAAAATTGTTACAGAAAATTGAATAAATATGTTATTTAAAAAATAAAGTTTTTAATTTCATTAACCTGAAAAGTGTCCGTCTTATACTTACCCGTCGGAGGGGTGGGGGGATATATGTTCGTTCATAATTCTTTAAGACGTGAATAGCTTTTTACAAAGTAATTTAACTTATATATATGTCGGATCACCAGGATGTATCGAGCTACAATCAGGCATCAGATCGGTCTGTGTAGGTATATCGTGCAATAAATAACAACGTCAAAGTAATTTTCACTTTAATTAATTTGAAACTTATAAACTTGGGACTTTAAAATACTAGTAGCAACAAAACGTAGGACAGTTCCGATGCGTCTTCACTCCGTGACTCCCAGGCTAAGACTGCCCGACTAGGCGAGTCTTCCCCAACCTCGAAGTCTAACGGAAACGCGCCGACTCCGTCAAATCCCGCCAACTGTAGTGTTTATAGTTGCCGCCAGGTGGCGTGCTTTGTTTTGTTGCCAATTTGACTAGCGGATACGACATATAATATATTTCAAATCCGGGGATTCCGGGAGTGTCCATATTAAGACAACGCATCGCAAGTACAAAAAACTTTTTTACAAAAAGAACAACCGACTTCCAAAAAAGAAAATACACTAAAAATTAAAAAATAACTTTAATTTCGGGAGTCGGTGTTTGTATTTAAATTTTTCGTTTTTTGACACCGACTTCCGAAATTAAAGTTATTTTTTTAATGTATTTTCTTTTTTGGAAGTCGATTGTTTTTTTGTAAAAAGTTTTTTATTTTTCATGTTTTAGTAAAAACCCCCATAAAATGGAACGTGGAATTTAAACATACTCGTAATTGAAGAAAACCAAAACGTCATCTATCTATACGTATTTTTCGTTTTTGTTAAGTTTTTCAAAAACCGCGAAAGCAATTTCGATCAAATTTATATGGGACCACCTCGGGAGTATTTTCTTTCGATTAAAAAAATAATTTTGAAAATCGGTCCGTAACTGACAGATATCGGTGAACACACAAAAAAAATACATACAGTCGGACATAGAACCTCCTCATTTTTCGAAGTCGGTTAAAAGTAGTTCTACCTACGCCGATAATTGATTGTAAAGCACAAAATCTATTTTTAACATTTCGGTACGGCCTTTTTCTTGCACTTTCTGTCCTGCAGTGGCACTTATACCTAAACATTAGTTCAGATGATGATGATTGTATTCAAATGCCGCATGCCGTTTCGAACAATGCGTATAGCTGTCAAGATGCATAAATTACCGCCCACGTTATTTAATGTTATTATAATCTATAGAGGATCTACTGTTTCTGACGCTACAAACAAATAATTAGAGTTATTTAGGCAAATACCTTTGTTACTGCGCGATTCATGTGGCTTGTATTTTAGCAAATGTCAAAATATGGCTGACTACTACAAGTGCCATAACGCCGAACCCTTTAATCCCGTCCGCCTTTTCCCAAAAATGCTGGGGTTGGCTACCACAGCCCAGTCTGAGACAACACAACACCACTGTACTATTGTACATGTACATTAAATATTTAAATTCAACATTGTCCCTAATTTAAAAGGGAAAACACTTTGACACATGACTGACAGATACATGTCAAAGTTCCCGCCAAAATGTCGTCAGTTCGGATACGTTGACAAAACAATGAAACATTTAAATCGTGAATGTTAAGTGTTGCCCTTTTTAAGACAATTTGATATATTTGTCGTTTACATTCAATGTTACTTAAATAATTTTGGTGAAGACCTTATTGTTTCATTGTTTTATGGAATAGTGATTGCCTTGCATGCGCGTGTTTCTCATGTCTTGCACGAGTAAGTCAAGATCCCCGTGAGATATAGTTTTCAGGGTTCCGTACCCGAAGGTTTCAAACGCTATTGCTGTCACTCACGTGTCCGTCTGTCCGTTGTCTGTCACAAAAGTTCCGAAGATTTTTTTTTTTTTTTTTAAAACGTTGCCCCACACTAGGAATTACTCCTGTATCGTGGGTGCGTTCACAAACATTTAAACTCACATACACAAGACACCCAGACCCGGAACAACTATCTGTAGGCCATACAAATATTTGTTCCGTGCGGGGATCGAACCCGCGACACGCAGCGCAGCAGTCGAACGCTCAACCACTACGCCAATCGTGCCGTCAACTTTTTAACTTCCCATTGACTTAGGAACGTGAAATTTAGTGATAATGTTTATTACAAATACCAAAATATTGATTACCCTCATATGGTACGGAACCCTAAAAGTGCGAAGTCCGACATGCACCTGACCGGTTTTTTTTTGTGTGAACGTGGTTTAGATTAATAATCCCCATTCACGACTTGCTCCTTAAGATATTCCACGTCCGATTAACATTATTTTTAAACGACTTCGAAAATGGAGGTGGTTCTATGTTCGATTGTTTTTTTTTTCTCGATTGTCTTTTGCCCATATTCCAGTAGTACCTGCCTGCCCAGGGGTTGTGGATAAATTCGAAACAGAGTTACCGCACCCCTGGGCACTCAGGGCAGGGAAGGAACAGGGGTTGGTTTTAGTCGATAAGAGTGACACGGCCTCACGCTCCACCTAGAGCGGGAGATGTCATTGGATGATTTCGCAACCTCAAAAAAAAGGTATATATCTAACCTACAATAACAGGAATGGTTGGTCATATTTTCGATACTCCTCTGCCCATGGAAATGAAAAACTTTCTTCAAGGAAGTTAAAGTTAATCACTAAAAAAAAAATTGGAACTTTCCGTACAAAAATATCATCAGCTGATCAAAATTAGTATGGGAGGTCCAAAATGTTGTAAATATATATATATACGGTTGAATTGAGAACCTCCTCCTTTCTTTTTCGTCGGTTAAAAAACCCAACTGTAAAAAAACCACTACAAAGTTCCAAACAAGTCACTTTTCAAGCAGTCTGATGCAGTTGGTGGCAGTTATTTTAATTAGTTAATTTAGTTCAATTATTGATTTCATGCCACCAAAATTTTTTAATTTTCTACTTTTTAGTAAGTTATATTTTTGGAATCGCCTCCTCGAACCCTTTATTTTGATACCCCACTTAATATGTTCGTTGAGTTTCATTTTTTTCTTTTTCACAATATGGCGTCTAGTTGTCGCCATATTGTATTTTGACTACTGTTGGTGTGGCGAGTTGCCGCCACTCTGCAGGTTGGATGGGGGTGGTGTCACGACGTGTGTGTCTTGCTTTGACTTGTGAGGCAAGTGTGTAACCGGCTTTACGGGAGCCATAGGCAATCTAAAAGGCAGCAATCGACGTCACTTCAGTGTGCCTTCCGCTGCGAAGCCGAGCGCATTCACCGCAGACTAAATTAATGTCTTATTAACATCGTCCCCGCAAATACACTAAAATCCCGAGTAATATCCCGTAAACGGTGGGGATTCTCCGGGAATAATAAATAACCCATATTTACCGGGTCCGTGTAACTATTGAACAAGAATATCCGAGAGTGTTGGTGTGAAGAGAATCGAGTGGCCACTCGTCGGAATCCAGCGTGGCAGCCAAAGAAAGAAAGTCAGGTACCACTTGTTTTTACTAACCTAGAGTAAGGCCACATGCGCCGTCTACTGCCAACCACTCCTAACTTGAAGTTATACAGACAAATATAGGCAATTTTGGGCCAGCATTCAATCCAAGTGTTTGGCCGTAATTAATGTCCTGCATCCTGCAGAGAACCACGGCTATTTACACGCCTGGGCATCTCCATTAGATGGTCCTTCGAGCCGGATAGGCATCAGTAAAATTCAGTACAAATTAAGTACAAGTCATTACAGTAGGCACATAACTTTATTAGTGCCCCAAAATCGCGTCCCGCAAGCAAGAAGCTAAATTGGCTCAGCTTACCGCTAAAAAACAAATGATTTTCGAGCGAGTTAATCGCATATATAATGATTCCAGAAACATCTCGAACTTTGATTCACGTTCAAATGAGACATTCTTAGCGCAGTCAGAAACAATTACTGAGCAATACAACAAATTTGAGGAAATAGTAGAACAAATGAATGAATTGCAATTCGAGATTGACCAAACCGCACCAGACTATTCGAGTCTGTATTCTATTGAAGACTTATATTCTAATATTAAATATAAACGTAATCTCATACTTTCGAAAAACGAAACATCGGAACACAAAGTGGGTACTCGGATAAAATTACCGCCCATAGATTTGCCATCGTTTGATGGTAAAGCGGAAAACTGGCCCATATTTTATGAAATGTTTCGCAGCAATGTTCATTTAAATACCGATCTGGTTGACTCGCAGCGTGTCCAGTACTTGATCAGTAAATTGACTCATGATGCCTTAAAACTAACCGCAGGCATTGTTCCTACAGGTGATACATACAACGTTATGTGGAACAGTCTCGTTAAAAGGTATCAAGATAAGCGTAGTTTAGGGATTCATTATCTCAATAATATACTGGACATTAAACAATGCGCCGGAAATGCCGCTAGCCTCAATACTTTTGTGGAACGATATTCAGCGTCCGTCGCAGCCTTGAAGCAGTTAGACATTCCAGACTTACTGGATTTTGTTTTATTACACTGTGGTGTAAGAAAGGTTGACGCGCAAACTGTCTTACAGTTTGAATCCCGTGTGAGTGAGAAAGAATTGCCTTCCTATGCGGAGTTTATAACATTCATGCAAGCATATGTTAAAGTGCTGCAGCGCTCATACGGTAATAATTTACAGACGGAACCGCGCGCTAAGTCTAGTTCAGTTAATCATCAAACAAAAAATAACACCGCTAAGTCATTCGTGTCGCGTAATGAACCGGTTTCGAATGGCAAATGTTCGTTCTATTGCGCGCAGTTTAAAAATATTAGAACACCGCTTGCACGTTTTGAATTTATTAAAGCTAAACGTGGCTGTATAAACTGTTTAAGTCTATCCCATTCTTTGGTTAAATGTAAGTCACGTAACGTTTGTAAAATTTGTAAAAAGTCCCATCATTCTCTCTTACATTTCCGAGAAAAACATGAGTCATTATCGCCCGAGCCACAAGCGCCTACTAAGGATACATCTGTTTCGCTCACTACAGCTGTTAAAACTGGGTCAACCATTTTGCTAGCGACCGCGCAGTTATTTGCATACTATAGCGACATCAGAGATAAGGAGGTGGTTCGGTGCCTACTAGATAACGGATCGCAAAATAATTTAATTACTGTGGACTGTTGTAAACGTTTGAATTTACCCATAATTAAATTACGCAATTCATTTTTACAAGGTGTTGGAATGTCATCGAAACCAATACACGGTTTTATTCATCTGAACATAGAATCTCGGTTTGATCCTCATACGAAGTTTTCGATACAAGCGTTAGTTGTTGATTGTATTACAGATAGACTTCCCGCGAAATTAATTAGATTACATAACAATGATAACATGTCATACTTAAATAGCTTGCCGCTCGCCGACTCGCTCTGGAATGTTCCGAGCGGAGTAGATCTTGTGCTTGGAGCACAATTGTTCCCCTTTATTTACCTGGGAGACAGGGTCGACTCAGGCACCCGCGCCCCCCCCTGCTGTACTGACTAGCTTCGGTTATGTACTTATGGGTGATATTGATTGTTGTAGTAGTGATGTGACACACATTGCATCTTCGTTTACCGCGCAGGCCGACATTGAAGTCGAGTCAAGTTTACATAAGTTTTTTGAGCTAGAGGAAATTCCATCTCAACGTTTTATTAGTCCGGACGAATTAGAGTGTGAAAATAATTTTAATTCTTCAGTCTTATTTGAAGACGGCAGATATTTTGTCGATCTACCTGTTGCGCGCTCACCCAGCGAGCTAGGTAGTTCGCGCGGTTACGCCCATCGGCGCTTACTTGCGCTCGAGCGTAAGTTTACGTTAATGCCGACCCTACGCGAGAATTATAATAAAACTATCGCGGATTATATAGCTCAGGGGTATTTAGCGGAAGTGCCCGACTCTGAATTGACAGAGGAGGGTTATTATATACCGCATCATGCCGTCATTAGACCGGACAAGGACAGCATTCAAATGGTTTTGGACGCTAGCGCCAAAACTCAGTCGGAGTTGTCGCTCAATGACATTTTGCATGTCGGACCTAATTTGCAAGCAGACTTGTTTTTGTTATTACTTGATTTTCGTACATTCCCTGTCGCGATGACAGCGGATATAAAACAAATGTTCTTACGTATCGGAGTAAAAGAGCACCACCGCAAATATTTACGAATCTTGTATCGTTTTAGCAAAGGTGAGCCTATTCGCACCTTTCATTTTAACCGCGTTCCCTTCGGACTAAAACCTAGTCCTTATTTAGCGATGCGCACACTGCGTAACTTGGCGTGTGAGCAAAGCGACCGCTTTCCTGAGGCTTCTAAATTGGTAGAAACTCAGTTTTACATGGACGACTACGTCTACTCTGTTTCGGACGAACAGACAGCTATGCGTCTATCCCGCGATTTAATTGATTTAATGAAGGTAGGTTCCTTTGACTTAGTCAAATGGGCTACCAATTCACCCGCTTTATTAGAGATTCTCCCAGAGTCTCACCGCTTACCAGTTAATTTTTCTGGCATGGATAATGATGTCCATAATTTCAAAATCCTTGGATTAACCTGGGAACCCGCTGATGATTATTTTTCTTTGACAACAATCGCCGTGGATGATAAATGCACGAAGCGCGCGATTCTATCGCTAGTTGCCCGCTTGTTCGACGTACTGGGCCTTGTAGGACCCGTTGTGCTGTACGCGAAGGTATTAACAAAGGAACTTTGGTTAGCTAAAGTAGGATGGGATGAGGTTCCTCCGGAATCCATCACAAATCGGTTTGCCGCTTTTACGCGCGATTTTCCTTCACTCTCTTCTCTAAAGGTTCCTCGCCACATTGGCGTCTTTAGAGAAGCTGTAGTGAACATCGTAGCCTTTTGCGACGCCAGCTTTACTGGTTATGGCTGCTGTATTTATTTACACATTACCAACCCTACAGGTGATATCACTGTCCGACTCTTATTTGCAAAGTCCAAAGTCTCCCCCGCTAAAATAACAACGCTAGCTCGATTAGAACTTGTCGCCGCTTTACTTCTGTCTAAACTTGTTCGCGTAGTCAAGGAAAAACTTTCCGCTCGTGTACCTATTGCAGGTGTCCACGCTTTCTCGGACTCCACCATAGCTCTCTCGTGGATCCACTCATCTCCCCATAGATGGTCTATTTTTGTCAGCAACCGCATTGCTAAAATACAGGAAAACTTACCTGCCGCTTGTTTCCGTCACGTGTCCGGGAAAGAGAATCCTAGCGATTGTCTGTCTCGCGGCATGCTGCCGTCGGATTTAATAAGACACTCGTTGTGGTGGAACGGCCCCACATGGCTCCATCAGCCCATGAGCGAGTGGCCTTTAAAGTTCTCTCCTGCTCAATGTGAAACATTGCCGGAGTTTAAATCAAAGGTTTTTCTTGTAGAAACTTCGAATACTGAACCGCGTATTTTAGATACTATAGCTGACCGTGTTTGCTCATGGAATAAACTGTTACGTGTATTTATGTACATTCTTAAATTTACAAACAGACTACATAGTCATAGTTCTGTTAAAAACATTCAAACCGCGTCAGGCACGTATAAGCGTCCTGTCACTGAGTTGTATCCTTTGCCAACTCAATAGATTATTATTACTACGTAATTTAGTTTAATTTAGTTTAGGGTTCATAGTATACGTTCCAATGGTACGCCATTACATAGTTGTAATTTAGTTTATTCGACTTACCGTAGTCAAGTCGAACCGCAATTCATTCTCAGGACACTGATAATTATTTTTCCCGAGCATTATATCAATGCGATGGTGTTTCGGACTGCTGCTTGGATTTCCCTCAAAGCTCTTCAACAAGTAAATGCTTACATATCATCACCGCTTCTTGAACCTCACTCGCGCCGCATAGATTAGCAGCTTTTGAAAGCTCCTGGACCTTTCAAGGCGGGGAGCATGGTGTGGCGAGTTGACGCCACTCTGCAAGTTGGATGTGGTGTCACGAAGTGTGTGTCTTGCTTTGACTTGTGAGGCAAGTGTGTAACCGGCTTTACGGGAGCCATAGGCAATCTAAAAGGCAGCAATCGACGTCACTTCAGTGTGCCTTCCGCTGCGAAGCCGAGCGCATTCACCGCAGACTAAATTAATGTCTTATTAACATCGTCCCCGCAAATACACTAAAATCCCGAGTAATATCCCGTAAACGTTGGGGATTCGCCGGGAATAATAAATAACCCATATTTACCGCGTCCGCGTAACTATTGAACAAGAATATCCGGGAGTGTTGGTGTGAAGAGAATCGAGTGGCCACTCGTCGGAATCCAGCGTGGCAGCCAAAGAAAGAAAGTCAGGTACCACTTGTTCTTACTAACCTAGAGTAAGGCCACATGCGCCGTCTACTGCCAACCACTCCTAACTTGAAGTTATACAGACAAATATAGGCAATTTTGGGCCAGCATTCAATCCAAGTGTTTGGCCGTAATTAATGTCCTGCATCCTGCAGAGAACCACGGCTATTTACACGCCTGGGCAACTCCAACTGTCATGTCTTTAGTAGCACTCGAAAGATTAAGACGAATTTAACTGTCGTAAGAATTATCAAAATCGGCCCACGCGTTTGGTCTATAAAGTGCCACAAAGGAACAAACATACATATTAGGCTGATAAACACATTACCCTCCCCTGCGTCGCGCAGTCAGGCAAGGGAGGGTAAAACAAATTGATGTCAGATATAATGTCAAAAGATTAGCCAAAGTCAAAGCATATTTTGTAAGTCAAAGCTTGTTCACAGCTATTGGTGCCGATTCTGTTATGCACAAACTAAACTTAATTTATGCTACTGCTATCTTTTTCTCTCTAATAAAACAAGAAAGAGACGGACGTAAATTAGAACTGTCAAATTAAGTTGAACTAATATTTCCATACAAATTAAACACGTTACACATAAAAACATGTCGTCTAAAAACACGGTGAAGCGTAAGGCGTAAACTAGTTTGACATCTTTAACTTATTTCATAGCTATAGCCGTCCTTTTCTCGCACTGCCTTTTAGTAAAAGATAGCGATTCTTTAATTTTAGCTTAGTTATTCAATAAGAGAATTTGCACTATTATTATAAATTATAATTTACCCAACCCGGGGATAGAATAACCCAAGACAAATGACATCTTACCAATGAAGCAGACAGTCAACATTATTTTTATTTAAACTAGTTTTAATTAAACATATCCAATTAACCTTTAGATTGAAAAATCGTTGTTATAACAAAATAAAAAGGTAGATATTTTAAGTGGGACAATAAATAATTATCATTATCTATCTACAATGAATCCAAAACAGTTTTTTTTTCCATATTTTTACGACAGTCGTAAAAATGTACCTCCTTATTTTTTTTTGCTAATTTACATAATATACTGAGGTACCTACTGAGGTAACTTAACACTTTTATTACGATATGTTACGTACCGTAAAAGTGGTGGTGATTATTTAATTTAAGGGTATACTGCCTGCCAAGTGGCGCCTTCATTGAATAAAAAATCGTATCATAGCATAGAAAATAAATATTAAAGAATCCAACGTCACGTTTGTTACAAAGAGGATAAAATATTTTTACGTTGTTAAAAATGTCAAAAACGGCCGTTTTTGGTACTTTTGCTTACTACTTTGGACACGAAACATTTTGAGACCTGTTTTGACAACGTAAAAATACTTTATCCTCTTTGTAACAAACGTGACGTTGGATTCTTTAATATTTATTTTCTATGATACGCTATGATTTTTTATTCAATGAGGGCGCCACTTGGTCGGTACTAAGGCCTTAAACCATTGAGGCCCGCGAATCGGGGCTTCGACTACTTCTACTACTTTAAATAGATTGAATCACTAATAGTATTTTTTTTCTAAATTTGCATATATCTCTAAAATGGTGTGTACTATCGCAAAAATAAAAGAAAAAAAATGCCCCCTTTAATAACGCCCATCTTTCATCATTTTTCATTTAACTTGAAGTTTTGAATCACTTGGCTGAGTGTTGGTCAGTCATCTTCAAAGGGCTGACTTTCAATACGCCAAGTTGTTAAACGTTGAGTGATTCTAGTTGAATTAACTATCGGCCTAGCCATTTAAATGAATGAAGGCGTTTAATGAATGACCTGAGCGTCCAATTGAATGGCAAATTCAACCAGATGGCTGCGACATATATACCTACAAGTTGTAAACGAAAATACGACGGCAAAATTTCATGACAACACTGACAATAACACTGACTAAAACACTGACCTAGGGAAATTCCAGGATAGGTGCCCCAAGGGTATAATTGCCCCGATTGTAATTACTGTTGTTTCGCGGATGACTCTCATGCTATTTTTAACCGACTTTCGTAAAACTGAACACACGAAAAATACGTATACCTCGATGACGTTTTGGTGTACTTCAAATGTTTAAATTCCACGTTCCATGTTATTGGGGTTTTTAGTTCTAGGGTATAACAACTAAATAGTGAAAAATAAAAAAACTTGTTTACAAAAAAAACAACCGACTTCCAAAAAAGAAAATACTTACACTAAAAATTAAAATATAACTTTAATTTCGGAAGTCGGTGTCAAAAACGAAGAAATAAAATGCAAACACCGACTTCCGAAATTAAAGTTATTTTTTAATTTATAAAGTATTTTCTTTTTTGGAAGTCGGTTGTTTTTTGAAAAAGTTTTTATTAATCTATCGAAAGACTCTCCAACTACCACTAAGTTGACCGTGTCGCATGTCTCTGTGTGATTGCATGGGAACCCAAAATGCGATCAGTTTTTGCGGGATAGATGGCCGGTTTCTCGGCGGGGAAACTATCCTGAACGTAATTTCTACGGATGAGGCAACTATTCCATAGGTGGGAATTGTGGTATAGATGTCCCAAAATATAGAGGTCCGCAAAAATCGCTAATACTCTGGAAATATTAAACCAGAGTAGGTACCGTCCGAGTGCCGGCCATTTTTACAAATAGAATAGAATAACGTTTATTGTCTCCAGTATTATAGCTAGTAGTATTAAAATAAATATATACAGTGTTTTGTTTTTTATATTGAGAGATAGTGGTGCCGATTCTGTTGTGCACAAACTAAACTTAATTTAGGCTATTGCTATCTTTTTTTCTCTAATAAAACAAGAAAGAGTTTTTTTTTTGTATGTGTGTGTACATTAATTGTTAAATAAATAAATAAATAAATAAATAAAGAGACAGGAGCTGTCAAATTAAGTTGAAATAATATTTCCGTATAAATTAAGGGTACACGTAAAAACATGTCGTCTAAAAACACAGTAAAGCGCAAGGAGTAATCTAGTTTGACATCTCTAACTTAGTTCATAGCTATAGCCGTCCTTTTCTCGCACTGCCTTTTAGTAAAAGATAGCGATTCCCTAATTTTAGTTCAGTTTTAAACAAGATAATCGGCACCAGTGAGTGACTTCAAAAGGTGTGGCAACTATCCTGGTTTATCCTACTCATCATTCTGGACAAGTTTTACTATGGCACCAACAAAGAAATCGCGAAAAAAAATAAACAGTTGTCCCATACATTTTCGTTTGCATATCTCGACAAAACTAATCTTGAACACTCCGGAATCCCGTCTGTGCAACGCCTGCTAGGGCACATCTCTAAGGAGACTGTAGAGGGGTCTACCCTGAGCCTCGCTGTGCACAGCAGCACGTGGTCAAAGTGCCGCCGCCTTCCCTGGAATCAGTCGGTGGACAATCAAGAGTCCGCACTCTGAGCGCCCAAAATTCCAAAGTACCACCTTCTTTAAATGAAGGTGTGGTTTCGGCATGAGGCGTCGAGGTGGTTGCCTCCCCGACGCCATCTTTACCGAGAAGGATCGGCCTTCTCACAATGCCGCTCGGCGGACCGCTTCTGGACCATCACGGTCTCACGGAAAGAGGCCATTTCCCTCCAGTTTTCTGTCTCCACCAGCATAGTTCTCACTATTTATTTATTATTATTTATTATGTACACTAAAAAAATACACACACATTAAGAAAAACTTTTACTAAAAAAACATACAATTGGCGGCCTTATCGCATTCCGCGATCTTTTCCAGGCAACCTGGAATGGATAGAGATTGCCTGGACACAAAATGGGGCTGCACTTGGTGCAAATATAAAGATTACAATACAATACAATTATAGATACATAAATACATACATACTAAATATATATTTACTTATTTTCTTGCCTATATAGGCAAGAAAATAAGTGACAACAATTGATAATAAATTAAACACTGGCAGAGACAGGTCTCCCCCGATCCTGGCGGCCGAGATTATGCGTCTCTGCTTACTCCTTTGGCAAATACAAGCGAGATATTATGTTAATTGTTTAGTTAGTCTTTAAGATACAGCCAATAGTTAGTCTGATGGTTATAATAAAGTTCAAGTAAGGTCGAGACTTATTAAACCGGTAACTACATACTTATAGAAAGTAATATTGAATTATGAGCATGATCGCGAATGTCATTCAAGTACATTCACTTTTAGATGTTTGTCGGATAAATTAATGATTCAGGAAGTTGAAGGCCGTTTTTATTTTAATCATTAACTTAGGTCAGGCCTGTTGGTCTAGTGGTTAGTGACCCTGACTGCTATGCCGGAGGTCGTGGGTTCGATTCCTGGCAGGACAAATGTTTGTGTAATGAGCACGATCATTTGTTCTGTGCCTGGGTGTAATTTATCTATAATATTTATGTATTTAGAAATATATAAGTATGTTTATCAGTTGTCTAGTACCCATAACACAAGCTCTGCTTAGCTTGGGACTAGATGGCGTTGTGTGATAGTTGTGGAATATTATATTATATTATTAACTAGCGACCCGCCCCAGCTTCGCTCGGGTACAAATTATACATATAAACCTTCCTCTTCAATCACTCTATCTATTAAAAAAAACCGCATCAAAATCCGTTGCGTAGTTTTAAAGATTTAAGCATACATAGGGATATAGGGACAGAGAAAGCGACTTTGTTTTATACTATGTAGTGATTTAGTTGATTGTGTATTGTTGAAATATACATATCTACCTACAACATTCAATCTGCCCGCGCCTTTTCCCAAGTCTCTTGGGGTCGGCTTCCAGTCTAACCGAATGCAGCTGAATACCAGTATTTTACATGGAGCGACTGCCTATCTGACCTCCACAACCCAGTTACTGAGTAATACGAAACCCCTTGTTGTTTTTTTTTCTGGTTTGGTAAATCATCGTAAGGAATCTCCCGCTCTGGGTGGAGCGGGAGTGTCAGACTTTTACTGACTAAAACCCACTCCTGTTCCTTCCTTGCCTGATTGCCCAGGGGCGCAGTAACTCTGTTACAAATTTATCCGCAACCCCTTGGCATGCATGCATCGGCCATGACGGGCCCCGTCAGTGGTGGCTGACATCTCTTTGAAGCGCGCTTTGGAACACTACGCGCCGTCGACTCTGTTTCAAATGTATTCGCGACTCTTGGGCAGATTCTATTCACCCCATTTCTAGGTACTACACTACCTATGGTCTAGGATGTCCTTTATTCGTGATCTTGGAATCCTCCTCGCCGATAAACTTCACCTAGATGCTCTCGTTAACAAAGTTGTGAGCAATGCCTATTGGATGTATGGTTTCGTGATGAGATCTACGAAGGAGTTTGTGCGCCCCTCCACCAAATTATTTTTTATTTACTTATTATTAAACTTATAAACAGTATCTTTACAGGATGACCCCAATACAATAGTGGTTTCCAAACACCCAACCAGTAAATATAAAAATCAACTTACGGCTAATACCTACTTACTTAAAAATCTAAACTTTAAAAATATAAAACAACTTTAAAATCTTAATCTGAATCTGCACAAATACTTAAGTATATAATTATGTAACAATAATTATCAAACTAAACCTTTTTTTTAATGTTTAAAAATATTATAACCTAAAATATACAATCAGGCTTAACACAGGATAATATTAATATTTAAATATAAAGAACAAAATTCAACAAAACTCTTGCAAATTCAATATTTTTAATACGCTGATCAGCCCCCTTAGCCAAAATAGATTTCTGTTAACGTTAACGCTAACGCTTCGTGCAAAATGTACGGCAAGGACATTATCTGCGGAGAGAACTGTCACGTGACTCACGCCCAGTAATATCGTGCCATACATTTTGCACGAAGCGTTAGCATTAACGTTAACAGAAATGTATTTTGACTAAAGGCTCTGATCACAGCTTGAGTACGTAGTGCCGCTATGGAATCCCTTCTAATAACAACAGGACAACAACCAACATCAGGACGGCAACCAGTCGGTTCTCGTTTAAGTTGAAGGCACGCGAACACATTCGCAAGGAGTTGGAAAATCATCACAGCGCTGGTTCCTTGTTATCGTTATTCTCAATGACATTGTCAATTGAAGTGAAAAGTTCTTCAGGCGCGTTGGGCAGATTTGAGATGGGAAAAACAATTGAAATCGCGTGCCACCGCCTCCGACACCGCTACACGATTCACTACGAGAGTGCTACTTTCGTTTTTTTTTTTTTTTTTTTTTTTTTTTTTTTTTTTTTTTTTTTTTTTTTTTTGGGGGGTGGGAAATCGTCGTATGACTTCTTCCGCTCTAGGGTGGAGCGGAAGGGTAGCACTCACTTGTTCAAGTTTTCACTTCAGTCGGCACGCCCAGTGACACTGTTTTTTAAACGACTTCGAAAAAGCAGTTGTGGACCGATTTTCAAAATTCTTTTTTTATCCAAAAGAATATACTCCCGAGGTGGTCCCATATAAATTTTATCGAAATTGCTTGTGTTTTTTGAAAATCTGAACAAAAACGAAAAATACGTATAGATAGATGACGTATTGGTTTTCTCCAATTACGAGTATGTTCAAATTCCACGTTCCACGTTATTGGGGTTTTGTGTTCTGGGGGTAACAACTAAAAAGTGAAAAATAAAAAACTTTTTTACAATAAAAAAACAACCGATTACTGAAATTACAGTATTTTTTTCATTTTTAGTGTAGGTATTTTCTTTTTTGGAAGTCCGTTGTTTTTTTTTAAAAAAAGTTTTTGTTCAAGTTTTCACTTCTATCGGCACTCTTTTTTTTAGTATGTATGTATTTATTATTACATTTTTTTCCTTCGTCGTTTATCCTTTCCCTCGAGTTGCACCTCCTAGGCTCCCACCCTGCACCACCCTAAGGTCGACTGGTTACATCCGCCTTTGTATAGTAATTTACCTATGCATGAAGTTTAATAAATAAGTATTCGGAACGAATTGAAAAGGTTCAAATAAAATTCCTAAAAGCCATACCATTACCGTTGCTTCTATAATTAGGTACGAGTACATCTTTAACATACAATGAATTACTTCCCTACTTGTTTAATGAATATTTTCAAAAACCCGACAGCAAAACGCAACTAAAAAGTTCCAAACAAATCACTTCTCAAGCAGTCTGAAGCAGTTGGTGGCAGTTATTTTAGTTCAATCATAGATTGCATGCCACCAACAGCTTCAGACTGCTTGAACGTCATCGTACGTCGTACCTAAGTCGGAGCCGAAGAAAGGCTCTTGCAGAGAGGTGCGACGCGCCAAGTCGAAAACTGCTCTATTCCATTTCTATACACACACGTCGCATTGTCGTTTTGCGCTTAGCTGCAAGAGCCTTTATTCGTATAGGTACTTAAAAAGCCACTAAACTACATATTTTGCTGACTATGTCTAGTAAGGTTACGGTTCCTACTTGATTACCTCTATCATCATAAATAATATGATTTATGTCCAATTACGACATATCCTCCATAAATCGTAATAAATTAAACAACTGTGGTATTTGCTGCTTATTTAAATTAGGTGAATATATGAACAAACATGATTTTCTTAATATCGGCACGAAATATTGAAACTAACTCTTGCCAGCAGGCTCAATTACACCTTCCGATTTCAAGAGACTTGGGTCCCTTGAAATCGGAAGGTGTATTGAGCCTTTAGGAAACAAGAAGGTGTAATAGCAGTTAGAGCAGTTAGTGTCCGATTTAAGGCTCAATAACACCTTCCGATTTCGAGGGATCCAATTTAGGAAACAGGAAGGTGTAATAGCAGTTAGAGCAGTTAGTGTCCGATTTAAGGCTCAATTACACCTTCCGATTTCAAGGGACCCAATTAAATAAACAGGATGGTGTAATAGCAGTTAGGGCTGTTAGTGTCCGATTTAAGGCTCAATAACACCTTCCGATTTCGAGAGACACAATTTAGAAAACAGGAAGGTGTAATAGCAGTTAGTGTTCGATTTATGGCTCAAATACACCTTCCGATTTCGAGGAACCCAATTTAGAAAACAGGAAAGTGTAATAGCAGTTAGAGCAGTTAGTGTCCGATTTAAGGCTCAATAACACCTTCCAATTTCGAGGGACCCAATTAAGGAAACAGGATGGTGTAATAATAGTTAGAGCAGTTAGTGTCCGATTTAAGGCTCAATAACACCTTCCGATTTCGAGGGACCCAATTAAGAAAACAGGATGGTGTAATAGCAGAGCAGTTAGCGTCCGATTTAAAGCTCAATTACACCTTACGATTTCAAGGGACCCAATTTAGGAAATCAGAAGGTTTAATAGCAGTTAGAACAGTTAGAGTCCGATTTAGTGAAATTGGAAGGTCCCAACTTGACTTCCAAAATTGTGTACGATTTAGGATAGTGTAATCGCATCATTAATACGATTTAGAGCTAAGTGTTGCCAATATAGCGACTCTGTCGCTAAAAATGGCTTTTATTATTTTTATACGTGTCTAAATTATAATTTATTTTCCCAAGGTCCCTTTCCCAGAAAAAAATCTGAGTCTGCTCTTTTTTTTTGGTCCGCTCCTTGTAGAATCAGTTTTAGAGACTTTCTAGCGACTTTTGATATTCTGTCTAGGGGCTCGAATTTGTAAGAGTTGGCAACATTGTCGATTTAGGATTCCGCTTTAGGAGTCCAATTTAGTGTAGTGTGATCACTAGCTTCCTACTTCCTAGTTAGATTGTTCCTAAATTGGGTCCCTTGAAATGGGAAGTTGTAATTGAGCCTTAACATTTATAGCCCCGGTGGCGCTCATGTCTGCCGCTAGTTTTCCGCTGGTTTGCCTTGCCAAAAAAATTGCCAAAAACCCGATTCACGCGTTTTAAACCGCTATTATCACTATTAGCCAAGGTCTTTAGACCTGTGACAAGGTTCATACACCCGGAACCTGACAAAGTCTGTAGTTACACGATGGCCGCCTGTCAACGGAGACTGACAGATGCCGAAACGTGACGCGTCCGGGGCCCAATAAAAACTCCCACCCGTACCCATTAAAAACTGTCATAGTCCGATGGGACGGCAATCTGACACGACCGGGGAGAGATCAGGAACAGGATCAACGTTTTCACGTGCTTTCCGTGTTACGGTGTCGTCACACCACTAACATACAAACTACGGGCTGCTATAGAGTAATGCCTAATTGAAAAACCCAATAGCACTTTTTCCCCGACCTGGGAATCGAACTCAGGACACCACGCTCCTTACCAGGGTCGCGGGAGTTTTGGAAAGAGTCACCGTGGCTCTCGCACAGGCAACTGAAGGAACACGGCCGGCCCACCCTGAGCGGGAGAAGTTACCTACGAACGGGGTGAATAGGAACGAAGGGGTGAATAATACCTAAAAGAAACAAAACTTCGATTAGGATTTTCACTATGATACCCTAATATTGGTTTTTAGTAAAGCATCAATTTAGTTTTATAACGCAGGTTCGCACGATGCACGAGAGAAGTGAAAGTGACGCTATTCAAAGCTTATTGCCAGGCCCTGTAGACAAAGTAACATCGCTTCGTAGCGAAACGATATCTAAATTCGTCATCGTCTCTGAGATATCGATAAACATTTCCTAGCGTTAGCGTTCCTTCGTTATCTTTTTTGGCGATCACGATCGAGGCGAAGGCGAACTCTGAAAGCGCTGCTTGTCTACGCATTTGTATGGGATAAACACGATAGCAATTCGTTTCTTTATGGTTTCGTTACGAATTATAACATTGTCTACCAACTTGCGATAACGATGTCGACAGTCGACTGACCACGTGACTTAGCGCGGTTTATGTCAATCTCATACATTTTAGTCTTTTCTAACTTCGTTATCGTTTTTAGATTGTTACTTTGTCTAAGCCCCCTGTCCTTCTACTCAAGCGGCCTGTGGGTGAGATATATACGCAGCGAGCCTACAAAGCCCTGCGCACTCAGTACAATAATGCGTTCAGGATGTTGTTGGGTCTGCGGTGGAGGTGCAGCGCGTCTGGGATGTTTGCTGAAGCGCGCTGATGGTTTCCAGGCCATCAAACAAAGCAGCTTCCCTGCTGGTCCGTATACGGGGTAGCACCAAGGGCATTCTGAACGCAATAGCGGCACGTTTTGACTGTCCCTTTCAAAACCAGTGGGTCAAGTCTTGTGTGGGTGTGGCCAGTCATGGCAAGTAAAAATTTAAAGATATTGGTACTAGAATAAGGTTTCTATGGGTCTATGCCAACCGAATTAAAGTTATGATTATTATAACAATTCATAAATAAATCAGAGTACTTAGATGCTACTAACAATTTCAAAATAACGTGAAAAACCTCTTCAAAGTTTTGTTTCTATTTACCCCGGGGTCCTATTCACCCCGTTTGACGTATTTGATGATCACCCACCATAAAAAAAAAAACAGGACACAACGCTCAGCGGTCGTGCTTGAGATAGTAACAGGAAGAATATACATAAACATGTGTAAAAAGACACATCAAAAAAACTTTTTTACAAAAAAAACAACCAACTTCCAAAAAAAAAAATACACTAAAAAAAATTAAAAAATAACTTTAATTTCGGAAGTCGGTGTTTGTATTTTATTTCTTCGATATTTGACACCGACTTCCAAAATTAAAGTTATTTTTAAATTTTTTTTTTTGGAAGTCGGTTGTTTTTTTTTGTAAAAAAGTTTTTTTATTTTTCGCTTTTTAGTTGTTATACCCCAGAACTAAAAACCCCAATAACATGGAACGTGGAATTTAAACATTTGGAGAACACCAATACGTCATCGAGGTATACATATCTACTACATATATTTTCGTTTCTGTTCAGTTTCTCAAAAAGCGCTGAAGCCATTTCGATAAAATTTATATGGGACCAATTTGGGAGTGTATTCTTTCGGATAAAAAAAGAATTTTGACAATCGGTCCACAAATGACGGAGAAATAGACGGACATACATAAAAAAAAAAAAAAAAAACATAGGTACATACAGTCGAACATAGAACCTCTTAACCTCGGTTAAAAAAAAAATCTTATCTTATCTTATCCTATACATAAACAGGTGTAAACAGACACATCAAAAAGCCGTCAGCTACGCTTAATGTACATTTAACAAAGTAGCTTTGCGCAAAAAAAAAATTGCGACTTTGAACTTCAATATCTCCAGAACCAGTGGATTCCCAGATATGGTCTAGTGGCGGAGCAACGCCGTGCCCTCGTGGATACGATAGGCGGCAGCCCTGGTCTAAGCCATGGTACAGAGCGAGAAGGAATGGGAAGCAGTCTCCTCCTTCTGCGAAGCAGTAATGCTCGCGAAGTAGGAAGCGGAACGGGTGAGGGAGACTCAACGGAGTCGCCCTCACGCTCCCAGCTGCAGCCGCCGCAGGAGACGCTCTGGGTGTCGGGGGTCGCAGGACGATCACCAGCCACCGTAGACGCGGGCCTGCGGACGGCGTGTAATGGGTAGCAATTGGGTATTACAAAATAACTTTAATTTCGGCAGTCGGTGTCAACTAACGAAGAAACAAAACTAGAAACACCGACTTCAGTAAAGTTATTTTGTTGTGTTTATCAAAAAGTTTTTTTTCTATGACACCGAGCCCTCCGAACTTACGCACACAGAAGAAAAAGTGTTCGTAAACCAACACATCCAGTACAGAATGGAAGAAAAAAACATTTTGCGCCGACCACAAGTAACATGTTTTTTTTTATTGGCGAGTAATGGGTATCTCGCCGTCCGATCAGCACCAGGTCCGAGAGTCGACGGCGCGTAGTGTTCCACGCACGCCTCAAAGAGATGTCAGCCACCACTGACGGGGCCCATCATGACCAGTGCCTGCATGCCGAGGGGTCACGGATAAATTCGTTACAGAGTTACCGCGCCCCTGGGCACTCAGGCAAGGAAGGAACACGTGTGGGTTTTAGTCAGTAAAAGTCTGACACGCCCTCCCGCTCCACCCAGAGCGGGAGAAGTTATAGGATGATATCCGACCCCCCAAAAAAAAAGTATGGTCTAGTGGAAAAAAATGATCCAAATAATGGGTAGAATATGTGGCGTTCGGCTTCGGAAACTGTCTTTTTACACCCGATATGTTACTTCCCCGACCAGGGGGCTTAGACAAAGTAACAATTTAAAAACGATAACGAAGTTAGAAAAAACTAAAATGTATGAGATTGACATAAACCGCGGTAAGTCACGTGGTCAGTCGACTGTCGACATCATTATCGCAAGTTGGTAGACAATGTTATAATTTGTAACGAAACCATAAAGAAACGAATTGCTATCGTGTTTATCCCATACAAATGCGTAGACAAGCAGCGCTTTCAGAGTTCGCCTTCGCCTCGATCGTGATCGCCAAAAAAGATAACGAAGGAACGCTAACGCTAGGAAATGTTTATCGATATCTCAGAGACGATGACGAATTTAGATATCGTTTCGCTACGAAGCGATGTTACTTTGTCTACAGGGCCTGGGCATCAATCCGGGGACCCCACGCTCAGCAGTCTCGCTCACGACCACAAAACCATCGCAACAGACAGTTATGCAAAATAAACATAAATAAATTATCTAAAACTATTTTAAACTCACGCTAGTGACTGTATTATGTATTATGCGATTGTGTCGCAACCGGTTACTATCGAGTTTCTCACGGTTCAAACAACTGGGTTACAAAGTTATTTCTTTTAAAGTTTTTGGTTGGGGTCGTTATTAACGATAGTGTGTCAATTCTGTAGTAAAAATGTTTCAAAAGTTTCGTTTTAGTGTTGGGTAATGGATTGAGCTTTTGAAAGGGATTGCCGTCATGTATTGGTATTATCAATGTCAAGGGATTTCTTGAAATGTCTCATACTGACGCGAGCTCTTCACAAACAACTCTAGGTACCTACTATAGGTATTCTACTTCACGAAGGCGGGTTGGGCTTGAATGTGTGTGTAGATTCACGTGTACATTGCTTCTGTGTGCGTAAGCTATTTTTAACGGACTTCAAAAAAAGAAGAAGGTTCTCAATTCGACTGTATTTTTTTATGTGTGATATCTCAGAACTTTTTTCTAGGTGAACCGATTTTGATGATTCTTTGTTTATTTGAAAGCTGGTGAAGATTTAAATTTGGTGAAGGTCTGATGAAGAACTTCGGAGATACACAATGGAACTCTTCAATAAATGATAGCAAACCTGCCGGATTTGCTGCAATCGCATGTCTGTTTATTGCTTACACCACTTCATAGCATAACATCACGCTTACAAGCTCTGAAGGGGTACACAGATTTGTACAGTTCACCCTGATACACCCGAATTTCACCAATTATGTTCAAATTCCATATTTTTGGGGCTATCAATTCGGGCATAATTTTACTATGTAGTTTTAGTCAAAGGGTATACAGTACAACAACTGAAAAGTGAAAAATAAAAACTTTTTTTACAAAAAAAATACAACAGTCTTCCGTATAAAACACAAAAAACAACAAGTATCAAAATAACTTTAATTTCGGAAGTCGGTGTCAACTAACGAAGAAACAAAACTAGAAACACCTACTTCAGAAATTAAAGTTATTTTGAATTTATTTGTGTTTATCAAAAAGTTTTTTTTTTCTATGACACCGAGCCCTCTGAGCTTAGGCACACAGAAGAAAAAGTGTTCGTAAACCAACACATCCAGTACAGAATAGAAGAAAAAAACGTTTTGCGCCGACCCCAAGTAACATGGGATTTTTTTTTTCGGCGAGTAATGGGTAGCTCGCCGTCCGATCAGCACCAGGCCCGAGAGTCTACGGCGGCTAGTGTACCACGCGCGCCTCAAAGAGTTGTCAGCAATAAGGACGGGGCCCGTAATGGCCGATGCTTGCCCAGGGGTGGAGGATAAATTCGAAACAGAGTTACCTCGCCCCAGGGCACTCAGGGCAGAGAAGGAATAGGGGTGGGTTTTAGTCAGTAAGAGTCTGACACGCCCTCCCACTCTACCCTAGACCGGGAGATGTCATTGGATGACTTCCCACCCCACAAAAAAAAGTAACATGTGATAAGGGCAGGAAGATGATGATTAAACCAACACATCCAAAATCAACCCGCCTTCGTGAGATACCTACTACTTGCATACTAATAATAATAATAATCAGCCTGTTAACGTCCCCACTGGTGGGACTCAGCCCTCTCTGTGAGAAGAAATAGGACTTACACCACGCGGGCCCAGTGCGGGTTGGTGGATGTCACATGTCTTAGATTTTTTGGTTCTAGAACATGTCAGTTTCCTCACGATGTTTTCCTTCACCCTTTTGAGAGTAGTGGTGATGAAATAATTAACACAAAGTACCTACTTGCCATGGTTCGAATCCACGACACGTACGTAAGTCGGAGCTGTAACCACTGGGCCACCACTACTCTTGGCTACTTGCTTACTATTAAATAACACCATATTGATCTTGACAAATTGATGACATGTTTGACAAACCCTGTCACGCCAAGCCGTTCACTTTTGAGCATCAAAACATCGATTTCAAGCACCGTTTTGCAATTGTTACATAACGTTTAAGTACTTTCTGAGTTGCAAGATAGGGCCATAATACACGCTAATCTTATTTATAAATAGGAACTACCTACACGGTTATAAAAAGATGGTAATGAATTAAAACGTTTTGCGAAATATTTTGGGCGTTAGTAAAATGTTTGTGATGAAATCGGTGATGGTACGGATAAGGCTACGCTTAAGTAGGTACGCTACCTACCTGAGCTACAAAGAATTTATGATAGTTATATTAAACTGCTAGCAGCCGCCCGCGACTCAGCTTGTATAAAATTAGTATTTCCTAAAAATCCAATCTGCCTAGCCTTTTCCCAACTATCTTGGGGTCGGCTTCAAGTCTGTATACCAGTATTTTACATGGAGCGACTACACATCTCTGTCTGACACGCTCTCCCGTTCCACCCAGAGCGTGAGAAGTCATTGATGATTCCCCAACCTCAAAAAAAAAAGCTTTGAAGATAGGAACCCCTTTTGCGCTGGACAGACATAATAGCTGTTGCTATTATGTCTGTCCAGCGTTTCTTGGGCCTTCCATGTCGTCTTTTGCCGCAGGGTCCGGACCACATGCCTAGGGGTAGCGGATAAATTCTGAAAATGAGTTACCACACCCCTGGGCACTCAGGCAAGAAAGAGAAGAAACAGGGGTGGGTTTTAGTCAGTAAGAGTCTGACACGCCCTCTCGCTGCTACATCCAGAGCGATTGCATGATTCCCCACCCCCCAAAAAAAAAACGCCTCTATGGCGGCGGGCGGACTTTTGTTTTATAATAATACAAGCACTTCGCCCGCGTGAATTTCAAAAATATTTATAGCCTACGACACTCACAAATAACGTGGCTTTCTATTGGTAAAAGAATTTTCAAAATCGGTTCAGTAAAAGCCTCACAAACTTTACCTCTTTATAATATTAATACTTAGATGTAGTGATATCTTAGCTTTCTGAATCAGAAAGAAAGCTTTAGGTCTAACAAGTACTATGTTTCAGGTCCTGGCAGCAGTCTCCTTCTCTTCGTGTCAGAAAGATGACGAGATCATCCGACAAGACTACGATGGACCTCATGATGACGGGTCCTACAGATGGGCCTTGCAGACATGTAAAACGATTGATTTATTATCTTAGTAAAATTTCTACGACTGCTGATCGTGGGGTTTTTTTTTAGGGTCGGATATCATTAAAAGATAGAGTGGCACTCCGGGAGTACTGACAGAAGTGAAAACTTGAACAAACATACCTAACGTGCCTAAAGATGTTTTCACTTCAATCCAAATAGCGGTGTCTCGATGTCGGTGGCGAGTTCAATTATTTTTTTAAAGAAGTCTATGCTTCGTTGCACTCGTAGCGGTGTCGGTGGCGCGCGAGTTCAATAGTTTTTCCCATCTCAAAAATGCCCAACACGCCTAAAGAAGTTTTCACTTCAATAACTTTTTCCGCTCTGGATCGAGAGGGTGTGTCAGACTCTTACTGACTAAAACCGACCCGGGTTCCTTCAGTTGCCAGTGCACAGGGCAAGATGATTCTTTCAAACAGTCCTGCGACTCTAACAGTGATCGTGGGGTCCTGGGTTAGATTCCACACATACTTACACAAATGAAAATTACGCCTTTTGCCCCTCTTACGCCGACTGCGCGACGCAGGGAGGGTAAAGTGTTTATCAGCCTATGTATGTTTGTTCCTTTGTGGCACTTACACCAAACGCGTGGGCCGATTTTGATAATTCTTAAGGCCCAGTTACACCTTCCGATTTCAAAGGACCCAATTCAGGAAACAGGAAGTTGTAATAGCAGTTAGTGTCCGATATAGTGAGATTGAAAGGTCCCGATTTGACTTCCTAAATTGTGTACGATTTAGGATAGTGTAATCGCATCACTACGATTTACAGCTAAGTGTTACCAATTTAGCGAATTTGTCGCTACAAATGGGCTATTAGTATTTTTATAATTATGTGTTTAAAATTAAATTAAATTTACCAAGGTGCCTGAGTCCGCTCTTTTTCTGTTTTGGTCCGCTCCTGGTAGAATCAGTTTTAGAGACTTTCTAGCGACTTTTTATATTCTATCCTTGAGTTTGTAAGAGTTGGCAACAATATATAGGAGTCCAATTTAGAATGGTGTACATAATCGCTAGCTTCTTACTTCCTAGTTAGATTGTTCCTAAATTGGGTCCTTTGAAATCGGAAGATGTAATTGAGCCTTTACGTTAATTGCGAGTGCTACTAAAGACATGACAGTAATCAAATACGACATGGCGACAACCAGACGCCTAGTGTGAAAAAAAAAGTCGACGAAATATATTAAGTGGGGTATCAAAATAAAGGGTTCGAGGAGGCGATTCCAAAAATATAACTCACTGAAATGTAAAAAATAAAAAAAATTGAATATTTTCAAAAAATCCGACTGTAAACACAACTAAAAAGTTCCAAACAAGTCACTTTTCAAGCAGTCTGATGCAGTTGGTGGCATGAAATCAATAATTGAACTAATATAATAGCCACTAACTGCATCAGACTGCTTGAAAAGTGACTTGTTTGGAACTTTTCAGTTGTGTTTACAGTCGGGTTTTATGAAAATATTTTTTTTTCCGTGGTTTTCCTTCCACAAAACTGCATGTAAAACTAGAATAATTTCTGATCCACAGCTGGTGGCATCTTTCACGAGCAGAAAGGCAGCTTCGAGCCTGGCAGTACCGGAGATCCAAGCCTGCTGGTGCAGGGACAGTACCAGTACACAGCTCCTGATGGACAGGTAAACATCTTCCGCCTAGCCCAATCTGCCCGCGCCTTTTCCCAACTATCTTGCGGTCGGCTTCCAGTCTAACCGGATGCAGCTGAATACATAGAGCGACTGCCTATCTGACCTCCACAACACTTACTAGGTAATACGATACCCATTGGTGAAACTGGTTGTCAGACTTTCGGGCTCCTAATGACCCGTAACGACTGTCAAAGATCGACGGTTGACAGCTGGGATCAACGGCTTAACGTGCTTTCCGAGGCACGAAGGAGTCTCGGTATGTAATGTAAGGCTGTGAGACGGTATGTGGTTATAGAAGAAATAATCGATATTTTTGATAATCGATTATTCCCCACCCATTCATGGACCAACCCCAGCAAGCGTAGCTTAACCTGATGGATCGACCCGTGCGGCTGTTATTACTTTAGCCACGAGTTCGGCATAGCACATAAGCTATAATTTATAATAGCTTATGTGCTATTCCGAATTGGGGAAGTAATTCAACGCGAGTGAAGCCACTCGCAGAAGCTAAGTAATATACAGGGTGTAAGGGGAACGCTTCCGAAGCCAGAACGTAGATTATATTATATAACCTAAATGCAAACGGATACCAGTAACCTTTCGCTTTACGTCAGCGTCGCGTGGGTCGTTGGCTGCGCGACTGTCGTTGAGCGCGCGCGCACTTTGAACTCTTGTAATGCGCGAGTGTCAGCTGATATTTTACGAATACATTGCATGCTAAAGTTGTAAAGAAAAAAATGTGTCTTTAATCGCAAATAACGGTTACATTTAACTTTTCTCACAGCATAGTGTACGCAAAATGCTAAAAAAAATAGGTAAAATTGTAATTTTCTTTTCCAGATTTTGTTGATGGTATCTTATCGAGAACCACTAGCTTTATCATCTGTCTCCGTTTTCGGAAGCGTTTCCCTTACACCCTGTATGTATATATATTTAATTATTGATAAGCTCTGACCACTATCTCACCTGATGATAAGGGATGATGTGGTTGACGATAGCCTATAACCTATTCACTCTTGAGTTAAAGACTCCCAGGTTGTAGCTATCAGGAAACACAGACTCCGGCAGGGAACTCCACTCCTCACAAATATTTCTAAAACACAATATTTCTATATTCCAGGTGATAAACGTACTCTATACGGCCGGTGAGCACGGCTTCGAGGCGCGCGGTGACCACATCCCCACCCCGCCGCCCATCCCCATCGCGATACAGCGCGCACTTGACTACCTGGCTACTAAACCACCTTCTACCGACTACTAACATAAATTCCACAGCTAAACTACAGTAGGGATGGACAAGTAAAAAAAAATATCGATATTTATTAAAAGTATAATAAATATCGATAGTTTTATACTTAAATCGATGCTATTAATGCCTAATGCGAGATTAATTATGAGCATTGTCAAAATATTCGAAATTTGAAAAAAAAAAAATATACCCTTTTTCAGTGTCATAAACAGACTACAAACAGGTCATAGATTAAGACAATGTTTGTTTATGTTCAAATTATGCATCAGCATGCTTAGGTATGATAAAAAATATGTTCAGATGATAAACGTGCTCTACACGGCTGGTGAGCACGGTTTCGAATACCACATCTAAATTACAGTAGCATGTGAAAAAAAGTATCGATATATACACATCGTATCGATATTATATATAGATAGGTGAAGTGAACGTGAAGTGGAAGGTGGAATGACAGTTCACTTCACGCTCACTCCACCTAAGTTTTCACGGTGAGCTGTTTATAGACCGGCAGGAAGTAACAGAAAGTTGTCTTATGATTTCTTTAACGAAAGTAGTTCATTCAGTTTCCGTTACATCCTGTATGTATCTCAAAAAATATCGATATTTCGATACTTTTTCCCAAAGCATGGTTAAATATTCGTTATAAGAAAAATTTAACACACCTTTCACACACATCACATCAACAGAATTTCAACGAATAAAAATGTTATAAACAGACTACAAACAGGTCATAGACAAAATGAAATAAATATCGAAAATCGATATATCGAGAATAAAAATATCAACTTTATATATCAATTAAAATTCAGAAGAAATATAGATAAAAAAATATATATTTTTTACTCAAGTCTAAAATAATCACTAAAAGTTAATACTTACTAATAAAAAAATTGCTCAAAAGATTGTAAATATATTTGCCAAGTTATTTTAAAATACTTGTGTCAAACAATTTGTATGTTAAATGTGTCTACTATATTAGGGGGCGTCCATTAATTCCGTGAGGCGTTTAGCTAAAATCATTGCAAAGTCGGAGAAAACTGGGTTAAATTGAGTAAAACTAGTCGTTTAAAATAAAATTAATTCAGCAAATTATGTCTTTTTTCCTAAATCCAACATAATCAAGCATAGATTCGTCATCTTCCTGCCCTTATCCCAAGTTACTTGGGGTCGGCGCAAAACGTTTTTTTTCTTCCATTCTGTCCTGTCAGTCGTCACGCTATCACTAACTCCCTTTTCTTTCATATCACTCCTCACACAATCCATCCATCCTTTCTTTGGCCTCCCTCTCCCTCTCCATCCATCCACATTTATATTCATAACTCATTATACAAGCATAGATTCGTATTGACACAAAAAAATTAGATTAGGAGGGGGTCAAGCCAAATATCACGACATCACGTTAGGAGGGAGGGGTAAAATAATCATCAAATCACCTGACGCAAAAATGGACGCCCCGTTACACAATTAATATTGTGGCCAGTAAAAAAAAGTACAAAATAAGATTATGTCCTAGTTTTAAGTTTAATTCCTAAGCGACCCATTGGAGATGTAATTCAAACGTCATATTTTTGTAAAATAAAATAAAACCATTACAAAATTAAATATCTTTTTTATTAATTTGAATAAAAACAATAAATTCTTACCCTAAAGTACATTTTGTATACATATAATAAGAACAATGAAAAAAATACATTAAAATTAAAATGGCTACCCATTCTGTGATGGCATATTTGCAAATTCAGTCCATTAAGGTTGAACTAGTCGCGGGCTCGAACTCACTGGTGGGCGTGGCCAAAAAGCACGCTGTCTCACCTGGCAACATGTCCGACAGAGAAATGGTGCCGATTCTGTTATGCACAAACTAAACTTAATTTAGGCTATTACTATCTTATTCTCTCTAATAAAACAAGAAAGAGACGGACGTAAATTAGAGCTGTCAAGTTTAGTTGAACCAATATTACCATACAAATTTAGGGTACACGTAAAAACATGTCGTCTAAAAACACGGCGAAGCGCAAGGCGTAAACTAGTTTGACATCTCTAACTTAGTTCATAGCTATAGCCGTCCTTTTCTCGCACTGCCTTTTAGTAAAAGATAGCAATTATCTAATTTTAGTTTAGTTATTGAACAAGAGAATCCGCACCAATGTCTAGTTTGCACGCACACAAACACTGCTGCACCGTTCCGAACTAAAACGAAGGCGCAAAAAAATTACGAAAAGTCCTTTGGAAAATCGAGTTTTATGAAAAAACCACAGCATAAATCAATTAAAAAAACTTTATTGAACTCTTCTATGATTGAGGTTTGTCGGTGCCGACTTTGTTTTGGAGATTTTGCATATCTTTTGACGTGACAACGTCTTATAAATTGGTTTGCCGGGTGACACTTCAAGAAACTGCGTTACGCTCCGCTCACGTTATGCGCTCACAATGAGAGCGAGTGAGAGGCACGCGTCCCTTCCACTCGGGCATGGTTAGCCCGCCTAAGAGCGAGAGAGACAGACATAAAAAGTGAAAGGCACGCGTCCCTTCCACTCGAGCACAGTTAGCCCGCCTAAGAGCGAGAGAGACAGAGCGAGAGAGAGTATTTGTATATAAATACGTATGTATGTGTAAAGGTAAAAATAAAATTTTGTTAATATGAAATTCAGTGCGAGATTCTTTGTATAAATTAATGTTTTAAATATAATTCTTTGTATAAATAAATGTTTTAAATTGTTACTATTATTTCATCCTTCTTCCTACTATACGAATGAATATTCACATTAAAATTATTTTACCACTCAAAGTCGTTGTCACGTAAAACTTTCGCCCGTATACCGACTTTACAGGCAACCAATTTTATTACTTATTTACGCCCAAAATTGCGTTAAAATTAGCAAGAAAAACGAATCTTTGTGGGCTTATAACTTTTTAATGGCTTTTTATTTTACAAAATTAATAATGAGACAAAAAGATATCATGTTTAATTTTAGATGTACAATGGCGCCGATTCTCTTGTTCAGTGACTAATCTAAAATTAGAGAATCGCTATCTTTTACTAAAAGACAGTGCGAGAAAAGGACGGATATAGCTATGAACTAAGTTAGAGATGTTAAACCAGTTCACGCTTTGCGCTTTACCGTATTTTTAATCGACATGTTTTTACGTGTACCCTTAATTTGTAAGGAAATATTAGTTCAAACTAAATTTGACAGCTCTAATTTACGTCCGTCTCTTTCTTGTTTTATTAGAGAGAAAAAGATAGAAATAGCCTAAATTAAGTTTAGTTTGTGCACAACAGAATCCGCACCAATATCAAACAGTGGAGTAATGCCCTTCCGAAATTCTTATGGACAAAATATCGACTAGTGCAATCTTAATAGATATTATACAGCCTTATTTATCAAAACTCGCAATCCATATGCAATAGTGATTAGCCTCTAATCCCTCACATTCAGTTGTCTATAGAACAAAACCTCCGTCACAGATAATATAATACTAGCGTACAGATGCCTCATCCCATACAAAGAAACGGTACCGCCCGTATGTACAGGTTTTTTTCTGGCACAAGTAACTTTTGTTCTCCGTTCGGGCCCGTCCTCTACACCTCACTAGATGGTGTTACCTGCGACGGCTTGCAAGCTGAACGAATTTACATACAGTTTTACTAATATTTTCTCACACATTGCGGAATTATTTTATAGTATTTTTGGCACTATAAAGCAGTTTTACTGTATCAAAATGTGTCACTATTAAAATTTTAAAGAGGCGAAAGGATAAACTCTAAAACTTTAAACAGCGCCATCTATTGGTACAATAAATATAGATGTCTAAGGATTCGTTACAATAATCGTCTAAATTTGAATTACAAGCCCATTATTCCACAGGCAGTTTAAGAAAATACAGATTTTATCATATTTATTTGCAAAATATTAATATTACTTAAACTTCAATAGGAAATCGATGCATATTACGCCATCTATTGAGATTTATTTGAACTAAATTTTCTTTGTTCAAGATTTGACCCCGTGCCTCCGTCAAATTATCAGTCAGTACTTTTACTACCCATGTTTATTCTTCTTCCGGGTAGAATAAAAATCTGCTAATTAGTGACGTAGCCTAAATACTATCCAACATAATATTGCGTTCAGTTTGCCAAAAAGTACACTCCCATAAGATATGATGTGCTGATTGTTTGTATTCGCAATCAGGTGTAGAACATTGATATAAAGGCAAGCTTGAAAGTAAATAATTTACCCTTAAAGTTGCCATGACCTATGACAAATTGGGCAACACAGTGATCCACCTCCAGCCATGTCTAGCCAGACGCTAACGAACCGTGGGAAGAACTGGTGGAGGTGTCGGCCTTTGATGGAACTTTCCCACCTACATGGGCGTCATCGTCACAGCTACCAATCAATCTGCTCGCGCTTTTCCCCAACATCTTGGCGTCGGCTTCCAGTCTAACCGGATGCAGCTGAATATCAGTATTTTACATGGAGCGACTGCCTATCTGACCTCCACAACCCAGTTACTGGGTAATACGATACCCCTTGGTAAGACTGGTTGTCAGATTTTCGGGCTTCTGAAGACCCGTAACGACTGTCAAAGATCCACGATTGACAGCCGGGTCCAACGGCTTAACGTGCTTTCCGAGGCACGGAGGAGTCTCGGTATGTAATCTTCACAGCTACCATTGGACATGCCTAGGGGTACCGGATAAATTCTCAACATGAGTTACCGCACCCCTGAGCACTTAGGCAGGGAAGGAACAGGTGTGGGTTTTAGTCAGTAAGAGTCTGACACGCCCTCCCGCTCCACTCAGAGCGGGAAATGTCATTGGATGATTTCTCACACCCCCAAAAAAAAAAGGCAAAAAAATATTTGAACTAGATCTACACAATAGGCCTCGATGGCTCTGCCAGCCAGACACGGGAGGGGTTAAACTCATGGGAATTTTTAACCGGCTTCAAAAAAGGAGGTTCTATATTCGACCCGTATGTTTGTCCGCGATTTTCTCGAAAACTACTGATCCGATTTGGTTGGGGTTTTCGTTATTCAAATGCATATGTTTCAAGGAAGGTTTTAGTTTTATAAATAAGGCTCTAAGTATTTTAATTTTTAACAGATTATAAAAATATTGAGCCATACAGTCACATTTTGGATATGTTTCTTAATATATTTAGCATGCATTTTCTAATTTTATGGCAAAAATATATTTTCTAGACTAGTTTTGACATAGAAAAACTGGGAATTGTTTGTAACTCGTTTTACAAAACTTTTGGACATTTGCAAACTTAGTTTTAATTCTTTTTATTGTCTTTATTTGAGCAAAAGTCCCACTGTCCAAATTCTTAGAAAAAAAAAACAATATTACATTCATAGCTAATTTTAAAAATTCCCTTAATAAATAGAAATAAAACAATGAAAGTCACTGATAAGTATAAATAAAAGAAATGTCTTTTTACTCTATTATATATAATATACTTAAACTACTAGCTACCAACTATTAAAAAAAAAAAATCTCATATTTTATTAAATATTTCGTTACTTCATCTTTATGTAATAATTACAAAATACAGTATAAACACCGAGCCTCTTTACAAAGTTAACATAAACCCTGTGTATATTACATAAACTATACAAAAAAAAAATACTACAACAATAACGCATTGCTTCGGACACACAGTTCTATTAAGGCCCCTCTTTCGGTCCAGTGGCGCCCTCATTGAATAAAAAATCGTAGCATAGCACAGAAACAAACGTCAAGTTGGATTTTTTAATATTTATTATATTAAAAAATCCAACTTGACGTTTGTTACAAAGAGGATAAAGAATTTTTATGTTGTTAAAACAGATCTCAAAATGTTTCATATCCAAAGTAGTAGGCAAAAGTGTCAGAAACGGCCGTTTTTGGCACTTTTGCCTACTACTTTGGATACGAAACATTTTGAAACATGTTTTAACAACGTAAAAATACCTTATCCTATTTGTAACAAAAGTCAAGTTGGATTTTTTAATATTTATTTTCTGTGCTATGCTACGATTTTTTATTCAATGAGGGCGCCACTGGACCGCGAGAGGGGCCTTAAAAACATTCGCACATTAATTTAGGGTTCCGTACCAAATGTATTTTTGACTATTCGTATGGCTTTGGGTCAACAAGATATTTATACTGTGAAAATAGAAAGTATGGCTGTAAAACCTATGTGACAGACGACGGACAGACAGATGGACAGGCGGACAGACCCACACGTGAATGAGCTCAATAGGGCTCCGTTTCGACCCTTTGGGTAGGTAACCCTAACATTAACGTTGACGACGAGGAGCTGATGATAACTTTGTACGACGGTAAGTCTTGTCTTTGGGAATCGACTATGGTTTTTTTCTTTTAATTTTGGCTTCTCATTGTTGGTGCGTTTAGCCAGTGTCAAGTTAAGAAAGTATTTAGTTTTAGATACAGAATACTGTCATTTGTTTCCTATTAGAATGCAGATGTAACACATTCTAATGTTTTTGCTGTATTTGGCAGCAAATGAGTCGAGTCAACTTTCTCGGCAAGCTTCTCTGAGGTAGTCAATACTACGACAAAATTCTCAGCTTTTTTTTTACCGAGATCGCGCCTGTTTCAATGATTCCACATATTGTCCAGTTGCGTAGACACTTGAGACACAAAACTACACCAATTTTACATCATAATATCCATTATGAATTAATTAGCGAATAATTAAAACAGCCACCGAACTTCACTCGAAAATATCCCGCCAAAAAAAAACATGACACCGCATTTTCGTTACATTACAGGGTATAAAAATATCCAGAACCAATACCTACTTCTCGTTATTATGATTTATTTTTAACTCTTCCTTTCTCCATATAATACCACCACCAAATGCCTAAGGGTGTTAATTACACACATCGATCGATTATAGAATGCATTAGTCGACGTCGACAGATGGTTTCTATTACATTAAGCGATCGATGGTTTCTATTACATTAATCGATCGATCGTCGATCGATAGTAGAATGAATTAGTCGACGTCGATCGATGGTAGAATGAATTAGTCGACGTCGATCGATGGTTTCTATTACACTAATCGATCGATGGTAGAATGAATTAGTCGACGTCGATCGATGGTTTCTATTACATTAGACAACCAAGACAACCAGGCCTACAAGGTAGGCCCTTAGTACATTACTAAATTCGTACTGTAAATCTTATGAATAAATTGTAGTATATTTGTAAATAAATAAACTTCTTTTAAATAGAAAAATGGCACAATTATTGCTAATCTTAAGATTAAAAACAAGAGGGTAGTCAGAGAAAAACGACATTTTTTTTCAGTAAATTTGTTAAAATTATGGAAATTTTGTCAATTTTTCTATTATTTTCTTATGCTTTGTTTTAGCGCAAATTCTAGATTTATTGCATGTTAAAAAGAAATGGCTTACAAGACACATAAAATCAGCCTATAATGCCTTCACTTCTGGGGCACAGGCCTCCTCTCTGTGAGAGGGTGTGGGCCGTAATCCACCACGCAGACCCAATGCGGGTTGGTAGATGTCATAATTATGTCCTAGAATTTTTGGCTCTAAAACATACCGGTTTCCTCACAATGATGAATGTGTTTCCTCATATTATTCCAAGATACCAGAGCCGCCAAACGTTACGTATTTTCAAAAACAACATGTTTGGGGTTGAATTGTGTTTCTTCTTTGAAGGTACACATACCTGCTAGCTGGCGGCCCGTCGGCTAATTTACTGGTAACTGAAGGAACAGGGGTGGGTTTTAGTCAGTAAGAGTCTGACACGCCCTCACGTTCCACCCAGAACGGGAGAAGTTATTTGATCTTTTCCCACCATAAGAAAGGTGTTTTTACGTATTAAACATTATTCAATATTCTTAAAGTCCGAGTGCTATTTTTTACGTCATTTTTACATAATATTGTTAAATAATTAATATACAGCATGTAACAAAAACGCTGTCTGATCCAGTAAAGGCGTATTCCTGGTTTAACATACGTACTAGAAAAAATAGTAAAAAAAATTGGTTGCCTGTAAAGTCGGTATACGGGCGAAAGTTTTACGTGACAACGACTTTGAGTGGTAAAATAATTTTAATGTTGCCCGAGTGGAAGGGACGCGTGCCTCTCACTCGCTCTCATTGTGAGCGCATAACGTGAGCGGAGCGTAACGCAGTTTCTTGAAGTGTCACCCGGCAAACCAATTTATAAGACGTTGTCACGTCAAAAAAAAAATTGTAACTCATAAAAACCAAAAGTTATTGTTATTTTATGTTTATAAACTATGCGGTATTTAACACTAAATATGGCAAATTTTCATAAGTTAACAACACTACACCGACCGGCGAAATCATTTCATTTTTATCTTTTTTTATTTCAAAGGCTACCGCCCTGCACTAGCCGGCTGTAGGCACAACTTTTAACTTTGGCGGCACGCGACAAAGGGCGTATAAGAAAGGATTAAAAATACCGTCTCGGTCAGGTGGTTTTTTTGACAAGAAACTGTAGTTGTACTTTGTGCGATCAGTGTTGCCTTTGATAAGTTTTTTTTTTTTTCCTTTAAATTAATTATTTTCATTGCGGAAAAATAGTAATCTCATATCCATGAAATGGTTACGTATATGTGTACGCATTACGATACCAAACAATACCTTTCAGGATCGGACAGGGTTTTTGTTACATGCTGTATAGTTGTAAATTTTTGTCTGGCGGCTCTGGGACCTTACTCTCTATCACATATTACCCACCTTAGTTTGGAAATTTGGCACGGCGTCAAGTCAAAAGTTATTTGAAAATGGGTTTTTTACTAGTATTTTATTAGTATTGACATTTCTCATACCATGGGGTCTAAACACGCCAATTTATATGCATCATAATATTTCTTGCGAATAATACATAAAGCCCAATTTCATCCGTGTAACAGTTTTGTATTCGCAAAATGGTTTTTAGATTAATTCAATTAATTAATTTTGTAACAATTACTATTTTGGGACTGGTCATGTCAAACTTAAATACAAACTAGCGCCATCTATGAGCGTTACCTATCAAACTTCTCTTCACCGTTTAATGGTACCGTCGTATCCTTATAAATGGCGCTACTGTGCTCTTGTAGCATCTTCTGGCCCTCTTCTGAAGCCGCTTCTTGTGTCGATATTTGCTTCTCAGCTGTAAGAAGAGAGAAGGCAACGTTAATTATGTCACGACTGTGTTTCGAGAAAGGGGTTAGCAGGTGTATGTTGGATCAATTTGCCAGAGAAACTACATACGAAACACAAATTGTGCCTCCCTTAATAACCTTGATCAGCTGATGGTAACTTTGTAAGGCAAGTCCAATTTAAGGGTTCTGTATCTGAAGGGTCCAAAGCCATTGCATGCAGCTGAAATGAGAATGCTAAGAGCGATGTGTGGTGTTACGCGCATGGATAGAATTAGGAATGAGTATATAAGAGGAAGTCTGAAAATGGCACCGCTGACTGAAAAGTTGTGTGGAAATCGGTTGTCGTGGTATGGGCATGTGATGAGGAGGAATGAAGAAAATGTCGTGAGGAAAGTCTTGTGTATGGATGTGGATGGCTATAAGAGTAGAGGAAGGCCAAAGAAACGATGGTTGGACTGTGTGAAGATATGGGTAAAAAGGGGGTGACTACAGAGATGACGACTAATAGAGGAGTATGGAAGAAAAATATATTTTGCGCCGACCCCAAATAAATTGGGATAAGGGCAGGAGAATGATGATGCCCCATTAACATTGCCCCACACTAGGAATTACTCCCGAATCGTGGTGCGTTTACAACGACATAAACTCACACACACAAGACACCCAGACCCGGAACTATGTGTAGGCCATACCACAGATAATATAATACTAGCGTACAGATTTCTCATTCCGTACAAAGAAACGGTACCGCCGCCGTAACTACGGGCTTTCGACTTGCACAAGCAACTTTTGTTCTTCGTTAGGGCCCGTCCTCTACACCTCGCTAGATGGTGTTAACAGCGACGGCTTGCAAGTTGAATGCATTTACATAAAGTCTTTTTATTTTCTCACAGATTGAGGAATTACTTTATAGTATTTTTGGCACTTCATATAAGTTTTACTGTTTCAAAATGTGTCACTATATAATTTTTTAAAGAGGCGAATGATTATATTCTAAAACTTCAAACAGCGCCATCTATTGGTACAAGAAATATAAATGCCTAAGGATTCGTTCCGATAAACAACTAAAATTTAAATTAGGAGTCAATTTTTCCACAATTTTATGCTAAGGGTAGTTTAATAAATAAGAAAATACAGTTTTTAACATATTTTTTTTTACAAAATATTAATGTTACATAAACTTCAATAAGAAATCGATACATATTACGCCATCTATTGAAATTTATTTGAACTGAATTTTCTTTGTTCGAGATGAGACTCCGAGGCCATCCAAATATTTGTACCATGCGGGAATCGAGCCCGCGACATTCTGCGCAGTAGCCAATCGAGCCCGCGACATTCTGCGCAGTAGCCAATCACTTAAAATACGCCACGTTTGGCGCAATAAACGTTGACTTTCTTGAAAAACGTTGTTCATTATAGGGAACGTGAAGGGCGTAGTCTGTGCCATCTAGTGGAGTAAATTCGAAACTTTTACCCGGGCCTGCGGACGGCGAGTAGTAGGTAACTCGCCGTCCGATCAGCACCAGGCCCGAGAGTCGACGGCGCGTAGTGTTTGTGCACGCGCGCCGAACAAGAGTTGTCAGCAAAGGACGGGGCCTGCCACGGCCAATGCCTGCCCGGGGGTTGAGGATAAATTCGAAAGAGTTACCTCGCCCCTGGGCGCGTAGGGCAGGGAGGAACAGGGGTGGGTTTTAGTCAGTAAGAATCTGACACGCCCTTCCGCTCCACCCTAGAGCGGAAGAAGTCATAAGATGATTTCCCACCCCCCAAAAAAAAAAAAACCCTATAAAAACTTGTCATTGACATTTCCGTATCATATATGTATACACCACGCATAATGCACACATGCAGTACGCGTAACGTAGACTGCCATCTATTGAATGAAATCCGCAACTTGTACTGTAGAAATACTTGACATTGACATTTATGTTGCGCCATCTATAGTTCCTGCGCGCTCCATAGCGGTATCAGTGGTATTCATTAAGTCTTCAATGGTTCAGGTGTACCAATGGGCACTCCAATCAGTGAGTATTCACCAGGGACGCCAAATCTTAAAATAAGCCACTGGCCTTTTTTATTTTTTTGGGGGATGGGAATTCAAAAAAAATCAAATTCAAATTGTTTATTTTTCTTTAACAAGTTTACAACAATTAGTTTGTGATTGGAGCCTTCTTTTAAGCAAACAATGCCTGTATTAGAAGACTCCGCTCTTCCATAACAAAATAATAACTTGGACATCGGTAAGTAGAGAATAATATAATACAGACAAGATTGACATAAGTACAGTTTGTGTGTGTGTGTGTGTACGTGCGTGTGTACGTGCGTGTGTATGTGTGTGTGTACGTGCGTGTGTATGTGTGTGTGTTGTGTGTTTGAGTGCCTGTGTGTGAGAGTATAGGTTATGTGGTTACTTTCAGGAGTTCTTCCGTTTCCTCATAAGTAAGTGGTTCGATCCATTTCATTATACTTTTTTTGCATTCATAATATTGTTTTTTATATAGACATATTTCTTTATTTATCCTATTATACAATCGAGCAGACCGTGTATTAAATTGCATGGAGGCAACCAAAGTTTTTGTTTGGGGGACTTCTGCAATATCATGCTTTCTTCGTTTTGCTAATTTAGATGCATCGTACGGTAGCGTCTTGTGTTTTTTTAATATAGTTTGAACAATGTATAGTTCAAACGTTCAATGTGTAGTGGTTGTGTTGTATATGTGTAGTTCAATGTGTAGTCTGTATGTGTAGTTGTGGAAATCATTCTATGACTTCTCCCGCTCTGGGTAGAGCGGGAGGGGCGTGTCTTACTGACTAAAACCCACCCCTGTTCCTTCAGTTGCCTGAGTGCCCAAGGGCGCGGTAACTTTGTTTCGAATTTATCCACCATGACGGGCCCCGTCATGCATTCCTGACAACTCTTTGAGGCGCGCGTGGTACACAACGCGTCCTGATTGAATGGCGAGCTACCCACTACTCGCCGTCCGCAGGCCCGCATCTACGGTGGCCGGGGACCGTCTCGTGACCTCCGACGCCCAGGGCGTCTCCTGCGGCGGCTGCTGCTGGGGGCGTGAGAGCGACTCTGTTGAGTCTCCCTCACCCATTCCGCCTCCACCTTCGCGAGCATTACTTCTTCGCAGAAGGAGGCGACTGCTTCCCATTACCTCTCGCTCCGTACCATGGCCTGGACCAGGGCCGGGCGCGAGAGGTCGCTGCTACCGATCGCCTCCACGAGGACACGGCGGGGCAGATCTCTGGGCGATCCTCACAGTAGGGACACCCGGGCGTTTCCCTCCGCCTTATCCAACACAGGAACCTCCCGTAGCTTCCATGTCCGGTGAGGACCTGCATCAGGCGGATGGTGAGGACGCAGTGGCTCCTCTCCAGCCACTCTTCAAAGAGGGGCCTTACCGCCGCAATTGCGGCGTGCTCAACTTCACCGGCGTAATACAGCCCGGGGCATCAAATATTTACGTACGCCACTGGCCTAATACAGCCCGGGGCATCAAATATTTACATACGCCACTGGCCTAATTCTGCCCGGGGCATCAAATATTTACATAAGCCACTGGCCTAATACAGCCCAGGGCATCAAATACTTACATACGCCACTGGCCTGGTACAGCCCGGGGCATCAAATCTTTACATACGCCACTGGCTTAATACAGACCGGGGCATCAAATATTTACATACGCCACTGGCCTAATACAGCCCGAGGCATCAAATCTTTACATACACCACTGGCCTAATACAGCTTGGGGCATCAAATCTTTACATACGCCACTGGCTTAATACAGACCGGAACATCAAATATTTACATAAGCCACTGGCTAATACAGCCCGGGGCATCAAATACTTACATACGCCACTGGCCTAGTACAGCCCGGGGCATCAAATATTTACATACGCCACTGGCCTAATACAGCCCGAGGCATCAAATCTTTACATACGCCCCTGGCTTAATACAGACCGGGGCATCAAATATTTACATACGCCACTGGCCTAATACAGCCCGAGGCATCAAATCTTTATATACGCCACTGGCCTAATACAGCCCGCGGCATCAAATCTTTACATACGCCGCTGGCCTAATACAGCCCGGGGCATCAAATATTTACATACGCCACTGGCCTAATACAGCCCGGGGCATCAAAACTTTAAATACGCCACTGGCCTTTTTGGTGAAGTACTGACCTTTCCGCTTGTCACTCCTGGACACCAGCGCGAACAGTATCGCATGGAGCCCTGACCCTATGACTGCGGTCACAGCTAGCACCCTGAAGGAGTCCCGTCCTCCTAGCCAGCTGTAAAGCTGCCCTCCCACTAGAGAACCTATGGCGAAACCTGTAAAATAAAATAACAAAATTTTAATAGAAAATAATCAATCTGCCCGCGCCTTTTCCCAACTATCTTGGGGTCGGCTTCCAGTCTAACCGGATGCAGCTGAATACCAGTATTTTACATGGAGTGACTGCCTATCTGACCTCCACAACCCAGTTACTGGGTAATACGATAACCCTTGGTAAGACTGGTTGTCAGACTTTCGGGTTTCTGACGACCCGTAACGACTGTCAATGGTCACCCATCCATGAACAAACCCCGGTAAGCGTACCTTAACCTGATGGGTCGGCCGCACGGGTGCGGCTGTTATTACTTTAGCCACGAGCTCCTCTTTAATAGAATTAAGTGTCCGACTGAAGTGTGATTTTTAGCCAAAACTGAAGTTATAACCGAATGTTCCAGTTTCGATCGAAACTGAAACTCACGGTAACAGAATTTTCTTTTAAATTATAAAAAAGAATATTTGAAAAAGTTATCAGAGCAATGAAAACTCAATTCTAACTTTCCTAACAAACTAAAAAAAGTACGTTTTTAAAAACATTTTTTTGGATTTTTTTTTTGGGCTGTATCTAATGATCCGTAATAGATAGACAGTTGAAATTTTCACACAGCGTATATTTCTATAGCCGCTATAAGAAAAAATAAATTCACATTCACACACATTCTGTGAAAATTTCAACTGTGTAGCTATAACGGATCGTGAGATACAAGCCCGCTGACAGACAGACGGACAGCGGAGTCTTAGTTATAGGGTCTCGTTGGTTACCCTTTGGGTACGGAACCCTAAAAACGATGATAGCACACTAATGATTACAGACGAACGATCCTGTCAGTTTTTAGGTCTCTATTATAACCTTCAGTTCACTTTTTTTGGTCAAGCTGAATATTAGGCCACTTTTTCGCTGAAATCGATACTCCAGCAGAAACCAGTTTTTAGGCCGAATACCAGTAGCAGAGCGCGCAGCACCCTGTGATGTGTGACGTCACTCACCCACGCCGTCGTCCATGCCCGCCACGATGCCCTGCACGGTGGCGGAGTACCCTTCAGGGGCCACGTGCGCCGCATACCAGTAGCAGAGCTGCAGCACCCTGTGATGTGTGACGTCACTCACCCACGCCGTCGTCCATGCCCGCCACGATGCCCTGCACGGTGGCGGAGTACCCTTCAGGGGCCACGTGCGCCGCATACCAGTAGCAGAGCTGCAGCACCCTGTGATGTGTGACGTCACTCACCCACGCCGTCGTCCATGCCCGCCACGATGCCCTGCACGGTGGCGGAGTACCCTTCAGGGGCCACGTGCGCCGCATACCAGTAGCAGAGCTGCAGCACCCTGTGATGTGTGACGTCACTCACCCACGCCGTCGTCCATGCCCGCCACGATGCCCTGCACGGTGGCCGAGTACCCTTCAGGGGCCACGTGCGCCGCATACCCCACTATGGTGGCGTAGCAGAGCGCGTAGGTCGGACCCTGCATTATGCCCTGTGGGACAATACAAGAAACTCTTATACTCGTAATTCGTATGCAATAGGGTATTTTACTAAAGAAATCTAAATATTCGATCAGTTAAATAACCAAAAAATAATGGAAACCTATTTATTACTTTACCAAACTAATAAAAAATGACAAAGATGAAACACAGCGTGAGGGAATGGGAAGCAGTCTCCTTCTGCGAAGCAGTAATGCTCGCGAAGGAGGAGGCGGAACGGGTGAGGGAGACTCAACGGTGACTCCGTTCGTGGTCCCTCGCGTCCCCAGAAGAAGCCGCCGCTGGAGACCCCCTAGGGTCAACTCACACCAAAAGAGCGTCGAAGCGCAGCGCAGTTTCAGTGTCATATGAATTTTAGCTTTATTTTCATTACTACAATACTTATTATCGCATGAGAAACTCGAGTCGCGGCGCGGATTCCCGCGGCGCCGCGGGCATCCGCGCGACTCGAGTTTCTTCAGACGCTCTTTTGGTGTGAATTGACCCCTAGGCATCGGGGGTCGCGGGACGATCTCCGGCCACCGTAGACACGGGCCTGCGAACGGCGAGTAGTGGTAGCTTGCCGTCTGTTGAGCACCGGGCCCGAAAGTTGACGGCGCGCGCCTCAAAGAGATGTCAGCTAACATTGCCAAGGAGTAGCAGATAAATTCGAAACAGAGTTACCGCGTCCCTGGGCACTCAGGCAAGGAAGGAAAACGGGTGTCTTAGTCAGTAAGAGTCTGATACGTCCTCCAGCTCCACCCAGAGCGGGAGAAGTCATTGGATGATTTGAAGGAAGGTGGCGTAAGGCAGTGACCGAGTGGCGTCCAAGGACTGGAAGAAGGAATACTGTTCGTCCGGCGGCGAGATGGGCATACATTGTTGCCACTGGGATGGGGCTGGCACAGGCTTATGCCCAGCAGTGGGCTAAGTCGGGATGTAAATGATGATGGTGGAGACGGCAAGTTGCTAGCCTGTCTGCTTTCTATCGGTTACATGTCAGGCAGTGAGCGTCGGAATTGCAGTTTAATTCCGCCAAGCCCGTTCTTCCATCAGACCACTAGACGTACGGCGATGCGCCACCGGTACATGGTGGACATTCCACCCACACGCACTAAACGTTTTGGGAACATATCATTGCGCGTACAGCTAAGGAGTGGAATTCTTTGCCGGGGTTTGTGTTTTCTGATAACTACAACCTGGGGGTATTTAAGACAGTAGTGACTAGGCTCCTTCTAGGCAAGCGTGCTCTATCGTCGACTTCATCATCGCTTACCATCAGGTGACAGTGGTCAAACGCGCGAGCCTTTCAGTGATAAAAAACTTTTTTCAAAATAACAACCGACTTCCGAAGTCGATGTATACATTTTTTTTGTTTCTTAGTTATTTGACACCGACTTCCGAAATTAAAGTAATTTTGCAATTTTTAGAAGTCGGTTGTATTTTTTGAAAAAAGGTTTTTTAGTTTTCACATTTTAGTTTTTTTTTTAAATATATTTTTTATTGTTGTACACCAGAAGTAAAACTAAATATTAAAGTTATACCCGAATGGATAACACCAATAACATGGAATTTGAACATTTGGAGACAACCAAAACGTCATCTGTGTTTACATATTTTTTATTTATGTTGATTTTTTCAAAAAGTGCTAAATCAATTTCGAAAAAAAATATATGGGACTACCTCTGAAGTATGACCTACCATACCAAAAAAGAATCATCAAAATCTATTCACAAATGGCGGCGATATCGCATAACAAACATACAAAAAAAAAAGAACATACAGACGATTTGAGAACCAGAGGAGGTTCTCAAATCGTCTTTTTGAAGTAGTAATAAAAAGAACAACTTACTTCGATGAAGACGAGGTGCCACGGGTTCTGTATGAAGGAGATGCACATCATTCTCACGCCGTAACAGAACAGGGCGAAGGTCAGCGTCGCGCCGTACCCGAAACGTTTTATTATTTTACCTGAAATTAAACAAAAATTCATAACAACACGCCTGAACTCCCCGAAGGGTTACTGTATTATTTTTCTGTTTTTATGGTTCCGAACATTCGAATTTAAAAACGGATCCCCACTCGTGCGTCTGACTGTCCGTCTGTCACAGCCAATTTGCTCCGAATCTACCCGACTGATTGAGATGTTTGGTACACACAAATATCTGCAACCCAACGGACGTGTAACGTAAATAAATTATTTTGGAATATGAGGGTCACTTCGTGGGTGTAAATATAATAAACTGTACTGTGCCACATATCAAATGAAGGGGCTTAGTAAGGATTTCAGATATATTTTTTTCATAATTCCAAAAAGTATAGTTTTTAAGTTTTTTGAATAAATAGATGAAAAATTACCCCCCGCTTATCTCCGAAACCACTAGGCCCAAAATTTTGAAAAAAAAAAAAATATACAGAATTTAGTTCTTTACTTACAGATTACAGGAAAACCTATAAGAATTACCTATATGTAGTTTAAACCTGAAAAATATGATTTTGTTCGGAACCGGTTTTTTTTAAATACTGTGGAGGTCAGATAGGCAGTCGCTCCAAGTAAAATATTGGTATGCAGCTGCATCCGGTTAGACTGAAAGCCGACCCCAAGATAGTTGAGAAAAAGCTAGGCAGATTGTAAGCCCTAATCAAGATAGACCGATGACCAGGTGAGGATCGCGGGAATGTGATGGATACGAGACGCACAGGACCGGTCATTGTGGCGACACTTGGGGGAGGCCTATGTCCAGCAGTGGACGTCTTTCGGCTGAAACGATGATTTTGATGCTGATGATAAGGAATGGGTTTGAGAAGCTCGTGGCTAAAGTAATAACAGCCACACGGGTCGATCCATCAGGTTAAGCTACGCTTGAGGGGTTGGTCCATGGATGGGTGACCATCTTTACATACCGAGACTACCCCGTGCCTCGGAAAGCACGTTAAGCCTGTGGTCCCGGCTGTCAATCGTGGATTTTTGACAGTCGTTACGGGTCGTCAGAAGCTCGAAAGTCTGACAACCAGTCTTACCAAGGGGTATCGTATTACCCAGTAACTGGGTTGTGGAGGTCAGATAGGCAGTCACTCCATATAAAATACTGGTATTCAGCTGCATCCGGTGAGACTGGAAGCCGACCCCAAGATAGTTGGAAAGCGGTGGCTACCCCACCGCTTCCTGTATGCTACTTTACTTACTTGCTGCTTCATTTGAAATATCTTGATTTTTTTTTTATATCGAGTGTAAAAAAAAGACAGTTTCCAAAGCCAAACGCCATATATTCTGCCTTTTTTTTTTCTACTAGCCCATATCTGGGAAACCACTGGTTCTGGAGATATTGAAGATCAAAGTTGAAATTTTGAAGTGAAAACTTCTTTAGGCGCGTTGGGCAGTTTTGAGATAGAAAAAAAACTTTTTTACAAAAAAATAGAACCGACTTCCAAAAAAAGTGCACTTTTTTTGGAAGTCGGTTCTATTTTTTTGTAAAAAAGTTTTTTATTTTTCACTTTTTAGTTGTGGTTCCCCATTAAACTGTGTTAACAATTCATAGACATACGATAGCAGCAATCGCGGTTGATTTGCTGTCAATTATTGAAAAGCTGTCTCCGAAACCCATCATCAGATCTTTTTGAAATTTAAATGGGACCATTTCGGAATAAACCCCTTTCGAACAAAAAAATAATTTTGCAAATCCGTCAATATATGACGGAGTTATGCCCGAACATACATAAAAAAAATTGATAACCTCCTCTTTTTCGAAGTCGGTTAAAAATAATTTAACTCGCGCCCCACCGCTACCGACACCGCTACACGATTCGCTACGAGTAGCGGATTGCGAGGCGCGTTGTGAATTTTTGTTCAAGTTTTCACTTCTGTCGGCCAGTGTCGGCACTCCCAGAGTGTCACTGTTTTTTTTTTACTTTTTTACTAAAATTAATTTCAAGGGTTATTGCTATGGGAGGAAATATCACTACGCGGATCGCCCAGAGGACACGGTGGAGCATACGGTGAAGGTCTGCCTCGCTTGGGCGGAGCACCACTGTGTCCTCGTGGATGCGATAGGTGGCGGCGACCTCTCGCGCCAGGCCCTGGTTCAGGCCATGGTACGGAGCGAGAGGGAATGGAAAGCAGTCTCCGCCTTCTGCGAAGCAGTAATGCTCGCGAAGGTGGAGGCAAGACGCGTCAGGGAAGCATAACGGAGTGGCCCTCACGGCCCCGGCCGCTACCACCGCAGAAGAGATACTGGGCGTAGGACGTCGCGAGATGATCTCCAGCCACCGTAGACCCGGGCCTGCGGACGGCGAGCAGTGGGTAGCTCGCTGTCCGATCAGCACCAGGCCCGAGAGTCGAAGGCGCGTAGTGTTCCACGCTCGCCTCAAAGAGTTGTGTGTCAGCCACCACTAACGGGACCCATCGCGGCCGGTGCCTGCATGCCTAGGGGTAGCGGATAAACTCTGAAAATGAGTTACCGCACCCCTGGGCACTCAGGCAGGGACGGAACAGGGGTGGGTTTGTCAGTAAGAGTCTGACACGCCCTCCCGCTCCACCCAGAGCGGGAGAAATCATTAGATGACACCCCCCAACCCAAAAAAAAGGATTATTACTAAACTTTTTTCCAAACAATAGATACCTGAATTTTCGATTGTTCTCAACAAATTACGCCTTTGACGTTCCAAAAACGCAATGAATATCAAACGTATCTGACTGGTACCTACGCAGCTTAGAGCGAAGGGTCGGGGTTAGATTAAAAAATACCTTTTTTTTCATACCTAACAATAAAAGTCGTTTCCCAGCAACAATTTTTGCGCAAAGCTACTTTGTTAGACTGATGTGCAGTACCTATGCTTAGTTGACGGCTTTGTAATGTCTTTTTACAACCTGTACAATCTGAACATTCCAACATACCGGCGTCACCTGGTAATTTGAACATGGCACTTACAAATCAATTAGTTTAGTTTTATTTTATTTTTGCTTAGATACTAGGCTTTTGTAAATTAATGTGCGTTTGTAATCTGTGCAAAATAAATAATTTTTCTTTCATTCTTTCTTCTTACCAGAGAAGAAGAAAAACAGCAGTTCTCCGACGAAGCTCTGCGCGGCCACCACGACTCCTTCTATCAGTTTGATCTTGGCTGTATGCCCTGTCTTCTCTGCTAGCTCTTCCAGAAACCTACAAGAAATACACATAATAAATATTAGTATTATTAGGAATATTTGCGCCAAATATTTTGGTTACTAAAGGCTCGGGGTCTCACCTCGAACAAAGAAAATTTAGTTCAAATAAATCTCAATAGATGACGTAATATGCATCGATTTATTATTGAAGTTTATGTAACATTAATATTTTGAAAAAAAAAAATGGTAAAGACTGTATTTTCTTATTTAATAAACTACACTAAGCATAAAATTGTGGAATAATTGGCTCCTAATTCAAATTTAGATGTTTATTGAAACGAATCCTTAGGCATTTATATTTCTTGCACCAATAGATGGCGCTGTTTGAAGTTTTAGAGTTTGTGCATTCGCCTCTTTAAAATTTGTATAGTGGCACATTTTGAAACAAACTGATATGTTATGAAGTGCCAAAAATACTATAAAGTAATTCCTCAATGTGTGAGAAAATATTGGTAAGACTTAATGTAAATTCATTCAACATGCAAGCCGTCACTACTAATACCATCTAGTGAGGTGTAGAGGACGGGCCCGAACGAAGAACAAAAGTTGCTTGTACAAGACGAAACCCGTAGTTACGGCGGTACCGTTTCCTTGTATTGGATGAGGCATCTGTACTAACGCTAGTATTATATTATCCGTTTTAAAGGCACAGTTAATATAATACTAGCGTACAGATGCCTACAAAGAAACGTGACCGTCCTAAATAGTGTTTTACGAAAGGCAGCAGGCAAATTATTCTTGTCCATTGTCAGCTCGCTAGATGGTGTTAGCAGCGATTGTTTGCAAGTTGAATGATGTTACTTCAAGTTTCACCTTTAAGGAATCGTTTTATAGTATTTCTTGCACTTCATAACAGTTTCATTGTATCAAGACGTGTTAAGGTGGAAGCTCCAGCCCGCGAAATTTAAATTTTCTTACGTTTTTTGCAATTTGCAGGTCAGTGTCAGGTTGTATCTTGGTCAAAATTTGATTCGCGAACGTAGCAAGTAAGTATTTATTTATAGAAATAAAATCATTAAAATCACCAATACAACTCTCCTCAGTTAGAATTGATGCCAAATGTCATTATTTCATGAAGTCTTCCATTTGGAATCAATTCTAACTCATATCTCTGGATCCACTGAACCAATTTTGAAAATTCTTTTACCAATAGAGTCACGTTATTTGTGAATGTCATATGCTATAAATATGTATAGTATAATAAAACTTACCAGAACATATAATAAATGATGAAACTATCAAAAGTGCCAGCGACCACCGCAAAGATAATGAATACCACCACTTTTGGTATTCTGAGCACATCGCGCAGCGCCTTGCCTGAGTCTTCCGGACTTGATAGCGCGGGCAGCTGAACAAATAATATACAGGGTATAAAAATACACATCACATAGCCGTCAACTACTACATCTAACAAATCCAACACTACCACCATCTTCAACTCTACTTTCAAAAAAATGGTCAAAAATCACTACCTCTCTCTTTAATCGTTTTTACTGGGGTTCTATGCTTTTTGTTTCATAATTATTAATGTATATATTTATCTATAATATATTTATTGTATATATTATTATAAATAGTATACCTAAGACTACCTGCTACTGTATTTCCTTTTCTCTTTATAATCCATCCAAAGGTTGTCTTGAAAAGATCGCTTTGAGCGATAAGGCCGCCCATTGTGTCACCCTATGTAATGTCTTATTCATATTTTTATTGTAATTTATATTGGTGTACATAATAAAGAGTATTCTATTCTATTCTAACAAAGTAGCTTTGCGAAAAAATTATTGCTGGGAAACGACTTTTATTTTTAGGTATGAAAAAAAAGCTACCTATTTTTTATTGCACGCAATGTAACGCGAACTCTGGTAAGTGGAGTAAAACCCATCGCCTTCGCTCTAAGCCACGTAGGTACTTGTTGGATACGTTTGATATTCATTGCATTTTTGTAACTTCAAATGCATAATTTCGAAAATTCGAAAAAAAAAATTGAAAATTCAGTAACGTTTGTTTGGAAAAAAGTTTAGTAATAAAATAACACTTTGAAATCATTTCGTAAAAAAGTAAAAAAAAAATTGCGACTTTGACCTTCAATATCTCCAGATCCAGTGGATTCCCAGGTATGGTCTAGTGGAAAAAACTGATCCAAATAATGGGTAGAATATGTGGCTTTCGGCTTTGGAAACTGTCTTTTTACACCCGATATATTGTTATTTTCACGGAGGTAATTTCAAAAATATAACCCACTCAAATGTAAGAAAAAAAAACCAGCTAAGTGCGAGTCGGACTCGTGCACAAAGGGTTCCGTACCATTATAGTAAGTACTAGCGTAGAACTACTGGATCGAATTGAAAAATTATTTTTGTGTTGAATAGTCCATTTATCGAGGAAGGCTATAGGCTATGACAACATCACGCTGCGACCAACAGGAGCGGAGCATCAATGAAAAATGTGGCATAAACGGGAAAATAAAAATCCTTTTGAGAGCTTCAGTTGCGTGCGCTGCGTAAACGGTTAAAGTTACACAAAAATTATGTATACCTGAATTGTTCTCCTTTTAAAGTTCTAAGAAAAAGTCCGCGACTGCATATGTCTATCTTTTAAGGTTAACTCACTAAAATCTTTTTATGGTAATTGTATGGTAAAATAAGATTACGCTAAGCTTAGTTCAGTAAAACTTAAGTTTTTATAGCGAATGGTGGCCCTTAGCGTAAAAAATAAAAACTGCACTGTTTGTTTGAGTGGCTTAAGTCCTATAGACATTGGATAATCCCCTTTTAAGTTCATAGGTCAATGGGAAGTTAAAAAAATCTTCGTAACAAAATTTAGTGACAGACGACGGACGGACAGACAGACAGACGGACACGTGAGTGACAACAATAGGGCTCCGTTTGGACTGTTCGGGTACGGAACCCTAAAAATGAGAGCGATACAGTGCGCTAAAATTTCGCGATACGTCACGCTACCCGACACTTTTTAGTGGTAAAACGTTTTTACCACCAGCAAAGTGACGTAACGAGCCCCCACTCCTGAAATTTGATGAGTTTTATTTTTGTCATTTTTTATTGATTTGGTAAAGCAAAAAATACGTGTATAATATTTTTTGGTTATTTAACTGACAGACTAATTACATTTTTTTAGTTAACTATTGTAAAATAAAAAAATAAAAAATATATGGGACAAGCCGCGCACTATTCAAACCATTGCAAGTCATGAAAGCCAGAATCAACAGTGGCGACCACCAGAAAAGAAAAGCGGACTAATAAGAAAAACCGCGGTGGTACAACTGGGCTTAACCTAGTTGTAAATGTCCCTTTGTACCTATAGAGAGCGTGCAGGAACTATAGATGGCGCCACATAAATGTCAATGTCAAGTATTTCTACAGTACAAGTTGCGGATTTCACTCAATAGATGGCAGTCTACGTTACACGTGCTGCATGTGTGCATGATGCGTGTGTGTATACATATATGACATGAAAATGTCAATGACAAGTTTCTAAAGGGTAAAAGTTTCGAATTTACTCCACTAGATGGCACAGACTACGCCGTGCACGTTCCCTATTGGCTTAGCTTTGAGTGTGTCCGTGGCATCACAGGCCCTACCAGAATACCATCGCTATGTCATTTATTTTTAAATATCGCAGCATATGCTGAGATAGGCTTTTTGGCCTCGCACAGATCTTTTCTATATAGGGAACGTGCACGGCGTAGTCTGTGCCATCTAGTGGAGTCAATTCGAAACTGTTACCCTTTAAAAATTTGTCATTGATATTTTCGTATCATATATGTATACACACACGCATCATGCACACATGCAGCACGCGTAACGTAGACTGCCATCTATTGAGTGAAATCCGCAACTTGTACTGTAGAAATATTTGACATTGAAATTTATGTGGTGCCATCTATAGTTCCTGCACGCTCCCTAGTGTAACAAGCTCACCTGGCAAACGTTGTTCTACGTTAAAAAAATGGGGCCCCACCCCCCAATTTAGTAGGAGGGTGAAAAATACTTTACGACCTTCTCATCCCTACCAAATATACAAAAATAAATAATTAAAATCGGTCAGCTGTTTCAGAGGAATGCAACTATAAACACCGTGACACGAGATTTTTATATATTAGATTATTTTTTTATAATTTGTTACTTGTCATGCCTTGTTAATATTTTACTTTATTTTATGTCTTTCTGTGCGAATCACATAAAAAGCCTTTTCTCTCTTTATTTCTTTGTCCTGTCTCCTGGTTGATGAGAAAGGAACTGGAAAAAAAAAACTCACCGTAAGCGCCCTACAGCTGTACAAATCGACTGCTGTCGCTGCCATAGCCACAACGAAGGCCGGCGTGAAGTCCTTATACTCCCCAGAAAAGCTGTCAATCAACCAGCCACCCAGTAACGCTGTCAAACCGTACCCAGCAGTGCCCCAAGCCCTTTGGGCACCATATTTAGAACCACGGTCTGGTCCTACAAAAAAAAAAAAGAATTCGTTAACTGTCTAACATCGGGCCTCTTAGGAAGTTATTTGATGGCTACCCATCCTTTAAAAAAAAAACCGGCCATGCAGGATTGTTGCCATTATCACAGATAATATAATACTAGCGTACAGATGCCTCATCCCATACAAAGAAACGGTACCGCCGTAACCACGGGTTTTCGTCTGGCACGAGCCGCACAAGTAACTTTTGTTCTTCGTTCGGGCCCGTCCTCTACACCTCGCTAGATGGTGTTAACAGCGACGGCTTACAAGCTGAATTAATTTAATTAAAGCCTTACCAATATTTTCTCACACATTGAGGAATTATTTTATAGTATTTTGGCACTTCATAGCAGATTTACTGTATAAAAATGTGTCACTATTCAAATTTTAAAGAGGCGAATGGATAAACTAAAACTTTAAACAGCGCCATCTATTGGTACAAGTAATATATATGTTTAAGGATTCGTTCCAATAATCGTCTAAATTTGAATTGCAAGCCCATTGTTCTACAATTTTATGCTTAGGGCAGTTTGTTAAATAAGAAAATACAATTTTTAGCATATTCATTTTCAAAATATTAATATTACTTAAAATTCAATAAGGAATCGATGTATATTACGCCATCTATTGAGGTTTATTTGAACTAAATTTTCTTTGTTCGAGATGAGACCCCGTGCCATTATTAAGATCGAGCAAAAAAAGCAAAAAAAAAAGTTTCTAGTAGGGGAGCCCCCTTTAATTTTTTATTTGTTTTTATTATAGCAGAAATATACATTCTGTGAAAATTTCAACTGTCTAGCTATTACGGATCATGAGATACAACCCGCTGACAGACAGACGGACATCGGAGACTTAGTAATAGGGTCCCGTTGGTTACCCTTCGGATATGGAACCCTAAAAATTGTCTTCTACTCTTATAAACCAGTATCATCGCAACTTGAAAGAAGAATTAAAACGGCGACGGTGTTAGGATGCCAATTCGGTTTCAAGCCCTTTTTGTTCTAAGAAAATAAACATTTAAAAAGTAAGACTTACCCAGTACATCGAAGCATACGGCATCACCGATACAGTTGGCAACATTGAACGCAACTGTACCAATACACGTCAAAATAACGAACGCCCAAAACGGCGCAGTCATGTAGAAACTCTCGACTGTCTCCACTACCCTACTAACATTCTTACTTAAATCAACTAAAGAATTATCAGTACTCGAATTCTCTATACTTCTCCTGGACTTGTTACCCTGTATATCCAACTCATTTTCATAGCAAAGTAAGTTACAATCCTCTTTAGGAATACACGTAACAGCGCCATCTTGATAATCGTCAAAACCCATAGACAAGTTGAGGCAGGATGAATTTGACACCTCATTGTCTATGTAAACTGTGTGTATGAACGGCCTGTCTGACAGGTAAACGTCAAAATTTCCCGCCACACTGCAGTTCCAATGACATTTGTATTTTTCTAAGTCTGTAGTGTTGTTCGAGTTCGTGTACGATTTCAAATAGATAGTGTCGTTTAGTCGATAGACTGACTCTAGCAGTGATGTGCTCTTTGTTTCTCTTTGTTCTGGCATCGGTAGGAACCATAGACAACAGTATGATGTTGTCATTATTGTTATGAGCAGCATGAAGACAAGTTTTCTGTGCGCCTGAAAATAAAATATTCCAAAGTTCAGAAAACAAATAGGACAATATAGCGATGGGGATATCCTAAGCCTTGGAAGGCAAGGAAATCTAACACATTTACTACCAGCTCCTAAAATATAGACAAGTAACCTGAAATTGGTTTTCTTGATATTACACAAAGAAGGTCGGTCACTGCCCATACATCGTGCGACCTGACTATAAATATCGCGAACATGAATAGTGTATGGATTAATTCGTTCCTTTAAGCACAATCATTAATCCTAAATTGAAAATATATTTTTTAAAAGCCGAGGATCTTAAATCTTAACATAAATTATTTCGTAACTTTTGAGGTTATGATGTAATACCGAAGTCTACAGCCATGACTTTATCCTTAGTTCCAATCCACAAAATGAATACCTAAGAAATCGCACAGTACGCAACAGCGCAAGAGCAACGAACGAAGGACTGCGCGGTAGCCGGTAAACGCTTTGACAGCTCTCATGTCATAATACGTTCCGTTTTATGCATTCTATATTACTGTAAACCTATCATTTGCGACTCATTTCGGCATACTTAATCCATATCCCCATCTAAAAATGATGTTATTGATATACACTATAAGAATAAATAAAAATTCTTCAATAAAATCTAGTATTTAAAAAAAGTAAATGTACAATGCATGGAGGTAAGATTCCTTATTCAGAGGTACAGTGTAGTGCCAAGACGAAACGTGTACCACAGATAATAACGGGACGGGTTTCGATGCGTTCAAAACCTATAAAAAGTAGTAAGGATATGAGATTTTTTATGACAAAACTAAATTATTTTACCGGCTCCAATAAAATAAGCGGAGCCCCGTAATTTAATATACATACAGTATGGATTCGACATATGGTCAATAAATGAAATCACGAGTTATACTCGTCCACAGAAGTATAACAAAATTTATTATTAAATTAAAATTCAAAAAATTAAGAAACTTAAATTTTCAAACAAAATAAATATCAAATAAATTCAGTAAAAGTCAAACACTCTGTTTAGAGAACGTGGGTACAATACCTACTTACCTAGAGTACAGAATGGCAACAGCTCAAATGCAGACGAGACGGCACCGGCGCGGCGTGGCGCGGCGCGGTGCGGTGCGGCGTTTTTATTGTAATTTCACAATAGTATTTATAAATTATTTACTAAGTTTATTTGTACTACTACTTAGGTATTTCTTTTGTGATAAATGATAACTGAACTGACCGAAATAAACTAAATCATAGCAAAAAACCGTCTTAAATTCTTAAATGTTCAAAATGTCCACCACGTTTTACAATACACAAGTTACATCGCCGACCAATGTTTTCCCGCACCCTGCTCAATAGATTTCGATCTGGATCCGAGGCCATGGCTTTTAATTTGTCAAACGCGGCAACAATACGACTGCGTAGTTCATCTTCGCTTTCGGAGGCTTGCGAGTAAACTTCATTTTTAATAAATCCCCATAAAAAGAAGTCGAGAGGAGTGAGGTCGGGTGACCGCGCTGGCCACCTGTGGGGGCCGTACCGCCCAATCCATTGTTCGCCGAACATGGTATAAGCTGCTCTCTTGCGCGGAGAACAGAGTGTGGAGGAGCCCCGTCTAACTGGAACCATACCCGAGAGTTCGCTGCCAAGGTTAATTCGTCTAAATAATCGGATATTGGGCCTCTTAGAAGGTCTAGGAACTTCTGCGCATTCAGGTTTCCATCGATAAAAATTGGGCCAATTATTTGATTTCCGTGAATGCCCGCCCAAACATTAACACTAAAGCGGTATTGATGAGCTGATTCCCTAAATAAGTGAGGATTGGTGTGGCTCCAGTGACGCAAGATTTGTCGGTTCCACATGCCGTTTCGAGTAAACGTGCTTTCATCTGTCCAAAACACATTTGACAAGAAATCTTGGTCTTGGGCAATTTTTTCTAATACCCATTGGCAGTAAAACTCTCTAATCGGCTTATCACGGGGCAGCAGCGACTGCACCTTTGGCAGTTTAAAAGGACGTAGTTTGTCTCTTTTCAATACTTTATGTACTGTTCTATGGGCCACTCTAAACATACGCCCAGCTGGTCTCAGGCTGCAGGTTGGGTTGCGATCGAAGTGGTCTAAGATTCTTCGTTCCAAAGACGAAGTAACGTGACGCGGGGCAACTCCTTCATTTGTGTTGGGCACAATGTTTTGATTTTCCCTCACTCTCTGGACAGCTCTGATGATGGTCCGAACACTAGTAGGGCAGGCGCGACTTGCGCTGTATCTCTCACGATAAGTACGCAGAGTTAATGCCGCGTTTTGGAGGCATTCGCCATAAAGTAAAATCATGTCAGTATACTCTGCAGCACTATAAAAACGCTGTTGTCGCGGCATAATACTGTTTAAAAAACAAGCAACACACAAAAGTTAATTAGCTAGTGTCTATTTCACCATAGAAAAATAAATAAGCACAAATTAAATTAAAAACACGATTTACACATACACACACGTAGGTACTTAGTATCTATTTCACTGCAATAAAAAGAAAAACTCTTAAAACCTTAAAATACACGACAACACGCGTAAACTAAGTAGGTATCAAATCTGCGAAAGGCGCACGCACGCACCATCCCGGAAGGCAAACAGCGTACTGAGTACTGAGAAAGGTAAACTAACTAGTAACTACTTCCGAAAAAATAAGTAAGTAATAAATAGGGTCGACAGCGCAGTTATCGACTTATCGTTTATCGATACTTTTCTACATTACTTCTCATACTTTTCTTACCTAAAAAAGACAAAATACTTAACAAGATTTTTTTTTCTACTTATAATATTTTATTATTACGAATATTATTAACAAAATATTTACAGGATAAATTTATTAAAAAATGAAATAAATTTTCAGTTTGCTTTATTCGAACAAAACCGTTTAGTGAGAAACTTCCTGACTAGCAAACAACAATTGCTACTGTACCTACTCGTACGTATTTTTAATAGGATGCTTCATATCCGTGTACAACCAGTGTTAGTTAATTGCTATTATTTACTTCTACCTTAATTTATCTCTAAATCTACTTGATTATAATTTTTAATTAGAACACATTTAAGATCTGTTATTATAATAATTAACACATTATGTCCACTCCCTAGTATTTAAAGCGAAACACTTTTTTGCAAACATCTTCAAAACGTAATGTGAATCAGCTGACTGTAGATAAAAAGGTGTCCTTCCCTACACAAGGCGCGCGCGCAACGCCCGTCCGCTACCCCTTTGCCTTTGCCGATGTGCCGCGGCGCCGCCGCGCCGCCCGCCACCGCAATGCTTTTGAGATCGCCGCGCGCAGACGTGTGGGCGCCGTTTCGTGAGCCGACAAAAGATACCGCTACCGATGTACACCCGCGAGAAATATTGGCGCACATCAGTGGTAGGTTAGTAAACAAAATTTCGGCCGTGACAAGTTCACAAGTCAAGGACGTATTAACTTTTACAAAAGAAAGTAAGTACTCCAGTCTGGGAGAAGGGCTTAATGCCTGTAATCCACCACGTGAACCTTAGTAAAAGACTGACAGATTGTCAGACTTTTACTAACACCCTAGAGAAGGAGAAGTCATAAAAAACCTACATGTAACATCTACTAAATTAGTGCGAATTAGTAGATGTCACATGTAGGTTTTGTTTTGAGGTGGGAAATCATCTAATGACTTCTCCCGCTCAAGGGTGTTAGTAAAAGTCTGAAAGATTGTCAGACTTTTACTAAATAAAATCGAACCCGTGTTCCCTTCCTTGCCCTTATCGTTCCAGGGCCACGGGCTTCCTTTTCGGAAATTTATCCATGGCCGTAGAGGGCATCGACCCATCTGCTGGGCCCCTTCGGTGTGCAGATTTTCTTTGAGGCGCGCGTGGAACACTACGCACCGTCGACGACGTAAGCTCGGTCGAGCGGACGGCGAGCTACCCATTGCTCGTCGTCCGGAAGCCCAGGCCTACGGTGACCGGAGATCACTCTGCAATTCTCGACGCCCGCGGCGTCTCCTGTCGCAGCCGCTGGGGCGAGTGTGATGAAATACATTACAGAATGAAAGCACTTGCCTGGATTTGAATTCACGACCTTCAACTCATAAAGTGAGATCTTTCTTACTAGGCGCTTTCAATAAAAAAATACGTAAATTGAATTCCTGCCTGCCTTTAGGTGTACCTATTTTACATTTTAGGCAAATAAGTAGAATGCCTAAAAGAGCTTGAGCGATAGATTGCACAGAGTGGCAACGTCGCATTTCAAAGTTCAAGGATTTAAGGAACAAAGTATGTTAGATCATTGACCTAGTGCTGCAATTCTACAGAGTGTTCAAATTTACTGAAAATTAAAACTATTTTTTTTGTTTAAACTACTGGACCGATTTCGTTCATTTTTTGCACATCGTCAGTAAACTCTTAAACAAGCATGTGATTTCATTTATTGCCCATATGTCGAATCCATACTGTATAAGTCACTATTTTTTGACGTATCACTCATTGGTGTCCGTTTCATATTTCGGTCAGGTCGTATTTGGCCGATGTTCTTTGATGCACTGTTGGCGCAGTGGTTGATTGGTTGCTGCGCTGCGTGTCGCGGGTTCAATTCGCGCACGAATCAAATATTTATATGGCCTACAAATAGTTGTTCTGGGTCTGGCTGTCTTGTGTATGTGAGTTTACATGTTTGTGTAAGCACCCACTATTCAGGAGTAATTCCTAGTGCAACATTTTTAAAGAAAAAAAAAACGTAACTGGTTGAAAATAATATAAAACATTCCCTAATAATAAATATTTAAATAAAAACATACTTACCGGCCAAAAATCGACGACATACCCAAATATAGGTTTGGCTGCTGCCCACAAAAGTGGCAAGACGGCTGTGACCATCCCCATAACGGATGGGGAGACCCCAAGTTGTCGGCCGAAGACATTTATTTGGGGTAGTATGGGGCCCAGGGCTGGTGAAGAAGACAAAGTATTATTAGTACATCTCAGGGAGGTCATGTCAGTCCTGAACCAAACTCTAACTAGAGGCTTTCTGTCACTCCGCCAGGGTCGCAGAAGTGATCTAAAGAGTCGACGCGGCCCTAGCACTAGCAACTGAAGAAACACGAGTGGATTTTAGGCCGCGGGCACGAAGTCTGCGGCCGGCGGGACGGCGGCGTCGCGGGAGCGGTGTGTTTCAAATTTCAATGCGTAGATTAATTAGGAACTGGTCACGAAGGCATCGGCGCGGAGAGCGGCGTACGAGCGATGCCTTTTTACCGACCGATGTTTCAAAATGCCCACCGACGACGTGGTGGATTGAACTATTTCAATGGTTCGAACAAAGACACTAATTTCTCATAACAACACTGCGCCGCTCTAGCGCCGCGCGATCTGACCGCTGCGCTGGGCCGCTGGCTTCGAGACCGGATCTGCGTTGCCGCGCCGCTCCCCGCGCCGCCGCCGCCGCCGCCCCGCCGGCCGTTGACTTCGTGCTCGCGGCCTTATAGTCAGTAAGAGTCTGACACGACGAATCATATTTTGACCTACATACAACCTGACACTTTTGCAAAAAACGTGAGAAAATTTTAATTTCGCGGGCTACCCTGTACATTGCATATATTAGTCAGTAATAGGGTATCTTACTAAAAAAAACTAATTAGTCCGTCAGTAAACAAATAAAAAACTTTTTTACAAAAAAATAGAACAGACTTCCAAAAAAAGTGCAAAATAACTTTAATTTCGGAAGTCGGTGTTCCTGTTTTGTGTCTTCGTTTTTTGGAAGTCGGTTCTATTTTTAACCGACTTCAAAAAAAGGAGGAGGTTCTCAATTCGACTGAATTTTTTTTTATCACTACGTGAACCGATTTTGAGGATTTTTTTTTTATTTGAAAGCTGTTGCTTCACATGTGGTCCCATTTTAATTTGGTGAAGATCTGATGATGAACTTCGGAGATACACAATGGAACTCTTCAATAAATGATAGCAAACCTTCCAGAATTGCTGCAATCGCATGTCTGTAGGTATATTGTTTTCACCACTTCACAACATTACATCACGCTGATACGCTCTGAAGGGGTATACAGATTTGTACAGTTCACTCTGATACACCCTAATTTCACCAACTATGTTCAAATTCCCTATTTTTGGGGCTATCAATTCGGGCATAACTTTACTATTAATTTAGTTTTAGAATGGGGTACAACAACTAAAAAGTGAAAAATAAAAAACTTTTTACAAAAAAAATACAACCGACTTCCATAAATAAAACTAAAAAATGCAAAATAACTTTAATTTCGGAAGTCGGTGTCAAATAACGAAGAAACCAAACTAGAAACACCGACTTCCGAAATTAAAGTTATTTTGCATTTTTTAGTTTTATTTATGGAAGTCGGTTGTATTTTAATTGTAAAAAGTTTTTTTTTGTAAAAAAGTTTTTTATTTTTCACTTTTTAGTTGTGATTCCCCATTAAACTGTGTTAACAATTCTTATACGTACGATAGCAGCAATCGCGGTTGATTTGCTGTCAAGTTTTGAAGAGTTCCGTTGTCTGTCTCCGAAACCCATCATCAGATCTTTTTGAAATTTAAATGGGACCATTTCGGACCTCCATAAACCCCTTTCGAACAAAAAAAGAATTTTGTAAATCCGTTAATATATGACGGAGTTATGCCCGAACATACATAAAAAAAAAAAAATACAGACATCCGAATTGATAACCTCCTCCTTTTTCGAAGTCGGTTAAAAATAAGGGCGATACAGTGGTTTGAAATGTCGCGTGACGTCACGCGGCGCGACACTTCAGCAAACAAATCTTCTATTGGATTAGAAACCAAGAGATCAATATAAGTGCGGCCAGGAGTTTTTGGCGGTATTTTTTCGAGTGATGTTCAGTGGCTGCTTTAATTAATTACAAATTTATTCTTAGGCCGCGGACACGAAGTCAGCGGGCGGCGCGGCAACGCGGACCCGGAGCGGAGTAGTGTTGTGTTATGAGAAATTAGTGTCTTTGCTCGCGCACAAAATGACTAAACAGCGACGACAACATCTTTTTGATACAAATTTCTCCGTAACGTTAGATTTATTGTGCATAAACTAAAATACACAACACTACGTCAATGCAGACGCGCGGGCACAGCTAGACTGCTGCGCATCGCTCGTTCGTACGCCGCTCCTCGCGTCGCCGCCGCCGCCGCCGCCCCGCGCCCGCTTACTTCGTGTCCGTAGTTTTAGTGGGCATTGTGATGAAAAATTGGTGTAGTTTTGTGTCTCATGTAAATATTTTCCAAACTTAACACTGGCTAAATGCACAAACCGTGCGAAGTCAAAAAGAAAAAGTCACTATCATCACTATCACAACATATTATAATTCTATTTTTTTGTAAAAAAGTTTTTTATTTTTCACTTTTTAGTTGTGGTTCCCCATTAAACTGTGTTAACAATTCATAGACATACGATAGCAGCAATCGCGGTTGATTTGCTATCAATTTTGGAAGAGTTCCGTTGTCTGTCTCCGAAACCCATCATCAGATCTTTTTGAAATTTAAATGGGACCATTTCGGAATAAACCCCTTTCGATCAAAAAAAGAATTTTGCAAATACGTCAATATATGACGGAGTTATGCCCGAACATATATAAAAAAAAAAAAAAAAAAAAAAATACAAACATTCGAATTGATAACCTCCTCCTTTTTCGAAGTCGGTTAAAAACAAAGTCCCCCGCCGTGTCTGTACACGATAAACTCAAAAACTACTGAATGGATTTTCATGCGGTTTTCACCAATAGATAGAGCGATTCATGAGGAAGGTTAGGTGTATAATTTTTACACGAGCGAAGCTGGCGCGAAAAAATAAAAAAGAATCGGCGAAGTGCGAGTCGGACTCGGGCACAAAGGGTTCCGTATCATTATCTATAAAAACGGCAAAAAAAAGCACGTTTGTTGTATGGGAGCCCCCTTAAATATTTATTTTATTCTGTTTTTAGTATTTGTTGTTATAGCGACAACAGAACTACATCGTCTGTGAAAATTTCAACTGTCTAACTATCACGGTTCATGAGATACAGCCTGGTGACAGACGGACGGACAGCGGAGTCTTAGTAATAGGGTCCCGTTACGGAACCCTAAAAATGAAGTGCGGCCAGAGTGCGAGATAGCGGGTCTAAGCACGCGCAACGGTGTAACACGGCCCGGCCGGCGGCATAGAAAACAGCCTGATTGCATGTGTCATATAAATCAATCATCATAAACGCATACGGTCTACAGTTTTATAAATAGCTCATACATAACTAACATAAAACTGTGTATATTGTCGATATAATCAAAGTGCATACAGTCAATAATAATTAACACATGCGACTTAAATACTGCGCATGCGCACAATCCATGCAAAAGGCAATCAACGCTGTACGAGTATATAAAAATAGAACTGGCTGAGAGAACAGAATACAGTATTGATTACATATTGTCATCTGAAAAAATCTGTATCAAGTCTTTTTAGCTCATACAGGTATCAGAAATGATGTTCTGCATCTCGCAGGTCAACCTCTGAGGTTGTCGGCTGCTTTTTTTTTTTTGGGGGGAGGGAAATCATCCAATGACTTCTCCCGCTCTAGGTGGAGCGGGAGGCCGTGAGCGCGAGGACGCTCTTACTGACTAAAACCCACCCCTGTTCCTTTCTGCCCTGAGTGCCCAGGGGCGAGGTAACTCTGTTTCGAATTTATCCTCAACCCCCGGGCAGGCATCGGCCTTGACGGGCCCCGTCCTTAATGCTGACAACTCTTTGAGGCGCGCGTGGAACATTACGCGCCGTCGACTCTCAACCGGACTTGCCTGTGGCGGCTTTAATTTATTAAAGCCTCCAGCCAGGGCTTATTACAAACTAAGCGACAACACGCTAAGGGCACCCACTGCGGGGTACGGGCACAGATGTACGGGCCTCTGCTTAGGGTGTCGCTGGGGGGGCAGCAAGAGACGCCTGGAATCGAACATAATCTCTCCGCGTCCCGCCCGGCCCTGTTATTTTATGTCTATCCATAAGCGCTTATTACACTATCCAATTTCAAGGGAGCCAATTTTGGTTTGGAGCACTCTAACTAGGAAGTTGGAAGCTAGTGATCAGACTACACTAAATTGGACTCCTAAATCGATTCTAAATAATATAATAATAATAACATTTATTTATTTTCTCCCACAAGTAACAAATGATATACAGTTCATGGAGGAAACAATTTGAAGATGGGAGACAGGAGCCCATACTAAGTAAAACCTGTGCTATGGGTCACCTGGTCTCCTTATCTCGAATGCATGTAAAGATTATATAAAGATATAAATTACTGTAGTAGGGAGCGCTCATAGGTTATCAATGATAAAAATTAGAATATAACATTTAAAAATAAATTAAATCAGAGTCCAGTGTTGCCAACTCCTAAAAATTCGAGCCGCTAGACAGAATTGTAGGTACATTTTTGAAGATGAAGTGTCGAGTTAACAAAAAAAATATCTATTGCTGGCCCTAAAATAGTTTTGATTTGTACTCCAAAAGTAGTCATACAAGTCACTAAACCATTTTTGTCGTCAAATCTTAGTTTTTGTCGCTAAGACTTAATTAAACAAGTCGTCATTTCTAGTGACAAAGTCGCTAAATTGGCAACAGCTATAAAGCATAGCTCTACATCGTTACGATGCGATTACACTGTCCTAAATAGTAAATAATTTAGGAAGTCAAAAATCGCGTCCTTCCAATCTCACTAAATTGGACTCTAACTGTTCTAAGATCTGCCCGGGGGTGGAGGATAAATTCGAAAGAGTTACCTCGCCCCCGGGCGCGTAGGGCAGGGAGGAACAGGGGTGGGTTTTAGTCAGTAAGAGTCTGACACGCCCTTCCGCTCCACCCTAGAGCGGAAGAAGTCATGAGATGATTTCCCACCCCCCAAAAAAAAAAAAAAAAAAACTGTTCTAAGATGGATGGATTTTGTGAGGAGTGATACGAAAGAAAAGGGAGTTAGTGATAGCGTGACGTCTGACAAGACAGAATGGAAGAAAACTTTTTACAAAAAAAAAATACAACCGACTTCCATAAATATTACTAAAAAATGCAAAATAACTTTAATTTCGGAAGTCGGTGTTTCTAGTTGGGTTTCTTCGTTATTTGACACCGACTTCCAAAATTAAAGTTATTTTGCATTTTTTAGTAGGTAGGTATTATTTATGGAAGTCTGTTGTATTTTTTTTTGTAAAAAGTTTTTTATTTTTCACTTTTTAGTTGCTGTACCCCATTCTAAAACTAAATTAATAGTAAAGTTATGCCCGAAGAAAAAGTTAGCCCCAAAAATAGGGAATTTGAACACAGTTGGTGAAATAAGGGTGTATCAGGGTGAACTATACAAATCTGTATACCCCTTCAGAGCGCATCAGCGTGATGTAGTGTTGTGAAGTGGTGAAAACAATACACAGACATGCGATTGCAGCAATTCTGGAAGGTTTGCTATCATTTATTGAAGAGTTCCATTGTGTATCTCCGAAGTTCTTCATCAGATCTTCACCAAATTAAAATGGGACCACATGTGAAGCAACAGCTTTCAAATAAAACAAATCTTCAAAATCGGTTTACATAGTAAAAAGTTATGAGGTAACACACATAAAAAAAAAATACAGTCGAATTGAGAACCTCCTGCTTTTTTTGAAGTCGGTTAAAAATACGTGTTGCGCCGACCGCAAGTAACATGGGCTAAGGGCAGAAAGATAATGAACTGTTCTAACTACTAATACACATTCTGATTTTCTAAATTGGCTCCCTTGAAATTGGATAGTGTAATAAGCGCTATAGACAAACTGCTTGGAGCAGTTGCGGTCGGGGCCTCCATAGACGGACTGCTTGGAGCAGTCACAGTCAGTGCCGACACACTCAAGTTGGTCTCAACTGCTCTAAGCACTCCGTCTATGGACAGCCTTATAAATAAAACTGTATGGACAACACTTTATTTTTTGCGCAGATGAAAAGAGCCTTCAACGAGAGGCATCATAAAACTCTTAGCGTTATAGGTATAATTATAATTATGAGTCTTAATTACGTACTTAACCGTTTTACAGGGGTTTTAGAAGAATATAACTTCAGAAAATTATGGCTGGCTTATTCCAGCAGTTCAAGGCATATATGGCCGCCAAGTGGCGCCCTCATTGAATAAAAAATCGTAGCAAAGCGTAGAAAATAAAGATTAAAAAATCTTAGGTTGCGTTTGTTACAAAGAGCTTAAGGTTAATGTCAAAAACGGCCGTTTTTGGTACTTTTGCTTACTACTTTGGATACGAAACACTTTGAGTCCTGTTTTAACAACGTAAAAATACCTTATCCTATTTGTAACAAACGCGATGTATCCTATGTGATGCGGAGGAATGAAGAAAATGTCGTGAGGAAAGTCTTGTGTATGGATGTGGATGGCTATAAGAGTAGGGCAAAGAAACGATGGTTTGATGTTTCTGAAAGAGGATATGGGTAAAAATAGGGTGACTATAGAGATGACGACTAATAGAGGAGTATGGAAGAAAAGGACATGTTGCGCCGACCCTAAATAAATTGGGATAAGGGCAGGAGAATGATGATTTGTAACAAACGCAACATAGGATTCTTTAATCATTATTTTCTATGGTAAGATACGAATTTCTTTCTATTCAATGAGGGCGCCACTTACGACGAGGTAAGCCCTTAACCCGCGAGAAAGTCGAGAAATATTCCACGGTTAGAATTTATATATTAATATTTATTCATTTGGGTTATTTGTTTGTGATCTGTTTAATCTGCTGAACGGCCTGATTGGTCAGGAACCGAACACAACAAAACAATACAACTATGCTCAACGTTTGCATCAAGTTTTTTAATTTATAGATTATTGGCTCGCTTTGGTTATATAAGCTATCCTACTTATTTATATCTGCATATGTGTATAAAATTCAAAGTCATGACTGACTGATACATCAACGCACAGCGTAAACCACTGGTCCTATATACATGAAATTTGGAGGGTGAGTTCTTTGTGAAGAGTAGGTATCCATTAAGAAAGGGTTTCTCAAAATTTAAGCTGTTTTGGGGGGGGGGGGGGGGAATCATCTGTCAATGACTTCTCCCGCTCTGGGTGGAGCGGAAGGGCGTGTCAGACTCTGACTGACTAAAACCCACCCCTGTTCTTTCCCTGCCCGAGTGCCCAGGAGTGCGGGCACTCATTTTCAGAATTTATCCGCTACCCCTAGGCATGCAGGCAGCGGCCACGATGGGCCCCGTCAGTGGTGGCTGACACTAATCTCTTTGAGGCGCGCGTGGAACACTACGCGCCGTCGACTCACGGGCCTACAACCCAACCCTTAAGGCCCCCGCTACCCCGTAAACCTAGGCTTAACCCTAAATTCAACCCTTAAGGGGGTAAAACAGGGGTTCAAAGTTTATAACAGGGGAACAACTAATTCCATGCGCTGGCAAAAGCTAGTTATAAATATAAAAGTATGAATGGATGTCTGTTTTCACTCAATCACGCCAGAACACCTGGACGGAGATGGATGAAATTTTAAACAGAGATAGATTATAGACTGGAATAGCTCATTATGCTATATTTATACCGGGGGGAACTTCTAATAACACGCGGGCGAAGTCGCTGGCAGTACCTAGTTAGTTAATAATTCCGTGTTCTCTTTACCGGAAAACGCGATAAACAAAATCTTAAGATGACATTAATCTCTATACTAACACACAATATTCATACTGTTAATTTTAGCCAAACTAAGCCGACGTGAGATCCAAACAATTGTTTGATAATACAACGGCCTGATAAGGGTTAATTACATGTCGTTTTGTTCTCTGATAACAGACAATCTATTATCACTTTGATAACGCTCAAATTACATTTAATAATATATTGCATGACTTTGTCAGCCTATATATCGGGTGTAAAAAGACATTTTCCGAAGCCAAAAGCCACATATTCTACCCATTATTTAGATCATTTTTTTCTACTAGACTATACCTGGGAATCCACTGGTTCTGGAGATATTGAAGGTCAAAGTCGCAATTTTTTTTTTACTTTTTTAGCAAAATGATTTGTAAGTGTTATTATTAAACTTTTTTCAAACATGTTTATTTGGAAAAAAGTTTAGTAATAACACGAAATTTCGAATTTGCTGTTACGAAAACGCAATGAATATCAAACGTATCCAACAAGTACCTACATGGCTTAGAGCTAAGGGGCGGGGTTTAAGTCCACTTGCCTGTGTTCGCGTTACATTGCGCGGAATAAAAAATAGTTTTATTTTTTAACCGACTTCAAAAAAGAAGGAGGTTATCAATTCGGATGTTTGTATTTTTTTAACCGACTTCGAAAAAGGAGGAGGTTATCAATTCGGATGTTTGTTTTTTTTTTTTTTTTTTTTTTTTTTATGTATGTTCGGGCATAACTCCGTCATATATTGACGGATTTGCAAAATTCTTTTTTTGTTCGAAAGGGATTTATTCCGAAATGGTCCCATTTAAATTTCAAAAAGATCTGATGATGGGTTTCGGAGACAGACAACGGAACTCTTCAAAAATTGACAGCAAATCAACCGCGATTGCTGCTATCGTATGTCTATGAATTGTTAACACAGTTTAATGGGGAGCCACAACTAAAAAGTGAAAAATAAAAAACTTTTTTACAAAAAAATAGAACCGACTTCCAAAAAAAGTGCAAAATAACTTTAATTTCGGAAGTCGGTGTCAAAAAACGAAGACACAAAACAGGAACACCGACTTCCGAAATTAAAGTTATTTTGCACTTTTTTTGGAAGTCGGTTCTATTTTTTTGTAAAAAAGTTTTTTATTTTATGTATGTTCGTGCATAACTCCGTCATTTATTGACGGATTTGCAAAATTCTTTTTTTGTTCGAAAGGGGTTTGTTCCGAAATGGTCCCATTTAAATTTCATATAAATCTGATGATGGGTTTCGGAGACAGACAACGGAACTCTTAAAAAATTGACAGCAAATAAACTGCGTTTGCTGCTATCGTATGTCTATGAATTGTTAACACAGTTTAATGGCAAACCACAACTAAAAAGTGAAAAATAAAAAACTTTTTTACAAAAAAATAGAACTGACTTCCAAAAAAAGTGCAGAATAACTTTAATTTCGGAAGTCGGTGTCTAAAAAACGAAGACACAAAACCAGGAACACCAAATTCCGAAATTAAAGTTATTTTGCACTTTTTTTGGAAGTCGGTTCTATTTATTTGTAAAAAAGTTTTTTATCATACCTAAAAATAAAAGTCGTTTCCCAGCAATAATTTTTGCGCAAAACTACTTTGTTAAACGTACAGTATGCGTAGTTAACGGCTCTGTGATGTGTCTTTTTACATCCTGTATTGTTCTCACACCAGCTATGAGAACATTTTTATTTACAGTAGTCGGTGCAAGGGCCGCGGTGACTTTTTCAAACGCTCCTGCGACTAGGGTTGCCAACCGTACTCTAAAATAGAGTATTGTACTCGATTTCATATAGGTGTACTTTATAAGCTGTAATACTAATAGAGTACGCTAAAATACTCTTTTTTCACAATGTTTACTATACTAATACCAGTCATGTGTATAGTCATTGTCATAACCCAAAAATGTAACGTTTACTGTTAATATGTCCATTGAAATTAATAAAAAATAAGCCAAAAAATAGATTAAGAATGTTTGGAGTCATACAATTCTTTTAAAAATTATGAAAAGTTGTTATGTGACGCAAAAGACACAAAAAATATCTTTTTAAAAATAAAATAAAAAGGTAGGTAAGTACTCTTTATTTACCCTGTCTGAAATTAGATAAATACTTTTCTTTTAAAAAAAAGTTGGCAACCCTACCTGCGACCCAGTCCCACAGAAAAGAGCCTAAAATTAAAAAAAATCTATGCATACAAAAATACTTTGATCATGAATGCTAGAAGAAGATGTATTGCGCCAACCAAGTAACATAATACCTAGATATGAAGGGTTTCATTCAAGGAAGTTGATACTTCCACCATACTTTTATTTGCTGCAAACAGGATGACATCAATCTGGCGCCTTTACCCAACTATCTTGGGGTCGGCTGCCAGTCTAACCGGATGCAGCTGAATACCATTTTACATGGAGCGACTGCCTATCTGACCTCCACAACCCAGTTACTGGGTAATACGATACCCCTTGGTTGTCAGACTTTCGGGCTTCTGACGACCCGTAACGACTGTCAAAGATCCACGCAGATACGTGCTTTCCGAGGCACGGAAGAGTCTCGGTATGTAAAGATACAAGCGCAAGCGTAGCTTAACTTGATGGATTGACCCGTGCGGCTGTTATTACTTTAGCCTCGAGCTCCTCAAAAAACAGGATGACATAATGCACTGAAACGTGGTCACTCACAATGGGCCTCATCAGAAAGCTTATACCCAAAGGGCAATGGAGAGGGCTATGGTCGGAGTTTCCTTGTGTGATCGAATCAGGAATGAAGCTAACCCCAGGAAAACCAAAGTTACCGACATAGCCCGAAGAATCGCCAAACTGAAGTGGCAGATAGTCGTTGGGCCGAAAGTTTCAGGAGTGGCGACTGCGCAGCGGAAGACGCAGCGTTGGAAGCCCTGCCACAAGATGGACCGATGACCTGGTGACGGTCGCGGGAATCCGACTGGCGCGAGACGCCCAGAACCGGTCGTTGTGCCAACAGTTGGGGGAGGCCTATGTCCAGCAGTGGACGTCTTTCGGTTGAAATGACGAAGCAGGCTATGTGTCGCTGTCAATGGGTCGCTGATAAATTCGAAACAGAGTTACCGCGCCCCTGGGCACTCAGGCAAGGAAGAAACACGGGTGGATTTAAGTCAGTAAAAGTCTGACACGCGCTCTCATTTCACCCAGAGCGGCAGTCATAGGATGATTTACCGCACCCAAAAAAAAAGGCTATGGGTCAATGGGTACAGTGTTAATATTCTCTATCAGCCGACATCACCTGGGAGTATTTAAGTCAAGAGTGAATAGGTTACTTCTCGGCAAGCGTGCTTCATCTTCGAACTCATCATAGCTTACCATCAGGTGAGATGGCGGTCAAACACGTGCCTATAAACGTTAATAACAACTTTTTTTTTACAAAAAAATAGAACCGACTTCCAAAAAAAACAAAAAGTGCAAAATAACTTTAATTTCGGAAGTCGGTGTTTCTGGTTTTGTTTCTTCGTTTTTTGACACCGACTTCCGAAATTAAAGTTATTTTGCACTTTTTGTTTTTTTTGGAAGACGGTTCTATTTTTTTGTAAAAAAGTTTTTATTTTTCACTTTTTAGTTGTGTTTCTCCATTAAATTGTGTTAACAATGGATATCTAGGCGATAGCAGCAATCGCGGTTGATTTGCTGTAATTTTTTGAAGAGTTCCGTTGTCTGTCTCCGAAAGGCATCATCAGATCTATATGAAGTTTAAATGGGACCATTTCGGAACAAACTACTTTCGAACAAAAAAAGAATTTTGGAAATCCGTCCATAAATGACGGAGTTATGCCCGAACATACATAAAATATATATATATATACGGTCGAATTGAGAACCTCCTCCTTTTTTTTTCGTCGGTTAAAAAAAATACAAACATCCGAATTGATAACCTTCTCCTTTTGGAAGTCGGTAAAAAAAAAGAAGTTCTGTGTAGCCATCTCTTCATTCACACAGGTGGCACTGTTTAAACTACTAGATAAGACAGTGAATACAATGTTTAATAAACATGAAATGCAAATACCGGGCCTTGTTGATTTGTTACATTATTAAATAAATATATGCAGTAGGTTAAGCAAACCACTACAAATCCTACTAATATTATAAAGGATGTTTGTTAATCAATCACACCAGAAAGGATGAATCACTAGTAGTCTATGGGCTGAATCGATCTGGATGGAAGGAGATGTTAGATTTTGGGCTACCAATATGTACACTACATAGATAAAAAAAAGTAGGGGAATTTCATAAAAAGACTAACATATTAATTTGAAGAAGGGTTTAAAAATGATCATTTCAAAAGTTTTTTAATAAGATGGTAACCCTATTTTTAGGGCAGCCATGACAGTTATGTTTGACATGACGATTGACGACTTTGACAGTTTTAAGAAGTGACGTATTTGAGTCCTTCGTTGCTTTGACTTTGAATTGGATGTGTTTCGGAGTTTTTAGTGATTGTTTTTGTTAGTTGTCAGGTACTGCACAGTTCACTACTCTGCTATGAATTATCGAAGTCCAGAGTATATTAATAGGCACTAAAGAATGAAGCAGCAGGACAGGACAGTGTTGATAAACAAAACAACGTTCAAGGCTTTGTTTCGTTTCTTCTTGACACTGATCTAACCAATCTGTAACTGCTCGATTAGGTGATTTAAGATGTGCTGCCGCAGTCGAGAGAATATCCTGTAGTCTTATTTTATCGAAACCGAAACACAAGATTTACGAAATTCGTGTAGTTTTTTTTTATCGCAGATATTACAATAGGTACACGACAATCAAATGTCATTGAAAAAATGACATTTTTCGCATAGTTTTTATATATATATTTTTTAATTTACCCTGAAGGGAAGGCTATAGTCTTTTGACCATATTGCCTAGTCTTACGTGGTGTATTTTTACTTTTTTTTCCATTAGAATGCAGATGTAAGACATTCTAATGCTTTTTTGCACCATTTGGCAACAAATCTGTCGAGTCAGCCTTCTCGGCAAACTGTTCGGATTCGGAGCCTCGCAAAGGTTATGGCCGGCCATACACGCTACGGTTTACCGGAGAGGTGTACCTGAGTTAGACCGGAGCGTGTTTTGTTTGTGTAGATATTTAATCTATTTTTATGTAGTATCTTATTTCATGTAGTTAAAAAATAAAATAAAAAACAAACTTATTTTTTATTTATTTTTCATTCTCAGCAAACCCTTGTCATCTTTGGGAGTCGGCCATATTTAATTTAGAATGACGTCATTTAGCAAACCATGCAATGGTGTTGATTCTGTTGAGCACAAACTAAACTTAATTTAGGCTACTGCTATCTTTTTCTCTCTAATAAAACAAGAAAGAGCCGGACGTAAATTAGTGCTGTCAAATTTAGTTTGAACTAATATTTCCATACAAATCAAGGGTACACGTAAAAACATGTCGTCTAAGAACACGGCGAAGCGCAAGGCGTAAACTAGTTTGACATCTCTAACTTAGTTCATAGCTATAGCCGTCCTTTTCTCGCACAGCCTTTTAGTAAAAGATAGCAATTCTCTAGTTTTAGTTTAGATATTAAACAAGAGAATCCGCACCATTGTCATCCAAACTAAACATAGCAGCAACCGGGAAATGGGTCTAACTACTAAGGTTTGTTAACATAGTTAAAACTGCACAGGTCTGTCCCAAGTCCCAATACGCTCCGGAGCGTGAATGGCCGGCATTAAGGTCGCCGCTGATAACACTATGAGTCACAGGGAACGCTGTCTAGCCCAGGATATCCACGACAGCCATTATATTAGGAAGTAGGTGTCAAAGTGAAGGGGCCTTGAATCAGGGTCAGGATCACCTGCGGGCGAATATAGAGGCAAGAGATTCTATTTGGGTTCTGCAGGTAGGTACGTTCCGTTTAGTGGAACATTTTTTTGTAGGTACTCTAACATTTTAACGGTTAGGTTAGGTTTTTGTTACAATTTAAGGGGCCTTTTACTGTCCACTAGCGCCGCCAACCGAAAAAATGTCATAACTCGTAAATAGAATCAAAAATACAAAATGTGGTCTATTATTAGTGTAGAAAAGGCAATAACGTAATTTTATAACACATTGTCAACACTTGAAATATAGCTGTTTAGCTAAATCGTGCATTGTAACAAAAACGGCCGTTTATGTATTGAATGCACGTTTTAGCTAAACAGCTATATTTCAAGTGTTGATAAGGTGTTATACAATTACGTTATTGCCTTTTCCACACTAATAATAGAACATATTTTGTATTTTTGATTCTATTTACGAGTTATGACATTTTTTCGATTGGCGGCGCTAGTGGACTGTAAGAGGCCTCTTAAGGTGGAAGCGCCAGTGTGGCCCGCGAAATTCAAATTTCAGTTAGAATTGATGTCAAATGTAAGTATTTCATGAAATCATGACATTTGGCATCAATTCTAACTGAGAGAGTAATTGTATTGATGATTTTAATGATTATAATTCTATAAATACATACTTGTTACGGCCGCGAATCAAATTTTTACCAAGATACAACCTGACAATGATTTGCAAATTGCAAAAAACGTAAGAAATTTTTTAATTTCGCGGGCTACCCTGCCGCTTCCAAGGGATTAATGATAACTCGACGTATTCCCGGCAAGGCGTGATAGTGTGATCTATGTTTTTCAAAAATCGTATTTTTTATGGACCAACTGCCTATCTGAACTCCACAAGTCCACAACCCAGTATCTGGCAAGACTGATGTATGTTACATTTACTGGCTTCAGACTTCCCGTAACGACTATCTATGACCGCCGGAGAGCGGCTTAAGGCGGAGGTTCCCAAAAACGGTCAAAAGGGTGTATTTTTAAAGCATGTATCTCTTATACCGTAAATATTTTGACAAATAAAAAATTATGATATTTTCAAGACCTATTTGCATACAGTGATGGAACTCAAAACATAATTTAACATACTTTAATGCGTCAAAAAAAATCTTCGAACATACCTCTTAATTTCCTGGGGAGTTAATAGAGAGGGGTTAATCATGACGGGTTGAAAGCAGTTTATCCCTTCATTAACAGTTATGATCATAATAAAAAATATACCATAAAATTCCAAATGCTAAACTGCATCCATTCTAGGATGGTTTTTTTTTAAATTTATTAGTAAATACTATGTAAATCGATAAAATCCTACTAATATTATAAATGCGAAAGTTTGTATGTTTGTTTGTTTGTATGTTTGTATGTTTGGCTGAAGGTAACGCAAAAACGGCTGAAGGGATTTCAATGAAATTTTGCACGCAGATAGGTCATAGCCTGGATTAACACATATGCTACTTTTTATCCCGGTAAAAGACAAGACTTAGCGAAAGCTGAGGTGGAAGTAGAAATCCAAAGTCAGACTGAACGAGTGATATACGCTCACAAAGTACCAGGAGACCAGAAACAAGAGAAGTATTTCCAGGGCTGGAATCATGAGCGGTAAAGACTCGCAAAGTACCAGGGGACCAGAATAATGAAGAGGTATTTTCGGGGCTACCATCCTAATCGGTATAGCTTCGCAAACCACCAGGAGACCAGAATCAAGAAGAAGTGTTTCCGGGGCTTGAATCCTGAGCGGTATAGATTCATAACCTACCAGGAGATCAGAACCACAAAACATATTCCGAAGCTGGTATTAGGAGAGGTAGAGATTTACAAATTACCAGGAGACCAGAAACGTGAAGAAGTAAAATTTCCGAGCGGTATAGATTCACGCACTACTGGAGATCAGAATCACAATAAATATTCCAAAAAAAGGGTGGAATCAAAAGAGGTAAAAAATAAGAAAGAAAAAAAAGAAAAAGAACGAAAAAATATTTATTTTGCACAGATTACAAAACGCAAATTAATTTTCAAAAGCCTAGTATCCAAGCAAAAATAAAATAAAACTAAACTAATTCCTAGTGATATCGTTTATGGTGCGGTGCACCACTACGCGCCATAGACAAAACGTAGCATCTTGAATAAGTATTTTCGGGGCTGGAATCCTGAGCGGTATAGATTCTTAAACTACCAGGAAAACAGAATCATGAAGAAGAGAAATTTCAGACCTGCACGCAGATGAAGCCGCAGGTAAACTACCAGGGTGTCAAAATCATGAAAAAGTTAATTTAACATAAACAACAAAACTTCGACGTCAAACGTAGATAAAAACGCAAAGAAAAAAGGTAGGCCATAGAAAAGAGATGTTCGGCGTAGCGCAAAAAATCGCCGTCCAACTTTGGTAAGCCCTGCTAATGTAGGAAATTCTAATTTATCATGATCCTAGCCCGTACTAACTTTTAATCTTTCATAACTGTTTGATTTTTTTCTGGACTCAATCCGGATGTCTACGCAGACGGAGTCACGGGCAAGAAACTGAGAAGTGGTGAATGGTCTATCTTTGTGTAGAACGACGTCCAAAAAGTTCTGGCTCGCAACCTAATTTGAATAACTGACTTTGGATTTTAATTTCTACAGTGTTTTTTTAACGTGCTACTCTCTAGAAATACTAATCAAATTTATAATCATACTTTACACGGGGGCGAAGCCGCGGGCGGAAGCTAGTACTTCATATTTCGCAATAAATTGCGAGCATTTGTCGTCGCGTATCTCTTTCTTTTCTATGCAGTCCGAGAGTGACCGCGTTTTAGGTGACGTCTGGGCCTTAAGGACGTACTACCGGCCAAGTGGCGCCCTCATTGAATAAAAAATCGTAGCATAGCATAGAAAATAAATATTAAAAAATCCAACGTCACGTTTGTTACAAAGAGGATAAAGTATTTTTACGATGTTAAAACAGGTCTCAAAATGTTTCGTATCCAAAGTAGTAGGAAAAAGTACAAAAAATGTCATTTTCATGAAATATTTACATTTGGCATCAATTCTAACTGAGAGAGTTGTATTGATGATATTAATGATTATAATTCTATAAATACGTACTTGCTACGGCCGCGAATCCTATTTTGACCAAGATACAACCTGACACTGACCTGCAAATTGCAAAAAACGTAAGAAAATTTGAATTTCGCGGGCTGCCCTGGAGCATTCAACTTAACGTTCTTCCCCAGGCATGGAGGAGTCTCAGCATGTAATTCATGGTCACCCATCCATCATCACAAACCAAGTCATTCGGCCTAATTTGTTTGTCAATCTAGGTCTAGACTGTTTACGTCATGCGGGCCTAATCGCGGACTATAGAGTAGGAAACGACACTTTAGTGAAGATGTCTTCAATCTTGACATTGTAGGGGATTTCGGGTGTGACCGAATTCTTATTTGGTTTTTGGCTTTTCCACCAGATTTGCGAGGTAGCAACGAGGTGCGAGAATGGCGCTGTTCAGGCGGTATTAACTGCCAATGACCTTGAGTGGTTAGCTTGCGTGTTCTGTGCTGAGCTCACGGAACGCGTCGTACGTCCACCCAATAATAGGACTCGCCCATCAAGGAGCACTGTCCGAAAGTAGACGCATTATTAATTTATTACACATAAAACAATAGGTATTAAACTTAAACACTAAGACTAAATTATAAATAAAACCCCTGAACGTCCAGCGGCATACCAGTATGCCGATCCAGATTACGCGGCTTAAACCTCTATTATTAAATAACTAAAGATCTTATATCCTGTGGCATGGTGCACATGCATTCTTAGATAGTTATTACATAGTGTTAGAAAAAAAACGCAACACAAAACGCAACGCAAACGCAGAAACGCAATTTTAAAAAGCCGTTATGTTGTTTTGATTTCGTAATTTGAAGTTTTGAGTGTGAATAATAGGAAAATATGATATCGGACTCCGCAACTCCAACACAACAACTCTATTACTTGTCTATTCATAGTGCAACATGCAAAATTTCATGTAAATTGATACAGTGGTTTTAACAACTACCCACACACACACACACACACACACACACTATTCCCGACAAATAGATAACAGAATTTGAATAAAATTCAACTCTTGAATTACAAGTATTGTTTACATGTTATTCTAAGGTCTGTTTATTCAACAACCCAAAAAAGTTTACTTTAAGTGCCTCGCTCCAATAGAAACCTCAGCAAGTTGTTTTTTATGAGCCCGGTCGTAAATATGTCAAACTGCGATAAGAGGCGCGGCCGTTGAGGAGTTAAATGATCTTTAATATGGTGAAGGTTTCATAAAAATATGCTTTACAGTTTTTGCGTGATTCTCAATTTTTCATCCGCGTTAGACATAACTTTACAAATTAATTACACTGTGTTAAAAAAAAATATATAATTTCAAATATTCTCAGACTAAATTACGACGAAAATTGTCTAGAGTAACATATATTTTTAACAAAGAAATAAGACTAGTCGTTTAGAGGTGATGTTCAATTAAAAACCATAAAAGTCGTATAACTGTGCCTTAACATGTGGGATTGTTTCCAACTAAGCTGTGCGAGGTAGCTACCGGCCAAGTCCGTGTCGTATTTTGCACATTTAGGGTTCCGTACCAAATATTGATATTTTTTAGTAAGATATACGTAATAATAAACATTTCACCAAATTTCAAGTTCATAGGTCAATGGATGCGCGGATCGCCCAGAGGACACGGTGGAGCATACGGTGGAGGTCTGCCCCGCTTGGGCGGAACACCGCCGAGTCCTCGTGGATGCGATAGGTGGCGACGACCTCTCGCGCCCGGCCCTGGTTCAGGCCATGGTACGGAGCGAGAGGGAATGGGAGGCAGTCTCCGCCTTCTGCGAAGCAGTAATGCTCGTGAAGGCGGAGGCGGGACGCGTGAGGGAAGCTCAACGGAGTGGCCCTCGCTGCCCCGGCTGCTACCACCGCAGGAGAGGTACTGGGCGTACTAGGCGTAGGACGTCGCGAGACGATTTCCGGCCACCGTAGACCCGGGCCTGTGGACGGCGAGCAGTGGGTAGCTCGCCGTCCGATCAGCACCAGGCCCTTGAGTCGACGGCGCGTAGTGTTCCACGCGCGCCTCAAAGAGATGTAGTCAGTCACCACTGACGGGGTCCATCGTGGCCGGTGCCTGCATGCCTAGGGGTAGCGGATAAATTCTGAAAATGAGTTACCGCACCCCTGGGCACTCAGGCAGGGAAGGAACAGGGGTGGGTTTTAGTCAGTAAGAGTCTGATCCGCCCTCCCGCTCCACCCAGAGCGGGAGAAGTCATTGGATGATTTCCCACCCCTCAAAAAAAAAAAAATAGGTCAATGGAAAGTTAAAAAAAAATCTTCGGAACATAATTTTGTGGCAGACGACGGAAAGACAGACGAACAGACCGACACGTGAGTGACAGCTATAGGGCTCCGTTTAGACCCTTCGGGTACGGAACCAATGATTCCAATTACATATTTCGCTGGTTGGAAATAATAAACATATTTCAAAATATTGTTGTACTAAGTTGCCTAATAATTCGTTATCTTTCTCATGGCTATCAAATTATTATCATTTGATTAATGCAACTTCTGTTATGTTATCAGTCAAGTTTCAACATGAAATTTTGAAACAGTCCGTTCACTAATTGTCAGGCAAAAGAACAAGCCTGCTTCGAAAAGTACTTCTGCCGTATAGGCCGAGAGCTGACGCCCGGCCGCCACCATTGTGGCAACTGCCTTTAGACAAAATACATTTCTGTTAACGTTAACGCTAACGCTTCGTGCAAAATGTATGGCAAAGACATTACTGGGCGTGAGTCACGTGACAGTTCTCTGTCTAACGCTTCGTGCAAAATGTATTAGTATTTTGGCTAAGGGGGCAGAACTGTTGAGGAATGCTCTGATTGGGCAGTGCAGCGCCGTGACCTCGTCGCGGCGGTCGGTGCAGCAGATATCCTCACCGTGTGGTTTTAGCCACTAAAGCATGCTACACACGTAACGATATATCTTAACGATTAATCTATGCAAACCAATTTGCGCAGATTTATCGATCATGTGTCATGACAAAAATCTGCAACGATATGTCGTACACATGATCGAATAAATCTGCGCAAATCGGTTTGCACAGATTAATCGTTACATGTGGAGCAGGCTTTTTTTTTGGCGGCGTGGGGAATCATCCAATGACATCTCCCGTTCTGGGTGGAGCTGGGAGGGCGTGTCTCTTACTGATTAAAACCCATCCCTGTTCCTTCCCTGCCTGAGTGCCCAGGGGTGCGGTAACTATGTTAAGAATTTATCAGCTACCCCTAGGCATGCAGGCACCGGCCACGATGGGCCCCGTCAGTGGTGGCTGACAATCACCTCTTTGAGGCGCGCGTGGAACACTACGCGCCGTTGATTCACGGGCTTGGTGCTGATCGGACGGCGAGCTACCCACTGCTCGCCGTCTGCAGGCCCGGGTCTACGGTGGCCGGAGATCGTCTCTCGACGGCCTACGGCCAGTGCTTCTCCTGCGGCGGTAGCGGCCGCGGGTGTAAGGGCCACTCCGTTGAGCTTCCCTCACCCTTCCCGCCTCCGCCTTCACGAGCATTCGGGGCAGACCTCCACCGTATGCTCCACCGTGTCCTCTGGGCGATCCGCGCAGTGGTAACACCCGGGCATTTTCTCCCGCCTTATCCGAAACAGGAACCTCCCGAAACAACCGTGTCCGGTGAGAACCTGCGTCAGGCGTAGGGTGAGGACGCCGTGACTCCTCTCCAGCCACTTCTCAAAGACAGGCACTACTGCCGCAATGGTGGCGTGCCCAGCGCTGGGTGTGGAGCAGGCTTAAGGCACAGTTATACGACTTCTAATGATTTTTAATTGAACATCACGTCTAAACGACTAGTATTATTTCTTTGAAAAAAAAATGTAACTAGACAATTTCCTTCGTAATTTGATAAGTGAATATTTTACATTATATTTTTAAAACATAGTGTAATTAATTTGTAAATTTATGTCTAACGCGGATAAAAATTGAGAATCACGCAAAAACTATAAAGCTTATTTTTATTTAATCTGCACCATTAAAAAGATCATTTAATTATTTACATTTTAGTATACCTGTTTTAGTATAATACCAGTTATTTTATGTATAGTAAATTAATAATGCATCTAATTTCGGACAGCGCTCCTTGATGGGCGAGTCCTAGTACAGGGTGGACGTACGACGCGTTACGTGAACGTGAACTCATCACAGAACACGCAAGCTAACCACTCAAGGTCGTTGGCAGTTAATAGCGCCTTACGAGTCTGACAGACCCCTACGCCCGCCCCGTGTGTAGGACATCCATGATGGATTTTCACAGAATAAAAAAAATCAAACATCTGAAGATATCCAGCTCTCTAGTGTTAATCCAATTATTTTGGGGTCTGCTTCTAGTCTAACCTGATGCAGCTGAATACCAATATTCTACATGGAGCGACTGCCTATCTCAATAACACAGTTAGGTTGCGCTTGAGCCAATTGAGAAACGAGCCAAGAGGATCATCGGCAACGATTGGCTCGACAAGTCGAGGCTTCAAAGTCTTGAGCTTAGACGCAGAGTTGCATAGTTTAATGCCGCCAAACCCGTTCCATCATCTGACCACTACCTATGGCGATGCGCCACCGGTACATGGTGACATCCCACCCACACACAAAACGTTTTGAGAACACATTCATTGTGCGTACAGCTAAGGAGTGGAATACCCTGCCAGTCTGTGTTCCCTGATGGCTACAACCTGGGAGTCTTTAAGACAAGAGTAAAATAATGTGTCGTAAAAGGGTTCCCAACGAATCATATTTCTTTCTTCATGTTTTTTTTTACCATAGACTATTAAAGGTATTTATTTCAAAAAGCAGTCGATGACCACTATCTCACCTGATGGTAAGCTATGATGAAGTCGAAGATGGAGCACGCTTGCCTAGAAGGTACCTATTCACTCTTGACTTAAAGACTCCCAGGTTGTAGCCATCAGGAAACACAGACTCCGGCAGGGAATTCCACTCCCTAGCTGTACGCACAATGAATGTGTTCTCAAAATGTTTTGCGTGTGGGTGGGATGTCTTTAGAGGTATGCGGAACAGGGTGTTAAGTCCCGCAAACCTCCGTTGAAAAGGGAGGATCCTCCGACCAGACGGGTGTTGTGTCTGGTCCGGGCAACTGCCCAATGGTTGATTTCGGACTGTTGTATATGTTCCAATCGCGCGGAGAACTCTGCTTGCGCGATGTAGAATTCTTGCTATTTTTAGTTCGTGTGCGGCGTCATAGATGTCGCTACATCACTCCCCTCCGGAGATCGGAGATTGATGGTTCTTGATGAGTCGTCCATACAACTTGTGATGCTTGCCGGGCCAGTGGAAGGTTGGTTCCAGTGAGTCGGAACCGGAAGAGCCGCATAGTTCACGGTGAGTCGGAACTGTCTGCGGTGATGCCCCAGTGAGTCGGGGTGTTGCTATCCCAGTGAGTCGGGATGATGATGTCCCAGTGAGTCGGGATGATGCCCCAGTAAGTCGGGGTGATGATATCCCAGTGAGTCGGGATGATGCCCCAGTGAGTCGGGGTGATGATGTCCCAGTGATTCGGGACGATGCTGCAGGCTCCAGTGGGTCGGAGCGGTGCTGTGCGACGTAGTGGCTTGACTGCTGGCGTCGACCAGGAGAGGTACTTCGACCGGCCGAAGGTGCTGTTCGCTGCGCCAAGATCGCTGATAAGGTTGATGGTGATGAAAGAGGCTGAGGATGCTGACCAGGAATGCGCATCCGCTGCATGCTGGTGGTCAGGATACCCGTAGAAGCCGTTGGTACTGGCTGGCTGTATGACTCGTTGCTCAAGAGCTTGAAGGAAGCGATGATGATGACGTCACGCTGAAGTAGCTGCACGAAGGGTGCGCTGACGTTCATGCTCGAGGGTCACCAGTTTAGAGGTATGCGGAACAGGGTGTAAAGTCCCGCAAACCTCCGTTGAAAAGGGAGGATCCTCCGACCAGACGGGTGTTGTGTCTGGTCCGGGCAACTGCCCAATGGTTGATTTCGGACTGTTGTATATGTTCCAATCGCGCGGAGAACTCTGCTTGCGCGATGTAGAATTCTTGCTATTTTTAGTTCGTGTGCGGCGTCATAGATGTCGCTACATGTCCATCATGTACCGGTGGCGCATTGCATTGCAGTACGTCTAGTGGTCTGATGATGGAACGGGCGTGGTGGAATTAAACTATGCAATTCTGTCGCACACTCTCCAAAATGCAACCGATAGAAAACCGACAGGCTATAATTGAAACTCAGCGTCGATGCTCAAGACTCTGAAGCCTCGACTCGACGAGCCAATCGTTCCCGATGAATCCTCTTAGCTCGTTTCTCAATTGACTCAAGCGCATCAAGCTGGTATCTGGCAGATCCGTCCCAAAGATGAGAGCAGTACTCCATACACGATCGAACTTGCGCTTGATAAAGTTTGAGCAGCTGTTCCGGCGTAAAGTACCGTCTCATCTTTGCTATGATTCCCAACTTTTTGGCAGCCAGTTGAGCCTTTGCCTCGATAGAAGGCCCAAAATTTAAAATTTAATTAATTTGTTCATTTAATTGAGTTATCAGAGCATTCGGCTGCTGCGCTGCGTGTAGTGGCTTCGATTCCCGCACGGAACAAATATTTGTATTGCTTACAAATAGTGGGTGTCTCGTGTATGTGAGTTTACATGTTTGTGAACGCACCCACGACACAGAAGCAAAAAGAAGATATCTATATAAAATTATGAATAAAATTCGTTTTTAACCGACTTCGAAAAAGGAGGGAGGTTCTATGTTCGACTGTATGTATGTTTTTTTTTATTTTTGGAACGAAGTTCCTTATCGCGCGTTGTGAAAGGGGGCTAGACGGAAAAAATTCTTACGAAAAGTTGTCACGACACTAATGAGGCTGTCCATCCAAAAAGATTGTGTTGGAAAAACAATCTAATAAAAACTTCTTGTATTTTTGGTGGGTAGGTACAAAGTTTGCAAGCAGAAGCTGAGTTTAGCTGAGCTGAGCTGAGCTGAGCTTAGCTGATCTGAGCTGAGCTGAGCTGAGCTGAGCTGAGCTGCGATGAGATGAGATGAGATGATGAAGTATAACAATATTATAAATTAAAAAAAATTAAATTATATTACAATTCCTTCACTAATTAATCGAAAGGAACTTCGTTCCATCCGGGTGTCCCTTGACACATCTCAAGTTTTTTTTTTTATGTATGTCCACCGATTTCTCTGTCAATTGAGGACCGATTTTAAAGTTTTTTTTTTTTATCCGAAGTAATATACTCCCGAGGTGGTCTCATATAAACTATAGCGAAATATCTTCACTTCGCTTTTTGAAAAACTGAACAAAAACAAAAAATACGTACCTATACCTAGATGACGTTTTGGTGCTGTCCAATTACGACTATGTTTAAATTCCACGTTCCATGTTATTGGGGTTTTTATTTCTGGGGTATAACAACTAAAAAGTGAAAAATAAAAAAACTTTTTACAACTACTTACTGTTTGTATTTTATTTCTTCGTTATTTGACACCGACTTCCGAAATTAAAGTTATTTTTTAATTTTTAGTGATTTATTTTTTTGGAAGTTGGTTGTTTTTTTTCGTAAAAAGTTTTAATGTCATACATTTTGTATGGAATGGCTGTTTTGTTTTTTTGATTCTGTGCCGTTACAAAATTCTCCAGGTTAGCTAGTAGGTAATAAACAGGTTTAACTCCTACGCTATAGCCAACGAGTTAAAACAGTTGATTGTTTCTTTATTGTTAATGTTTGGCCACTATCTCACCTGATGGTAAGTGAGGATGTGCTTGATGATAGATCACTCTTGCCTTTTCACTCTTTAAAAACCGTCAGAACACAGGCACAGTCATTGAATAATTACTTGTTCAGCATTCCAATATTATATCAGTCTAATCTTTTCTTTTTTTATTAAGGTGGGAAATCAACCATTGACATCTCCCGCTCTGGGTGGAGCGGGAGGGCGTGTCAGACTCTTACTGACTAAAACCCACCCCTGTTCCTTCCTGCCTTTGAGTGCCCAGGGGCGAGGTAACTCTGTTTCGAATTTATCCTCAACCCCCGGGCAGGCATCGGCCATGACGGGCCCCGTCTCTTGCTGACAACTCTTTGAGGCGCGCGTGGAACACTACGCGCCGTCGACTCTCGGGCCTGTTGCTGATCGGACGGCGAGCTACCCATTACTCGCCGTCCGCAGGCCCGGGTCTACAGTGGCCGGAGATGCGACTCTCTCTCTGAGGGCGACTCCGTTGTTGGTGCTCTCTCACGCGTCCCGCCTCCGCCTTCGCGAGCATTACTGCTTCGCAGAAGGAGGAGACGGCTTCCCATTCCCTCTCGCTCCGTACCATGGCCTGAACCAGAGCATTTATATGTTTTTGGGAGAGGATAATGTGGCAAGTCATTAATTTAATTAGTCATTTATCAGTCTAGTTAATGTATCGTTGAAATCAGAAGTATTAAGTGGTCAAATTTAAAGAACTATAACTTTTTTTGGTGTACTTCTACAAAAAAAACTAATTATACTATCAAACTCTATATTTATTTTCCTATTTTATGGTATATAATTCATCTTTGTCGGTTCGGGCCTAGTCTTGTAGGAAACTTTGGCATTCTCCTTTGCCGAGTAGTTCACACACAGTTTGCGGAATCATTGATTGGCTACTGTGCTGGAGTAATTCCTAGTTTGGGGCAAGACATTTAAAAAAAAATATGATGCAGGTGGGCGCTACGGTAAGCAAGGATTACTACAAGTTCTGAAGAATTTAAAAGTAGGGGATAAAAATAAATGTTGTATGGCAGTTCGTCTTTTTTTCCAATGGGATATTCTTAAAGACAATGCTTGTACTCAAAAAATATCTTATAACTTTAAGAATATTAAAAATTCTCTATGCTGATATCTTATGAACCCAGAAGCAACATGATAAAGAAACACTTATTAGATATGTGATAAAACACAAATAAATGACAGTGCAACTGTACTGTGTTTTCAAACCAGACAAAGAATCAATTATTACTCAGTTTAAAGAAAAAGAAATAATACATACTCATAAATATCAGGTAATCAATCTCCATCAGATAAAATGATATAAATATACAAAACCCTTTTTTAGTTTTCAAGTGATTATAAATAGAATTATTTAAAAATAACTTACCCGCGAAAAAAAAGAAGAAGTGAGCCTTTATGGGCAGAAGCCCTCTGTCTATCTTGAATTTCATTTCCTGTTTTTGCAACAGCAAAAAATCACATTCAGTCTAGAAAAAATATTGGATTATTTTTTCACCGAGCACAGGTCATTGAACCAATGTTTTTTCCTGCAGCCAAGACAGGTTTTAGCATCAGTAACAACTTTCTACGATTAAGAACTCCACTGAATTATGAGTATAAACACTGCTATCATTATGCACAGAAAGGAATACGAGATGAATCAAGATAATACTTGTTTTGTCTGTTATCGCACGAGACGCGCCTAACTCAAAGATTATTATTGTCTGAATAAACAAAACGGCAAATAAACTCGTTCGTTGTTGTCATAATAATAAAACAGAACTGACGTTTGATACTAGGGATGGCGATCTGAAATCGATTAATCAGATGATCATTTTTTTTTAATCGATGTTAAACTATTAATCGATTTCGAGAACCGATCTCGGATTTTCGAGATCAAGATTTAATTTTCGAAGGGGGACGGGGCCCGTTAAGACCGATGCCTACCTAGAGTCGCTAATAATTTCAAAATAGAGTTACCGCGGCCCCTTAGCTCAGAGAAAACTGAAGGAACAGAGCGGTTGAATGATTTCCCACCCTCCAAAAAAAACGCTTGACTTTTAGTATTCTTGTAAAAACACAAAATGAAAAGGAATAAAAATCCATGATTGGGAAATCGATTTCTTAGCACTCGATTTTTTAAACATCTATTCAAATCGATTTATCAATTGATTTCTTTTGGAAGAATCGCCATCCCTATTTGATACGTTTCATAACCAGCTGACGGGGTTTCTAGTGTGTGATCTCAAAATCGCTTACTTTTACGAACGTCTGGGTGGAGATGGTATTTGTGTTTTAAAACTATTTACCCACGGTTGATAATTTTAATGTTACAGTGGCAAAGTTAAATTTTCATTATAAACCAAGAACATCAAATTACTTTTATATTTAATTACACGGACTCGCCTCTGTCCTTTGTTGAGGTGCTGCATAATGAGGGTGACTTTTAACGATAACAAGCTCACAGATTAAAATCTCTGAAATATTTGTATTGCTTCATAATTTAAGAAAGTCCCTGTTATAATAAATGAAAAACTAAAGGGAAATAGTAAACGTTGGCAACATCAAAATGTCAGTTGCGGTAATTGTTATTCCGATGTTGCTATCTCTTTTTTATTACACCTACTTTTATTGTTCTATTTCGTTTGTACATGCTGAACATGTCGAAACAAATTAACATTTGAATTACGAAAATGAATAATGACGTGACTTTGCATTGATATTCACAATCTAGAGTCTACTGAAATCTCTACATAGTTTAAATTAAATCGCTTTTTGCCTCTGTCTATTTCTCCTATAGCTCCTCCTAAACCATGCAACGGATTTTAATGCGGTTGTCACTATTAAAAAGAGCGTTAAAAGAGGAAGGGTTGTGTGTAGGTATAATTTGTACCTGTGCGGAGTCGGGGCGGATCGCTAGTATAATATATTTGTAATATCAATAGATTTGGATGATGAAAGCACCACAGTGAACCGCAAAAATCAAATTTTCTTGAGATTTTTATTTGTGTGCATAAATAAATAAATGTAAATTGCCGAATAAAAAAAAGCAAATTGCTATACCCTCGCAGAGTTATGCCCTCATATTAATTATGGGCCGATTTCACCAATTCTAAACGCCCGTTTTCGACGTTTTTATGCTCGCTTACACGCGTTTAGCCGCTGTCATAAAGCTGAAGAGTTTGTTTGTTTGTTTGGCTGAACGCGCCAATCTCAGGCACTACTGGATCGAATTGAAAAATAATTTTGTGTTGAATAGTCCATTTATCGAGGAGGGCTATAGGTTATATAATTTCACGCTGCGACTAACAGGAGCGGAGCATCAATGTGGCAAAAACGGGAAAAAAAATCCTTTTGAGAGCTTCAGTTGCGTGCGCTGCGTAAACGGTTAAAGTTAAGCAAAAATTATGTATAACGGAATTGTTCTCCTTTTACAGTACCTACTAAAAAAAAAAATTGATTGTCTCTAAAGTTGGTTTACGGACGATAGTTTAACGTAACAACGTCATAACAAAACACTGATGAAATATAGATGCGGCGCATGCGTACAATGAGCGTAACGGGACACTTTTTCGTGCATGCAGCCGGCGTTAATCGATTTATTCAGCATATCTGTATCTTTTATGCTAGCTCACTATAATCTTTTTTATGGTAATAAAATTTGCTCTACAATATTATTTTTTTTTTTAAATTGCCCCACACTAGGAATTACTCCTGTATCGCGGGTGCGTTTACAAACATGTATAATTCACATACACAAGACAAGACACCCAGACCCGGAACAACTATCTGTAGGGCATACAAATATTTGTTCCGTGCGGTAATCGAACCCGCGACACGCAGCGCAGCAGCCGAACGCTCAACCACTGCGCCAACCACGCCGTCATAATGCATTTTTTGCGAAAGGTTTTTATATAAATTATATCCTTATCCAAATAAATACGTTATTCATCATATGTATTTAATTTTGAACAAAATTGCACTTTTGATTTCAACGAATATCTTGGGTAGGAGTTATCATTAAATCAGTTTGACGTAAATCGAGATTCACACAGATATTTAAAATAGATTACGCTAAGCATAACGAATGGTGAAATCGGCCCTAAGTCAGTGCATGTAACTGCGGGTAGGTACTTACTTACATTGTGCTAAAAATGAATATAAGTATTGTCATTAAAATCATCTCTACATTTGGTTTAGCCATTCATGTCATGATTAATTTCATGATATTATTTTAATCATTTCTCCCGGTAATCTACAAACTAATATTATAAATAAAGAGGTAAAGTTTGTGAGGTTGTAGGGGGTACCTAATCTCTGGATCTACTGAACCGATTTTGAAAATTCTTTTACCAATAGAACGCCACGTTACTTGTGAGTGTCATAAGCTATACCTAAATTTTTTAAACCCACGCGGACGAAGTCGCGGGCGAAGTGCTAGTATGAAATATGGAGTTGTACTGATAATTATTATTAAATTGTTAAACACACGATTTATGGACTAAAATTTATGAGTTAGGTATGGACTCAAAAATCAAGAGCTTTCCCTAAGCTACCAAATTCTTTTGACAGCCTATTTTACATAAATAAATTTTATTTGATTACAATTTTATTTAAAGTATACATCATAAATAACTAAACTATTGTATAAATAGGATATACGGGCTAAAAATAAATAAAATATGTAAAAGCGGCATAAAAAGTGAGGCGTACCTCTGGCTAATTTACAGCTTATTTTGAAATATAAATCGATCGATTTACGAAAGCAGTAACAGCGAGGAACATCACTAAAACCCGCGATTTTCAATTGTTTTTTTCAAAAATCATCTTCTTTCATTTGAATTTTGATCGCAAAACATGGCCGGCCTCCTTAGTTTGTAAATAAATAAAAATATACCACAAAAATGGAGGACGAAGAGTTTGTAGGTTGCATCAGTTGCATGAACACCAATGATTTATGCGACCTATTTGCTGTGTACGCGGAGAACACGGAAACTTATGCGAAAATGTTTGAAACCTGTTTTGATATTAAGGTTATATGTAAAGCATTTTCTTATGTAGTTTGCAGTAAATAGATTTAATATATATTAAAAGTATATTTAACATGCATTACTTTTGACCTTTGCTTGTAGAAGAATTAGTACGTAGTGGCATTAGGAATATTGAATTATGGATCGTATTTAGCTATGAAATATTTTCACGAAAACAAAATAGGTACCTATCAAATGGATATTTCCTTTTTTTTCGAGTGTATATTTTCGTTTGTCTCAGTGGGTAATAATGATTGCGTACGTTCAAAAGATGCTTTTATTCTTAAAACGTCGCAACGAAAAATGTTTTCAGTTTAAAAAATTACTCCGGACAAGCATGGAATTATGAAGTACTTACTACAATATCTTCCCAAATAATAATTATGCATTAAAAATATTGGAATTTCTAATATTTTTTTACGGTCGTGTTTGTATTTAGAAATCGGTACCCTGGGCTTCGTAAGAATATGATTTTGATAGTATTTACTTATCAATGTAGATAGAATTTCAAAACATTTTAAAATCCTGTAATATGTACCAACCAAAGTAGAGATTTTTTTTTTCAATTTTTTTGGTATAGTTTCGCAGTTAAGGGTTTGGCAAGTAATGGTAAATTTTTATCTTATTCATCAAATAATTTTAAAATGATTAAAACAATAACTTGAGACCCTGCGGGAGGGTCTCAAGTTATTGTCTATAAAACTTTTTACTAAAAATTTTCTTTGTTTACCAAAAGTGACCCATATTTTTTTTTTGTGTGGTGGGATATCATCCAATGACATCTCCCGCTCTAGGGTGGAGTGGAGGGGCGTGTCAGACTCTTACTGACTAAAACCCACCCCTGTTCCTTCCTGTTCCTGTTCCTCCGGCCATGACGGGCCCCGTCATGATTCCTGACAATTCTTTGAGGCGCGCGTGGAACACTACCCGCCGTCGACTCTCGCGCCTAGTGCTGATCGGACGGCGAGTTACCCACTACTCGCCGTCCGCAGGCCCGGGTCTACGGTGGCCGGAGATCGTCTCGCGACGTCCTCCGCCCAGGGCGTCTCCTGCGGCGGCTGCTGCTGAGGGCGTGAGGGCGAGTCTGTTGTTGTTGCCTGTCCCTCACCCGTTCCGCCTCCTCCTTCGCGAGCATTACTGCTTCGCAGAAGGAGGAGACTGCTTTCCATTCCCTCTCGCTCCGTGACCAGGGCCGGGCGCGAGAGGTCGCTGCCGTCAATATTTATTTAGTTTGGGTCACAGAAATTCGAAGTATGTGTAAGTACCAAACAACGAAAGCGGAGCTGAGGGCGTGCCAGACTTTTACTGACTAAAACCCACCCTTGTTCCTTCAGTTGTCTGAGTGCCAATCCACGACCCCAGGCAGACGTATGGAATCCTAAGTGCCTCTTCACACGTACGGGTTGCCGGGTAGCCGGTGCCGACTGTCCGGTAAAAATTAAAAGTAAAGGAGAACGGGCGGGTGTGGCCCAAGTGGCGTCGGAGCATGACGCTAATTTTATTTGAAAGTTCATTTACTAAGCTTACTTTTTTTGTACTGGTGCAAAAAAATCTATCCTGGGAGAAAAAAGTTACAGTGTATATTAAAATACTCATATATCGAGCTATTTTGAACTATTTCAATGTGCCTAGCCTTTTCCCAACTATCTTGGGGTCGGCTTCCAGTCTAACCGGATGAAGCGAGATCTCTACAACTCAGTTACTGGGTAATTCGATACCCCCCTTTTTTTTTGTTTTGGTAAGACTGGATGTCAGACTTTCGACACGATTGTCAAAAATCAACGATTGACAGCCGGGACCAACGGCTTAACGTGCTTTCCGAGACAAGGAGGAGTCTTTGTATGTAAAGATCTATGAAGACTCAGATGCGTGGTATTAGAAAGGGAGAAAAGATGCAACGCGGGCGCAGCTCAGTAGTCCGTTCTCCTTCCTTCTGCTCAATAAATCAGCTCAATCAAGAGCCACTAGACATAAGTCGTACTTGCAAAATTGAGTACCCATGTACGTCCAACTTTAGACACCAGCGCCAAAAACCAGCGTTCGAGATACGTTGAAGTATTTTCTTTCTGCTTCGAAAATTGATCCTTAAAGTCATGACTATAAGGAGTACAATCGCGTATGCAGGATACTTTTAACTTCCTAGTCTTGTTGGACGAAAAATACTTGCATAGAACATTGATCCGTAAATATAAATAAAGAGCACAATTCTGTTTACAAAGAAATACTTCCAAACCTAAAAAGTAAAAATACCAACGTACTTTGAAGTACGTAGGTATTTTTACTCTAGCCTTGAAGTCTTGTTGGAAGAAATAACACTTGCTTAAAACATTGATCGTTAAACCGTCGAGGAAGTCGGCTAAAGAAATACTTCTAACCAAACCTTTTAAGAAAAATACCTAACTAGGTACTTGCGTTGAACATTGATCTGTAACTTATGGGTATATTACACCAATCGATCTATCGACGCTGATCGATTGATGTAATAGCTTTGGCTGATAGACGGATACCGGTTGATAAAATATCGATCGGTCGACGTCGACATATCCGTCCTACCATCGATCGACGCTCGATCGATTGGTGTACATAGTACAAACTATTGATCGACGTCGACTAATCCATTCTACCATCGATCGACGATCGATCTGTTGGTGTAATAGTAACCATCGATCGACGCCGACTAATCCATTGTATCGTTGTATTATGTATGTTGCATTGTATCGTTGTTGTTGTGTTGTTGTATTGTTGTGTTGTTGTGTTGTATCGTTGTATTGTTGTTGTGTTGTATTGTATCATTGTATTGTTGTATATTGTATTGTGTGTTGTGATCGATGTCATCGATCGACGATTGGTCGATTGGTGTAATAACACCCTAATATAAATAAATGGAGCAAGCAGCCAGCCGAGTAAAATACTTTGAATTCTCAAGTCTTGTTGAAAGGAAAATACTTGCATAGTCTATTGATCCGTAACTTAATAAAAATAAGGAGCAGAATCGCGTATACAAATAAAAATCTTCAAACCTTTAAAATAAAAATTCTTGAATAGAACATTGATCCGTAACGAAATATAAATAAAAAACAGAGTTGCGGCGAGAGTCGACGGCGCGAGTAGAAGAGTAAAATACTTTGTAGGTATTGCCAGTATTTTGGCTCGGCACTTGCTTGGCGTACTTGCAAGTAAATACCTGGTGTAAAGACCTAGTCGCGTAAATATACGCACCTAGAGTTTTTGGCGGGATTTTTTTGAATGAAGTTCTGTGGCTGTTCTAATTATTCGCAAATCGATGTTTTTTTATCTATTAATTATTCGTCCACTGTTTACCGGCTGTTTTTAATTAATGTGTTTGATTTCTTTCTGGCGACTTTGGCGTGTTTATTTATATTAGGGTGTTATTACACCAATCGATCAATTGTCGATCTATGCCAGCGTTCGATGGTAGAATGGATTAGTCCTCCTCGATCGATAGTAACTATTACACCAATCGATCAATCGTCGATCGATGCCATCGATCGATGGTACAATGGATTAGTCGTCGTCGATCGATAGATACTTTTACACCAATCGATCAATCGTCGATCGATGGTAGAATGGATTAGTCGACGTCGATCAATAGTTTGTACTATGTACACCAATCGATCGAGCGTCGATCGATGGTAGGACGGATAAGTCGACGTCGACCGATCGATATTTTATCAACCGGTATCCGTCTATCAGCCAAAGCTATTACATCAATCGATCAGCGTCGATAGATTGGTGTAATATACCCATAAGTTACAGATCAATGTTCAACGCAAGTACCTATTTATGTATTTTTCTTAAAAGGTTTCGTTAGAAGTATTTCTTTAGCAGACTTCCTCGACGGTTTAACGATCAATGTTTTAAGCAAGTGTTATTTCTTCCAACAAGGCAAGGCAAGACTAGAGTAAAAATACCTACGTACTTCAAAGTACGTTGGTATTTTTAGGTTTGGAAGTATTTCTTTGTAAACAGAATTGTGCTCTTTATTTATATTTACGGATCAATGTTCTATGCAAGTATTTTTCTTCCAACAAGACTTGCCAGTTAAAAGTATTCTGCATACGCGATTGTACTCCTTATAGTCATGACTTTAAGGATTAATTTTCGAAGCAGAAAGAAAATACTTCAAAGTATCTCGAACGCTGGTTTTTGGCGCTGGTGTCTAAAGTTGGACGTACATGGGTACTCGATTTTGCAAGTACGACTTATGTCTAGTGGCTCTTGATTGAGCTGATTTATTGAGCAGAAGGAAGGGGAACGGACTACTGAGCTGCGCCCGCGTTGTATCTTTTCTCCCTTTCTAGTACCACGCATCTGAGTCTTCATAGATGTTCGGCAACATCAAACTTATATGGATTAAAATAAATAGATTTAATTAATAAATAGTTGAAAATATATGAGTTTAGAATATACATTATAAGAGGAGCTCATGGCTAAAGTAATAACAGCCGCACGGGTCGATCCATCATGTTAAGCTACGCTTGCCAGGATTAGTCAATGGATGGGTATCTTTACATACCGAGACTCCTCCTTGTCTCGGAAAGCACGTTAACCCGTTGGTCCCGGCTGTCAATCGTTGATTTTTGACAATCGTTTCGAAAGTCTGACATCCAGTCTTACCAAAACAAAAAAAAGGGGGGTATCGAATTACCCAGTAACTGAGTTGTAGAGATCTCGCTGCATCCGGTTAGACTGAAAGCCGACCCCAAGATAGTTGGGAAAGGGCTAGGCACATTGAGATAGTTCAAAATAGCTCGATATATGAGTATTTTAATATACACTGTAACTTTTTTCTCCCAGGATAGATTTTTTTGCACCCGTACAAAAAAGTAAGCTTAGTAAATGAACTTTCAAACAAAATCAGTGTCATGCTCCGACGCCACTTGGGCCAGAGCCCATACAAAAATGTCCGATCTCCTTTCGCCGGTACGTGTGAAAGCTAACGTACATAGCTATACACTTCGCCGCCGGGTACCCGGCACCGGCTACCCCGGCAACCTGGGCGTGTGAAAAGGCACTAACAAGGCTTTTTGCAGAATATTTTACAAGCTCGTACTGTCCCACTGCTGGGAAAAGACCTCCCTCCATTCCTTCCAATCGTCACGAATTTTCGCTTTCTCTCTCCAATTCTTAAGGAAATTATAGAACGCCTCCCTCTATATACCTATTCATTCAAAATTACAGCAGAGATGAGAGACGCTATGTGATTGGTCAGTCCCTGTACGTTTCCACTTCAGCTCCGTTCCGCTCTAATCCTTTCAGCTCCGGGGGGTTAGACAAAATACTTTTCCGTTAACGCTAACGCTTCGTGCAAAATGTATGGCAACGACGTTTTGCACGTAGCGTTAGACAGAGAACTGTCACGTGACTCACGTCAGTAAGTCCTTTCAGCTCCGTTCCGCTCTAATCCTTTCAGCTCCGTTCCGCTCTAATCCTTTCAGCTCCGTTCCGCTCTAATCCTTTCAGCTCCTTTCCGCTCTAATCCTTTCAGCTCCGTTCCGCTCTAATCTTTTCAGCTCCGTTCCGCTCTAATCTTTTCAGCTCCGTTCCGCTCTAATCTTTTCAGCTCCATTCCGCTCTAATCCTTTCAGCTCCGTTCCGCTCTAATCTTTTCAGCTCCGTTCCGCTCTAATCCTTTCAGCTCCGTTCCGCTCTAATCTTTTCAGCTCCGTTCCGCTCTAATCTTTTCAGCTCCGTTCCGCTCTAATCCTTTCAGCTCCGTTCCGCTCTAATCTTTTCAGCTCCGTTCCGCTCTAATCCTTTCAGCTCCGTTCCGCTCTAATCCTTTCAGCTCCGTTCCGCTCTAATCCTTTCAGCTCCGTTCCGCTCGTCTCCGTTTCAGTAGAAACGCAGTGTAAGACTTTAATTTCTGTTTGTAGGTCCCAACTAATTTGAAATACATATGTTCCGACTGCGTGGAAAACCTGGAGAAGTCATTATGCTTCAAGGGACAAACTACCAAGAGTTTGGCTATGTTGCAGAATGTCAAAGGTATGTGTTTTCTCACTCTCACACACATTTCAATTTTTTTTTTATCAATTTTCTATGACTTCCTTTATGACACTTGTTCATTTCTACGGCCAGAGCAGTATCACAAATTTCAATTCTCGCCTATCCCATCCACGCATCGCCTCGCCGATGTAAAACAACCTTTATACGCAATAGACGACTCGCGGTGCCACCAAGCGCTTAGTGCGGCCGGCTACGAAGAGCGTTCGTTTCACTTCGCTACTCGCCAGTGGTCTCACTAGGCTCCCAGCGCGTTTTTTGCCTTCCATAAGCTAACTACCTAGCCTATTTTGTCCCACAGATAGCTAAAAGCCTGTCTGTGGCTAAAGTAATAACAGTCGCACGGGTCGATCCATCAGGTTAAGCTACGCTTGCCGGGGTTGGTCCATGGATAGGTAACCATCTTTACATACCGCGACTCCTGGTACCGGCTGTCAATCGTGGACCTTTGACAGTCGTTACGGGTCGTCAGAAGCTCGAAAGTCTGACAACCAATCTTACCAAGGGGTATCGTATTACCCAGTAACTGGGTTGTTGGAGGTCAGATAGGCAGACGCTCCATGTAAAATACTGGCATTCAGCCTGCATTCGGTTAGACTGGAAGCCGACCCCAAGATAGTTGGGAAAAGGCTAGGCAGATTGATTGAGATGGATAAAAAGCCTCGCTCTCCCACACAACTCTGTCCTTTGCTAGAACCGGCCAGTCCCTTCGGTAGGACTCGAGCTCGTCCCGCTATTTCACCTTGATCTGTCACGATGTCGTCTGGCATTTAATGGGACCTGGTGGTTCTTTTTGGCCATTTTTTGTCCTTCCATAAGTTGTTAATCTAAATGTCTTTCAGATGAAGAATATTTAGACGAGTCCATACTCGAAGAGGCTGAATCCATCACCCCTGATAATACGAAGAGTCTGATTGCTCTCAAACCTCCAATTTCTGACGGTGACGATGAAGAGGACGGTAAGATTTAACCCTTTTTTTGTGTTTTTTGGAGAGTAGGAAATCATACAATGAATTCTCCAGCTCTGGGTGGAGCGGGAGTGCGTGTCAGACTTTTACTGACTAAAGGTATAATGTCGATTTCGGCAGTACGCAAAAATGTTGCCACAGCAGTGCTGCCTGCCGCGCTGATTTGCTAGCAAGGCAGCAGTGCTGCGCTGTTCGTGGTATTAAATTTAATTGTTGTGTTATACCTCTGAAGGCTGCCATTCGTCAAACGTACCATCCTTCAAGCCCCGCCCGCATACGACAAACCGGATTCAAATGTCAGTTTGACATTTTTTCTCAGTTATGACAGCATATATTTTGTGTCGGAGGGCACTTGAGACGACCAATAATGTCTATGGCGAAGCGTGTAAATGTTGCCACAGCATAAAATACATTGCGTTTTGGTAATAATAGAGGTAATAAACGAGTGAATCGCAAGAATCGCAAAACTCACTGGTGAGTTTGAGTGTTCAACGTGGTTTCAATCAATGAAACTCACCCAGTGAGTTTCCGGGCTTTACAGGTTTTATTACGATAATTAGTTTGACTGCTATCGTAAAGGATTTTTTTTTTTGGTGGAGTGGGAAATCATCCAATGACTTCTCCCGCTCTGGGTGGAGCGGGAGGGCGTGTCAGACTCTTACTGACTAAAACCCACCCCTATTCCTTCCCTGCCTGATGCCCAGGGGTGCGGTAACTCATTTTCAGAATTTATCCGCTACCCCTAGGCATGCAGGCACCGTCAGTGGTGGCTGACACTAATCTCTTTGAGGCGCGCGTGGAACACTACGCGCCGTCGACTCACGGGCCTGGTGCTGATCGGACGCCGAGCTAACCACTGCTCGCCGCGCCGTCCGCAGGCCCGGGTATCGTAAAGGGTTGGATATAAAATCACCAAGTTAATTAATTTTTCCTCTTCTGAGTCAGACAAATTCATCTTCACGTAGGTATCGCCGCTGTATTGCTGCCGAGCTCGGAATGTAATCTCTTAAAGCTATAGAGAATATATGAGGACCAGTAGTGCTGCAGCAGTACTGTTGCGTGCTGCTGAGTTCGGAATCATGCCTCAAAACCCACCCCTTGTTCCTTCAGTTGCCTGTGCCAAGGGCCGCGGTAATTCTATTTCATTTGGAGAATGACAACAAGTCCCGCTGATACGAACAATCCGCACATCATATCCTATGGGAGTGTACTCTTTGGCAAACTGAACGCAATATTATGTTGGATAGTAATCAGCCTACGTCTGGAGTTGTCTATTACACGGACCTTGTGGAAACTAGAACGAACTTCCGTGCGTTCAAGCGTTTTTGCCATACCTATTATTGGAATCAAGTGTAACAGCTCACAATTTTAGCACCCATTAATATTAGTGTTTATAACCAGTGGTGCTTGGGATTTGCCCCAGTTGTAAATAACCCCCTTTGTGCCTAATGGCCTAGCTTTGTTCTGTCTCCCGCTTGATTAGGAGGGAAGTGGAAATTATGTTTTTCTTACTCCTCCGCTGTCTTTTCTGATTAATTTCGTTGTGGGACCCAAGACAGTTTAATCGTTTCTCTGGGACTCGTCGAGCTTCATTGCCTCGGCGTTTTTCTGGTGGACGCCACTGTTGATTCTGGCTTACAGAAGTTACAGTGGTTTGGGAATAGTGTGGCGGGCTTGTCCCAAAAAAAAAGTCCCACTGATACCTATAAAGTGCGTTCTGCACAACGCAACATACGACGTTCCCAAAAGTCATAAAGTTTGAGGAGACCTGTACAGCCTGTAATAATATCAAACCTTTCCATAAATCCAGAAGATTTAGACGAAGAACATGCAATCCAAGCCCTGGACGAGACCACCTGCATATACTGCGACCTTCAGCTCTCCAACGTTGATGATGTCCACGACCACATACGAACGGTGCATGAACTGGAACCTAGGACTGGGCTGCCTTTGAGGGAGTGTTCGTTGTGCGGAGTAGCATTGAGGGATGCGGCTGACCATCATAATAGGTTAGTTGCATAGTGCCTGATACCAAAGAGCCGCGGGAATCCGGCCCCTGTGTAATCCGGTAGACCGGTACCCACTTTATTTTTTTAATTTTTTTTTGTAATCCGACATATTTATATTGATTGACGTAAGTAAATTTATTTTTAAGATTCCGAAAGTCCGAAAGAAAAAAATATTAAAAAATATCAAAATACCCGACTGAAAAAAAAAACAAAGTTCCAAACAAGTCACTTTTAAAGCAGTCTGATGCAGTTGGTGGCTGTTATTCGAGTTTAATCACAGAAGAGAGCAGTGGTGGCCTAGTGGTAACAGCCACGACTTACAAGATGTAGGTCGTGAGTTCAAACCCAGGCAGGCGTTTTACTTGTGTAAATTATTTCATCACCACTGCTCTCAAAACGGTGAAGGAAAACATCGTGAGGAAACGCGCATGTCCTAAAACCAAAACTTAGAAGACATGTGACATCCACCAAACCGCATTGGGCCCGCGTGGTGGATTACAGCCCACACCCTCTCACAGAGAGGAGGCCTGTGCCTGAGCAGTGGGGACATGGGGATCGGTTTCCTAACGATGTTTGTACCTACAACTTGTAAATCGCGGCCGTTACCACTGAGCCACCAGTACTCTCAACGAAGTCTCTATTTTAGTTTATTTTGGCGCAGAAGGGTGTGGAGTTGTAAATTTTGACGCAAAGACCACGTGTATCAAACGACGTTTTTCAACACAATCGGTAAACAATTTCGTTCAGCTTCTTTGAACGTCAGTGTTACAGTAGGGCTTAAAATACATACATTACATAAAGCGACTGCCTATCTTTACCCCAAGTGTGATTTTTTTTAACGTACTGGATCGCGTTAAAGTAAACGTTAATTTGTACTAAAACCGTATAAGCGCCACCTGGTGACAATAACGGGTAGAATAGAATAGAATAGAATAAAATTTATTCAGCAACAGTACACGAAACACGCACGGTACACAGAAATAACAGTGAAAAAAAAAAAAAAAAACATTTTAACAAACAAAGTGTGTGCCTTACGACTGCGCTAAAAAGGTCCATTTCAGCGATAATGTCAAACGGGCTGGAGCCGCCTGACGCTGGTTTTCAAATGAACCTTTCAAAGGTAACCTCTTTTTGACGTGTAATATTTTTCCTATCGCTTTCCTGCAATCTGTGGAAGTGATTTCGTGACAAAATGGGATGGAAGTGTGTAACAGGAAGCCCTTAAGTGCGCTTTATTTGATTTGGTAGTCAATACTACAATAAAATTCTCAGCTCCATTTTACCGAGATCGCGCCTGTTTCAATGATTCTTCTAGCGATTGTATTTTTTTTCACCAAAGTTTTGTGAAAAAAAATACAATCGCCAATGTCCAGTTGCGTAGACACTTGAGACACAAAACTACACCACTTTTACATCACAATATCCACTAGGAATCAATAAGCGAACAATTAAAACAGTCACTGAACTTCACTCGAGAAAATCCCGCCAAAAAACCCCTATGCGACTACTGTAATGCTCGCTCGTTTTTTTCTATACGATTTGACATAAGCGAACGTTTACGTACGCAAACGATTGTGTTAACAAACTCACACAAAGCCCTTTGACATCCACAACCCAGTAACTAAGATCTTTTATTTCTACCTCGCTCTTTAGGTGTCATGGCGTAAAATCGGATTCTGATGGCAGGAAGTATCCTTGCCATTTTTGCGACAATATCTACATCAGTAAGAAAGCTTGTTTCACTCATCTTCGGATGAAGCATGGATGTAAGTACTAACTTTAAACACGTTTTATTAGCTTCACTTGTACCTAAGGGTGCGTTTCCAATGAAGCGGAGTTTGGCGGAGCGGAGCGGGTAAGATAAGATAAGATTATTTATTTGCTAAAAACATGGTATAAAAGATGTTAATGGTATAAAATAGTGTGAACAAACATGTTTTGCTTACTAAATATAAGCGTGCAAATATTACATGCATAATACAATCAATCATCATGCGATTTTATGCTCCAGGAACTCTCTAACACTATAAAAACTGTTAGCAGATAGCCATTTGTATAATTTAATTTTGAACAGTCTTGTATTTAATGTTTTTAATTCATTACAGACGAGAGACGTGCAGGAATCGACTAATCACAATAGTTGAAATCCTCATCGCGTCACTCATCTTGTCTATGATTGGACGATTTCTACACTTCTGCGCTCCGCTCCGTCCAGCTCCACTTCAGTGGAAACGCACCCTTAGGGCCAATTCACACCAAAAGAGCGTCGAAGCGCAGCGCAGTTTCTGTGTCATATGAATTTTAGCTTTATTTTCATTACTACAATACTTATTATCGCATGAGAAACAACTCGACTCGACTCGAGTCGCGCGGATTCCCGCGGCGCCGCGGGCATCCGCGCGACTCGAGTTTCTCATGCGATAATAAGTATTGTAGTAATGAAAATAAAGCTAAATGAAACGCTCCACCAAGCGCTTCCTTGAAACTGCTGCTAAGCATCGTAACCCCCTTATCGCATCGGCTACTCGATACGTTCCCTCCCAAATTTCTAGGATTCGCCGCCCCCGGCATACCCTCTTAGTCCCTGATGACGCCACAACCCTGCTCCAAGAGAGCCGTAGGGAGACCAGCACCATCAAAAAACATTTCAGACCGCCGATTTTCCGACCTCGCCGGCGAGGCCCGTCGCGAAATCTAAGTCATTGTCCTCCCCGTCTCTCGCCAGCACGTGCCGCTGAGCCAGTAAACTCCCCAATTAATGGAAACCAGATCCAGCGTTCCCTTGCTGCCCCCCCAGTGACGCCCTAAGCCGAGGCCCGTACCCCGCAGGGGGTGCCCTTAGCGTGGTCACTTAGTTTGTAAGTTTTAATAAGTCCTGGCTGGAGGCTTTAATATATTAAAGCCTACACAGGCAAGCCCGGTTAAGCAGACGACAGCCTCAGAGGCTGACCTGCAAGACGTCCCACAAAAAAAAAAAAAAAAAAAAAGCTAAAATTCATATGACACTGAAACTGCGCTGCGCTTCGACGCTCTTTTGGTGTGAATTGACCCTAACTATGTAAACAATCTTAGAAGTTAAATTTGACTCAATTTCTGTATCTGATTGAGCTGAAATGTTGCATACATGTTTAGTTTGGATGACAATGCATAGTTAGCTGAGTGACGTCATTCTAAATCTAATATGGCGGACTAGTTCTTTTTTATGCATTCCCATGTTAAGGGTATTAAATGAAAGGGTTTTTTTTGCCGAGCAAAAAACGAAAAATAAAATAACGTCATTGTAAGCGTATTTTTTTGTTTTATAATATTATTGACAAATAATTAACCCTTAAGGTGAATGCTCCACCCTAGCCCGCGAAATTCAAAAATTTCTTACGTTTTTTGCAATTTGCAGATCAGTGTCAGGTTGTATCTTGGTCAAAATTTGATTCGCGAACGTAGCAAGTATGTGTTTATAGAATTATAATCATTAAAATCATCAATACAACTCTTTCAGCTCACCCCTGGGCACTCGGGCAGGGAATGAACAGGGGTGGGTTTTAGTCAGTAAGAGTCTAACACGCCCTCCCGCTCAACCCAGAGCGGGAGAAGTCATTGGATGATTTCCCAACCTCCAAAAAAAAAAAAAACTCTTTTAGCTAGAATTGATGCCAAATGTTATGATTTCATGAAATTCTTACATTTGGCATCAATTCTAACTGAGTGAGTTGTATTGATGATTTTAATGATTATAATTCTATAAATACATACTTGCTACGTTCGCGAATCATATTTTTACCAAGATACAACCTGACACTGACCTGCAAATTGCAAAAAACGTAAGAAAATTTGAATTTCGCGGGCTTCCCTGGCGCTTCCACCTTAAGGCATTAAAAGCTGGTGATACTTCAAGTCGCGATGATTGACAAGGAACTACACTCCTAGTAGCTTTCTAGAAATACTCAGTAGCTGTAGTAGGTATTCGTCAAACTTAAAGGCGTGTGCGAAGTTAGCTGCGAGTGCAACTACGCGCAGGTACAGTCAAGTCGACAGTAATTTAGGCCAATTAATGATTTTTATAACTATGTGGACGCAGTGTGAATATTACTAAGGCAGTTTTATCTAAATACAATGTGGCGCATAATTAATCACCCTATCGGAAGATGCTATAATTTTTGCAAATGGCGTCGTACGTCAATCATATTTGACATTTGTAAACCAGACAGCTGCAGAATACATACAGATAAGCAATGCAGCGCTATACTCCGCAGGAGCGTAATTGTGTCGATTTTATTGACCAATAATCGGTCGGTGGAGTTGGTGCAGCGTGATTTTTTTGAATTTTTTTGCGATAAAACGAGAAGAAATGTGTATTACTGGCGGCTGCCACTTGACGGATATCATCTTTTCCACTTAACAGAAAAAATTGTAAAGGTCCAAATGAAGATTTCCGACACTAAAAATATTTTTCTATTATTTAATAAAAAAGTTTTTAAAAAACAAAATTGGATGATTAATTTTGCGCCACCTTGTACTTATAATAGTTTTGAGTGCGGTATCCCTCTTTCCCTCCTTACACTCCACATAATATTATAAGTACACCTGCCACACGACCCTCGCTACCGACAGCTCCCCAAACTACATAAACACCCCTGAAGCTCTCTCTCTTTGAGGAGTGGCTGGAGAGGCGCCACGGCGCCCTCACCTTCCGCCTGACGCAGGTCCTCACCGCACATGGCTGTTTCGGGAGGTTCCTGTTTCGGATCGAGGCGGAGGTGACCCCCGGGTGTTTCCACTGCGAGGATCGCCCAGAGGACACGGTGGAGCATACGGTGGAGGTTTGCCCCGCTTGGGCAGAGCACCGCCGTGTCCTCGTGGATGCGATAGGCGGCAGCGACCTCTCGCGCCGTGCCCTGGTTCAGGCCATGGTACGGAGCGAGAGGGAATGGGGAGCCGTCTCCTCCTTCTGCGAAGCAGTAATGCTTGCGAAGAGGGAGGCGGCACACGTTAGGGAGACTCAACAACGGCAGAGTCGCCCTAACGCCCTCAGCAGCAGCCGCCGCAGGGAACGCCAGGGGCATTGGGCGCCGCGAGACGATCTCCGGCCACCGTAGACCCGGGCCTGCGGACGGCGAGTAGTGGGTAACTCGCCGCCCGATCAGCACCAGGCCCGAGAGTCGACGGCGCGTAGTGTTCCACGCGTGCCTCAAAGAGTTGTCAGCAAACACGACGGGGCCCGTCGTGGCCGGTGCCTGCCCGGGGGTTGAGGATAAATTCGAAAGAGTTACCTCGCCCCTGGGCACTCAAGGCAGGGAGGAATAGGGGTGGGTTCTAGTCAGTAAGAGTCTGACTCGCCCTTCCGCTCCACCCTAGAGCGGAAGAAGTCATTGGATGATTTCCCACCCCCCAAAAAAATAAAACCCCTGAAGCTCTGAAGGCTCCACAGTACTGTAGGACCCCAAGGCACTAGTACGGCCTGCAGGGATCCTGGGACGTTCTTCGAAGTTCGGGGTAGGTTGCACTCGCTGGCAACGCGAGAGTGTGGTGTATAAGAGTGACTGATTAAATTGTACAGTAGTACAAAAGAAAGGGGGATAGGGCACTCGGAATAACTATATTATATAAGTTGAATTAATACATGTGCCCACTTCGGCCAGACAAGCAGAACTGATCTCTAAAACAAATGTGATGCCTACACCTTCTAAATTCAAACGGCTCTCTAATAATCTTACCAGCCAGTTGAAGGCCGACAGACCCGCTAAGATTAGGCTGTGACTACAATCGTCACAGTACCTACTTATTTGTCAGTTTGGAAGTTGGTGGTATTCCCACACGCCATTAAGTTTGACGATTACTATAGGTACTCCTAATTAGCCTATTTGGTCGTACTGCTGGGATAATGCCTCCCTCTCCCTCTTCCACACAACTCTGTCCTTTGCTAGTATGGCCCTTTGGTAGGAGTCGAGCTGTCATCCTGCCATCTTCGCTTTGATCTGCCGCGATGTCTGACATTCGGTAGAAGTTCTCTTTTCCCATTTCTCGTTTGACATGCGGCAGAGATGTCAGGCCCAGTACCACTTAAGCTTATCTTAGCTGTAGTTATTATATTATTATATCTAGCCTGTACTATCCCACTGCTGGGCAAAGGACTCCCTCCATCCCTTCCACTGTTCTCGGTTCTGTTTTACCTCTTTCCAATTATCAAGGAAGACATCTATCTAGGCCCTTTCTGGTCTTCCGTGGCCTCGTCTTGCGGTTTCAGAGCACTAATCTGCAGTTTTCTGGGCCCATCGCTTGGCATGCGGCAGACATGTCTAGCACAGTCCCATTAAGGGTCTGCTACCGGCCAAGTGGCACCCTCATTGAATGAAAAATCGAGGCATAGCATCACACTAATATTATAAAGGTGAAAGTTTGTGAGTGTGTATGTTTGTTACTTCTTCACGCTCAAATGGCTGGACTGATTTGGATGAATTTTGGTATGTAGACAGCTTATAACCTGGATTAACACATAGGCTACTTTTTATCCTGGTCTACGCGTGTGAAACCGCAGGGCGCAGCTAGTAGAAAATAAATATTAAAGAATCCAACGTCACGTTTGTTACAAAGAGGATAAAGTATTTTTAACCGACTTCGAAAAAGGAGGAGGTTATCAATTCGGATGTTTGTATTTTTTTTTTCTTTTTTTTTTTTTTTTTATGTATGTTCGGGCATAACTCCGTCATACATTGACGGATTTGCAAAATTCTTTTTTTGTTCGAAAGGGGTTTATTCCGAAATGGTCCCATTTAAATTTCAAAAAGATCTGATGATGGGTTTCGGAGATAGACAACGGAACTCTTCAAAAATTGATAGCAAATCAACCGCGATTGCTGCTGTCGTATGTCTATGAATTGTTAACACAGTTTAATGGGGAACCACAACTAAAAAGTGAAAAATAAAAAACTTTTTAAAAAAAAATAGAACCGACTTCCAAAAAAAGTGCAAAATAACTTTAATTTCGGAAGTCGGTGTCAAAAAACGAAGACACAAAACAGGAACACCGACTTCCGAAATTAAAGTTATTTTGCACTTTTTTTGGAAGTCGGTTCTATTTTTTTTTTTAAAGTTTTTTATTACGTTGTTAAAACAGGTCTCAGAATGTTTCGTATCCAAAGTAGTAGGCAAAAGTGTCAGAAACGGCCGTTTTTGGTACTTTGGCCTACTACTTTGGATGCTATGCTACTATTTTTAATTCAATGAGGGTGCCACTTGGCCGCTAGTAGGGCCTTAAAGTTGAGCAGCCTTCTGAGCTATGTCAGCGATCTGCGTTTTGGAGCGCAGTACAGTGTTTCAAACGCGCTTCGTTAATTTACACTAAGTATACTGCGCTCTTTAGCACGTTGTCAAATCTTGAGTTTGGACTTTTGGATGTTAGTCAAAGACCAAGTTTGAGAACCATAAGTCAATGGGGAGACACACTCTAACTGTAGTTACTTACTAAACAAACCCCTCAACGGCCGCGCCTCTTATCGCAGTTTGACATATTTACGACCGGGCTCATAAAAAACAACTTGCTGAGGTTTCTATTGGAGCGAGGCACTTAAAGTAAACTTTTTTGGGTTGTTGAATAAACAGACCTTAGAATAACATGTAAACAATACTTGTAATTCAAGAGTTGAATTTTATTCAAATTCTGTTATCAACGATTTGTCGGGCATAGTGTGTGTGTGTGTGTGTGTGTGTGGGTAGTTGTTAAAACCACTGTATCAATTTACATGAAATTTTGCATGTTGCACTATGAATAGACAAGTAATAGAGTTGTTGTGTTGGAGTTGTAGAGTCCGATATTATATTTTCCTATTATTCACACTCAAAACTTCAAATTACGAAATCAAAACAACATAACGGCTTTTTAAAATTGCGTTTCTGCGTTTGCGTTGCGTTTTGTGTTGCGTTTTTTTTCTAACACTATGTAATAACTATCTAAGAATGCATGTGCACCATGCCACAGGATATAAGATCTTTAGTTATTGAATAATAGAGGTTTAAGCCGCGTAATCTGGATCGGCATACTGGTATGCCCGTGGCCGTTCAGGGGTTGGCTATCGAATTCTTGTCGAATCTGTTAAGTTTCACCAGCTAATTTTATTTGCCCTTCGATATTGTAACTAGAATCGAAACTTGGAGTCTCTCGCTTCTGTGTGCGAACTGTGACTTACAGAGAGATTTTGAACGCGTTCAGATAAGGGAAATTTACTTCTTCATTTACGGTGAAGAAGTAATGGAGTTGACAATCTTAAAAGAACTACGTCCTCCAGAGGGATATTCCTTTCTCACATGCACCTTGAAATTTCTTGAGATGAAAAGTAGTAGTAGGCTTTGACATTTCAGCAATTTCAGCTATCAGAAAAAGAATTTTCGTATTTTGAGCAACTTTACCTCTAGGTTCTAGAGATATAAATAAACAAACTTATAGTGGGAACTTACTATGAGGATTATATAGATCGTTATAATACTAGTATTCATTTAGATTTCGTGACTGTCTGTCAGTCTGAGTACTTTAAGCGGCCTTCCCAAATGTCCTTACTTTGTTCGTCGGGTCGTTGAGCTCCTTAAGGCCCTATTCCCTATTACCGGCCAAGTGGCGCCCTCATTGAATAAAAAATCGTAGTATAGCTTAGAAAATAAATATTAAAGAATCCAACGTCACATTTGTTACAAAGAGGATAAAGTATTTTTACGTTGTTAAAACAGGTCTTAGAATGTTTCGTATGCAAAGTGTCAGAAACGGCCGTTTTTGGTATTTTGTGACTAATATAATAATTTCCCTACCAACTATAAACATTATGGTACGCAATAAAGAATTGAGAATTGAGACTTTAAAAGAGACTGACCTCTGAGTTTGTTCCGGTGTTTCTTCACAGGGTAGTCAGCTAGGAAACACCGACCTCATCTAGCTTAAGCTGAATTTATTTTAAAAATCATTTAGGATTTGTAAAAATAATTAGTTTAGTTAGGTTACAACTTGATCAAGAGTTTTAAACATCGGATGTTCATTCATATGTTTTCCTTGTAGTGAAACTCTGTAACGAGCAAACACCAAAATACATACCGAGGGAACGTAAGAAATGCCACATGTGTAACAGAGATTTTAGCCAGAAGCAGATTCTTAACAAACATCTTTGGAAAGCACATGGATTTGAGGTATCTTCTTTTAATTGTTTTGTTAGTCAATGGTGCGGATTCTGTTGTGCACAAACTAAACTTTATTTAGGCTATTGCTATCTCTTTTTCTCTAAGAAAACAAGGACATTTTTTCGATTGGCGGCGCTAGTGGACTGTAAGAGGCCTCTTAACGTGACAAAAGTAAAAATACGTGTCCCATATCCCAACGTGCACGGCGTAGTCTGTGCCATCTAGTGGAGTAAATTCGAAACTTTTACCCTTTAAAAACTTGTCATAACATTTCCGTGCCTTATATGTACAATACAAACACACGCATCATGCACACATGCAGCACGTGTAACGTAGACTGCCATCTAGTGAGTGAAATCAGCAACTTTAACTGTATAAATACTTGACATTGACATTTATGTGCCGCTATCTATAGTTTCTGCACGCTCCCTATAGTTTGGTACTCTTAACTGACGGACCAATTAGTTTTCTTTAGTCTTCTTCCCTCATCATTCTCCTGCCCTTATCCCAATTTATCAAAAGAAAAAAAACCTCGTTCATCCATACTCCTTTAGTAGTCGTGATCTCTATAGTCACCTCCTTTTTACCTATGTCCTCTTTCACACATCCATCGTTTCTTTGGCCTTCCCCTACTCTTATAGCCATCCACAATTCCACATCCATACACAAGACTTTCCTCATAACATTTTCTTCATTCCTCCGCATCACATGCCCACACCACGATAACCGATTTCCACACAACTTTTCAGTCAGCAGCGGTGCCACTTTCAGACTTCCTCTTATATATACTTATTCTTAATTCTATCCATAAGTGTAACACCGCACATTACTCTTAACATTCTCATCTCAGCTGCATGCAATTCATTTTCATTCATCCCTTTTGTTTGCCCAACATTCTGACCCATACGAGACAGCAGATCTGACCATTGTTTTATAAATCTTCTCCTGAAGTTTAAGGGGAATGTGGAAGTCGCAGATAGTCCCGGTAACCTGCCGCTATTTCATCCATCCAGTCTCAATTCTGTGCTTAACAGTCCGATCTATTTCGCCATCGCTTTGCACGAGTGAACCGATATACCGAAAATCGGAGCAGACTGGGAGAAGCGCGCCATCTAGCGCTATATCTTCAGAACTGGAAAGACCGCCGAAATCGCAATCGCAGAACTTAATCATCTTCCCTATTTAACTAAATTCGTTATATTTTATCTAGGTGGAGAAACGCAAAGCCTTTATATGTCCGCTTTGCGATGAAAGAGTGAGCTACGGGTCCAATTTTAGCGCTCATCTGCTGCATTCTCATCGAGTTCACGAACAAGTGGAACAGCTGGAGTTCCACAATATGGATGGTAAGTTCCTTGAATAGTTTTTAATGTTGCTCAAAAATTTTTCCATTAGAAAATAATACTAATAATAATAATTGTTGGTGGTGTGACACCTCCGTGTCTCTTTTTCGCCCTCCGATTTCTCCCCGGTCATGTCAGATGGCCGACTTCCAAATTTTTTTTTTTATGGTAGTGCTCTTAGAATTCTTACATGTAAAGTGGAGATGACTTTTTATTTTCGCCTATCCTAATTTTTGTGGTATCGTTGGATACGGCTTTCAAAATCATTGCGAGGTTAGATAAACAATTTTTCGATTCAGTGATTCGTTTGCGAAATATTCAACTTTAAAGTGATTTTTTTTGTTCGAGTCGAGCGTCCCCCCCTTAAAGCTAAATTATTGGCTTGAAACATTAAAATAAATTCGTGATGGCACTATACATAATGAACTTTGTAGGAAAACTATCACGGCTAAGTTAGCCCTGTTAGTTTTAGAGTAATAGTCACCCAACTTATAAAATTATTCTACTTGTTAAATTCAGTATAAAATACCTTCAAAATCCTTAAAAAAAACTGGCCAAGAGCAAGTTGTACTCGCGCGCAAAGGGTTCCGAACCAATCATAATTTTTTCAGGTGTTTTTTAAACTGCCTCCACAGGTTTTTAACCGACTTCGAAAAAGGAGGAGGTTATCAATTCGGATGTTTGTATTTTTTTTTTATTATTATTTTTTGTATGTTCGGGCATAACTCAGTCATTTATTGACGGATTTGCAAAATTCTTTTTTTGTTCGAAAGGGGTTTATTCCGAAATGGTCCCATTTAAATTTCAAAAAGATCTGATGATGGGTTTCGGAGACAGACATCGGAACTCTTCAAAAATTGACAGCAAATCAACCGCGATTGCTGCTATCGTATGTCTATGAATTGTTAACACAGTTTAATGGGGAGCCACAACTAAAAAGTGAAAAATAAAAAGCTTTTTTACAAAAAAATAGAACCGACTTCCAAAAAAAGTGCAAAATAACTTTAATTTCGGAAGTCGGTGTCAAAAAACGAAGACACAAAACAGGAACACCGACTTCCGAAATTAAAGTTATTTTGCCCTTTTTTTGAAAGTCGGTTCTATTTTTCCTATATATATTTAGGCCCAGTGGTTTCGGAGATAAAGGGATGGTCATTTTTCATCTGTTTTCTTACATAACTTCAAAGTTATATATTTTAAAATTATGAAAAAAAATATTCGAGACCCTCACTATGTGTTCTTTCATTTGGTATGTCGCACGATACAGTTTGAAAACCTTTGATTTTTATTTTTCGATTTTCACCCCAAAAGTGACACCCAGATTCCAAATTAATTTATTTATTTGTACACAAAATATACAAAAAAAATATACAAAATATTTATTTTTTGTACCAACTAGTGTATGTGTAGGTATATATATGTTTATGATTGGAGCCTCCTTTTAAGCATGATGATGCCTGTGTTAGGAGACTCCGCTCCTTCATAGCTTTGGCTGTTTGTACAACTTACAAAATTGTTATTATTTATATACACGTCCGTGTATGGGTCACAGATATTCATGTGTGTACCAAATTTCAACTCTATCGGTCCAGCAGATTCGGAGCAAATTGGCTGTGACAGACGGACAGACGGACAGACAGACACACGAGTGATCCTATAAGGGTTCCGTTTTTTTTTCGGACTTTAGGAACCCTTAAAATAACTTAGATGAAGTACGGTCTACGGAACCCTACCTGGCGCGTGGCCTGACACGTACTTGGTCGTTTTTTTTTTAAGGCTGCTCTCTCGAAATAAGCTCGAAAAAAGCGTGCAGATGAAGCAGCTTGTCGTCGGCACTTACAGAGAAATTATGTCTCAAAAAATAGTTAGTAATGTACATGATATACGTAATTTGGTTTAGCCATAATTTTTCTATCGGTATCACATAATAAGATAAAAATCCGCCAAATCACCTGCAAATCGTTGAGATGAAACCATTTTACTCCTTAATTTTTATCAAAAGAGTATAAAAAAATGTCAACTGCTTTGCAATACAAAGGAAAATGATTTGATCTGTTGCTTTTTAAAAATATAGTATTATTTTTAATAATAAATTTAAAATGCGTCTAATTTAGGACAGCACTCCTTGATGGGCGAGTCCTATTACTGGGTGGACATACGACGAGTTGCGTGAGTTCAGCACAAAGCACAAGCTAACCACTCAAGGTCGGTGGTATTTAGCTACACTGTCCCACTGCTGGGCAAAGGCCTCCCCAAGTCCTTCCAGGAAGTCTTCTCCCGTCTGCCCAGGGGTTGAGGATAAATTCTAAAAAGAGTTAACTCGCCCCTGGGCATTCAGGGCAGGGAGGAAACAGGGGTGGGTTTAAGTCTGACACGCCCATCCACTCCACCCTAGAGCGGGAGATGTCATTGGATGATTTCCCACTCCACAAAAAAAAAGTCATTCTCCCGTGCTTCCTCAAACCAGCCTTCGCGGTACGCGTCCAGGGCCTGCAGTCTCGACATTGGTAGCGAAACTTACGTTTTCTAGCGATCGCTAAATTACGAGCTGATAAAAAACTCCCTCATTTGAAAGGAAAATTTTTAAATAATAACCTTAAAAAAATTATTTTGCTTGTAACAATTAAATTAACTTGTGTAATATTAAAGGACATAAAAGTTTGCCTCCTTGCAACATTAATTTCTTAGCGAACGAATTCGGTCGTTACGCGATCGTTAACCATGGATGATAGGGACCGCTACGTCCTTTTTCATTGTTACAAGCGGAAAAAAATAAAAAATAAATATCAGTTTTCATGAAAAATAGTGCTTGCAAGTTAAAATTTACGCCGTCTCTGTACCTACATATTTCAAGAAAGAAAATCAATTATTTTTTCGACGAAGCAACCGATCATTAGGCGTGCAGGCCCTGTCCCTGCAGTCTCGACATTGATAGCGATCGCTACGTCCTAACGATCGGTCGCTACGTCGGAAAAATAATTGATTTTCTTGAAATATGTATAGATACCACCGGATCAGTTGATCAGTTTTCATGAAAAATATTGCTTGCAAGTTAAAATTTACGCCGTCTCTGTACATATTTCAAGAAAATCAATTATTTTTCCGACGTACCGGCCGATCGTTAGGACGTAGCATTCGCTATCAATGCCGAGACTGCAGGGCCTGCAGTCTCGACATTGATAGAAAACGCTACGTTAGCTGCCGATCGCTAAATTACCAGCCGTTCAAAAACTCCCTCATTTGTGAGGAAAAATTTTAGATCTTAGCCTGAAAAAAAAATTGATTTTCTTGAAATATGTACAGAGACGGCGTAAATTCTAACTTGCAAGCACTATTTTGCATGAAAACTTATAATTTATTTAAATTTAAATGAATGTATTTACCGCTTGTAACAATTAAATTAACTTGTCAAAATATAAAAGGACATGAAAGTTTTCCTCCTTGCATCTATATTTTTTTAGCGACCGATCGTTAAAACATAGCGATCGCTACCAATGTCGAGACTGTAGGCCAGGCCCTGCAGTCTCGACATTTATAGCGATCGCTATGTCCTAACGATCGGTCGCTACATCGGAAAAATAATTGGTTTTCTCGAAATATGTACAGAGACGGCGTAAATTTTAACTTGCGAGCACTATTTTTCATCAAAACTGATCAATTGATCTGCTGGTCTCAATACATATTTCGAGAAAATCAATTATTTTTCCAACGTAACGGCCAATCGTTAGGAAGTAGCGATCGCTATCAATGTCGAGACTGCAGGCCCAGGCCCAGTTCGTCTCGCCACCTCTTTCGTGACCGACCTCAGAGCTACGCCGTCCATCCCAAACCCAAAACCCTCATGTTTAAAAAAATTACAGATTTCATGATATTCAAGAGCGCGATTCAGGAGGAAACTAAGTATCGATTCAGAAAGACAACGGCTAGCAAGCAAACTATTGAGGGAGTGAGGTCACATTATATGTGCAGTCAATCAGGTGTCTACGTGTATCAGGTAAGAAACAATAAATTATAGTAAAATACATTTTTTTAAACGACTTCGCAAAAAAGGAACAGGTTCTATGTTCGTCTGTATGTATGTTTTTGTTTTTGAAGTGAAACTTCTTTAGAATCGTGATTTCAAACCGGATGCAACGGAAAAAACGACAGGTAAGAGACACAAATAGAACATTGATCCGTAACCTAATAACAATAAGGAGCAGAATGGCGTGTACAAAAAATACTTCCAACAAAACCTTTAAAGAAAAATACTTGCATAGAACATTGATCTGTAACCTAATAAAAATAAGGAGCAGAATGGCGTGTACAAAAAATACTTCCAACAAAACCTTTAAAGAAAAATACTTGCATAGAACATTGATCTGTAACCTAATAAAAATAAGGAGCAGAATGGCGTGTACAAAAAATACTTCCAACCAAACCTTTAAAGAAAAATACTTACATAGAACATTGATCTGTAACTTAATATAAATAAAGAGCAGAATTGCGTGAAGGGTCGACGGAGTAGGGTCGCCAGCCGAGTAAAATTCGTTGAAGTCTCAAGTCTTGTTGAAAGGAAAAATACTTGCATAGAAGTTTCACTTCAATCGTGTGTGAATCGCACACACACCTTTTTTTTATATATGTCCACTGATTTCTCTGTCAGTTGTAGACCGATTTTCAAAATTCTTTAGAGGTGGTCCCATACCAATTTTATCAAAATTGCTTTAGCGCTTTTTGAAAAAATCAACAAAAACAAAAAATGTGTATACATAGATGACGTTTTGGTCTCCAATTACGAGTATGTTCAAATTCCATGTTTCATGTTATTGAGGTTATCAATTCGGACGTAACTGAGTAAGGGTATATCCCTTACTCAGTTACGTCCGAACACAAAAAAATATATATATTATATATACAAAAAAATATATAAATTATATATTAAAATATAAATATATATATTATATATTAAAATATAAATATATATATTATATATTAAAATATAAATATATACAAAAAAATATACATACGGTCGAAATGAGAACCTCCTCCTTTTTTTTCGTCGGTTAAAAATACAACCGACTTCCAAAAAAGAAAACACGCTTAAAATTGAAACATAACTTTAGTTTCGGAAGTCAGTGTCAATTAACGAAGAAATAAAATAAAAACACCAACTTCCGAATTTAAAATTATTTTTCAATTTTAAGCGTGTTTTCTTTTTTGGAAGTCTGCTTTTAAATTCATACACGAAATTTTGTGTCGGTAGGTACTATTATACAGCGTGGAGAAGACAATACGACAATAAATGAAAACACGGACAAAACTAGTTTATAAGAATAAGTTTAAGCTATCAAAAATGTCCTAACATCGAAAATAAAAAAATAAAATTTTCAAACAAACTAAATGGCATAAAACTAGAAACGAAATAGAACACCATTTATAAATATGAGTTCACTAACCTGTCGTAAGAGCGGCAACAACGCGCGGTCCTGTAGCGACTTGATTTTTTAGCTTTTAATTATGGATTAATGTTCAGTAAAATTACACTGAATCACAGATTATTTAGCACAGCCCAAACATTGACAGCAAGTCTGTACTGGTGCGAAGTCTCCCGTCCTAGACGCGGATTCACGCGGCTCCAGTAACGAAGATTCTGTCTGTTCCATAAACCGTTCCTTGTAAATGTACTTTAATCAGTCCACATCACATTGTACAAGAAATCCGGATTCTCGAAATGTTTATTTTCAATTCAGCGACAAAAGTTTTCCCTAACTGGTTTGTCTCTAGGTAACAATGCATGCAATTTCTTGTATTTATACGGCTTCCGTTTGTCACGTTTTAAAACTTTAAGAATAGTTGTATGGTCAACACCTGACCTGCCCTTCGCGAACTACACGTTGGGTTGCGTTAAAAAAAAACACGAAAACAATAAAAACTAAGCGTCTAATTTCGCACAATTCACTCACTGTTTAACTAAATACCTATTAAAACGTTACGTGTCCTGTCACCAAAATAAAGCGTCCAATTTCGCACTAATACCGTCGTAAATGAATTTACAAATTTAAACACGAGCGGCGGGGAAGTACCTATACGAAAGTTAGCGGCTCCTACAAACAAAGCGAGGACGCGTGACTCTTCACAGGACCGCGGCGACACACTAAGCTAAAGTAAAAGTAGTAGCAAATTTCTTCAAGAAAGCGAAGTAACAAACGAAACTAGATTTATCTCTTTCGTACACACTAAATTTTCTATTAATATTATGAGTGCATTGCAATTTCCGCATTCGTTACTTTCTTATCCAACTTTGATGACACGCTTTATGACTCTTATTACTCAGAATTAAGGTATAATTTTCACTAAATCAGATGAAAATACTAATTTGGCGAAAGTGCATAAGTAGCGAGTTGGCAACGTGACTTTAATGTTTTGATGTTTATACTGATGTGAGTCGTTAACCTGACAGTGTTTCCCTATTATCAGATACATCATGTAGCAAATGTTAAAAATGAAAAATAATTTCCTGTGACTAAACTACTGGATATATTCAAATGATTTTTTGTATGTAGACTGAGAACGTCTTGAGGTATGCGAGGTTTAATTTATTGTCGTATTGTCATCACCACTCTGTATACGTTGAAATCCTGTATCTGCAGCTGATCCTGAATTTTTATAACTTTAATCATTCCAGGGCAAAGGAAAACGCCCAGCGCCCGAGAGACAGATATACAAAACGGGTAAAGCGTGCCCCGCACACATGATCGTCACAGAAACCATGGACCGTGTGCTTGTCACATTCTACAAGACCCACGTTGGACACGGACGTAAGTATGTCCTTGTATTAAAGAAGAATCGTGCTGTTGGTCTCTTCTGTCATTTGGAGATCTTTGACAGTCGTTAAGTAAGGGTAGTCAGAAGTCCGAAACTCTGAAAAACAGTCTTATTTTATCTATTATATTTGGAAAACTTCACCTCATACATACATGCTTATATTTTCTAAAAAAAAATGAAGGCCAATTACAAGTTTTCACTTACAGTGTAAACAAATTTAGCAAAAGTTAAACTATACAGCCAAAAACGAAATTAATGAAAAACATCGTGAGGAAACCGGCATGTGATGATGATGATGACATACTTACAATAATAAAATCGCTAACAAAAACATAACATTTGTAACTCCAAAATGCAAGGTTATGAAACGCTCGTAAAGAAACAATTACAAAAAGTTCTTTTCATTTTAAAAATCTCAGTACAATAAAGATCGATGTCAACTTCCCGGCACTCCGAATTAAAAACACGACTCGCTCTAATTAGGTATGAGTTTTGCCTGTAAATAGTTGTCACCACTGGTGTGGCCTGCAATGTCGAGACTTCAGGCCCTTGCAGTCTCGACATTGATAGCGATTGCTACGTCCTAACGATTGGTCGCTTCATCGAAGGGCCAGGCCCTGCAGTCTCGACATTGATAGCGATTGCTACGTCCTAACGATCGGTCGCTACGTCGGAAAAATAATTGATTTTCTTGAAATATGTACAGAGACCAGCAGATCAGTTGACCAGTTTACATGAAAAATAGTGCTTGCAAGTTAAAATTTACGCCGTCTCTGTTATGCTGTTATGGGACCAACATTATTTTTTTAGTGACCGATCGTTATGACATAGCGATCGCCATCAATGTCGAGACTGCAGGTCCAGGGCCAAGGCCTGCAGAAACTTACGTTAGCTACCGATCGCTAAGTTACTAGCCGTTAAGAAACTCCCTCATTGCAGGGAAAAATTTAAGATGAAAAAAAAAAACTAATTGATTTTCTTGAAATATGTAGGTACAGAGACGGCGTAAATTTTAACTTGCAAGCACTATTTTTCATGAAAACTTATAATTTATTTAAATTTTAATGAATAACTTTTACTGCTTGTAACAATTAAATTTTTTTCCAAGCAAACGTTAACCTTGGGTTGTCGAAGAAGCCCGGTGACAGCCCGGGTTGTCATCGGGACTATAAAGGTTAAATTAATTTGTCAAAATATATAGATATGCACATGGTACACGTAGTCCTATCTTATTTACCAACTGAGGTACATCAGCCGATCTGTTCAAGATTCCGAACAAAAATGCCAAATCTGCGATATGTCTTACCAAATATCGTAAATTCGTAAGTTATATCTTCTGGGTTCTGGAGGTCAGATAAGCAGTCGCTCCATGTAAAATACTGGTATTCAGTTGCATCAGGTTAGACTGGAAGCAGAACCCAACATGTTGCAAAAACTGGCAGATCGAGGGTTTATTAATAACTGGCTTTTTATTAGCTTGGCGTGTGTCCATGTAACGGAAACTGTGAACGTGATTTTCACCCACTTCAAAACGTCGGATTGAATTGAAACTTCGCATATTTATCAAAGACCGATGACAATCCAATAATTTAATTGAATTAATTAATAAATGTAATGTAAATTATTATTTTAATAAATTTTTGAAAAACTATCTAGGCAAACAAAACAATAGTAAAAAAAAAAATAATACCCTTTTTTTGTAACCAGCTGAACTAAAAAGTAGAAAATAAATGTAGTTTAAAAAACACGCTTTTCTAACTAACCGAACTAAAAAGTAAAAAATAATTTTCGATAAGTTCAAACAATAAAAATAGAGTGAAAAAGCGAGGGGTGCTAGATGTCAATTGTTGTAAATATTTTACTGACATATATTAAAAAGTTAAGTCATTTTATTATAAAATATTTTAAAAAGTACCCCACGCTTTTTTACGACAAAATGATTTTTTTCGTACCTAATCACCAGAGGTCAGAATTAGATAGAGTTATTTATGTACTGGCATCGAAATGTTGATATTAATCTGGATCTGCCCGGGATTTCTAATGGACAATCCCGTGTAGCCAACAATATTACATATAAATAATAATAAAAACCTCTATTGTTTTCTGTTGTTCTCACAAGCTATGTTGTGTGAACTACAAAGGTGGCAACGTTGAGCGTGTGCGCATTGGAATTTTGCAACTTCGGACATCCGATGTCGTTGATGTAAATTTGGCAACGTCGCGCGTGCAGTGGTATAAATTGTGCAAAAGTAAATAGCTTTTTTATTTAATAAATCACGGGATTTTACTGCTCTTTAAAATTAATGTCGGGATTTGAGGCATATCCACTTTATTCTTTCGCTGTATGAAATCAGTGTAAGTACTTACATAAATAACTCTACCTAATGCCGACCTCTTTTAATCACAATATATTTTTTTTTGAACTTATAGAAAATTATTTTCTACTTTTTAGTTCGGCTAGTTAGAAAAGCGTGTTATTTTTTAGTTTTTTTTTTTATTATTATTTATTTTATTTTTAGCTTGTCCTTATTTTGAGCCAAGAGAATCGAAGAAAATAAAGATTGAATCTCAAGCGACCTCATCTTCTAATATTATCGAAGAAGTTTTGAAGAAGGAACTGGAACCAAAAGACGAAGGTATGAAAACTTTATTCATAGTTTATAGGGTGTAACTGAAATGTATGTTAGGCATATTTTAAATACTGCTCCTACCCATGGCAAATAACAGCGTTTCTTCAAAAAAAAAAATAGCTAATTTCGGAAAAAAAAATTCGACTTCCCCTTCTAATTTTATCAGCTGATGATAACTTTGTACGTAAAGGGTAATTATTTTTATAGGTATTTACAATGACTAGTTTAAGGTAAAGTAGAAAGTAGTTTAAGGTGGATGCTCCAAGGTAGCCCGCGAAATTCAAATTTTCTTACGTTTTTTGCAATTTGCAGGTCAGTGTCAGGTTGACATTTGGTATCAATTCTAACTGAGAGAGATGTATTGATGATTTTAATGATTATAATTCTATAAATACATACTTGCTACGGCCGCGAATTAAATTTTGATCAAGATACAACCTGACACTGTCCTGTAAATTGCACAAAACTTAAGAAAATTTTAATTTCGCGGGCTAGGGTGGAGCTTTCACCTTAAGGAATTTCATGGTTCCCATACCCATGGAAATAAAACAAGTTTTCCTCCTCCTTCTTCTTCTCCTTCTTTCTTCTCCTCCTCTTTTTAACCGACTTCAAAAAAAGGAGGAGGTTCTCAATTCGACTGTATTTTTTTTTTTTTTTTTTTTATGTGTTACCTCATAACTTTTTACTAACTGAACCGATTTTGATGATTTTTTTTTTGATGGAAAGTTGGTACTTCACATGTGGTCCCATTTTAATTTAGTGAAGATCTGATGAAGAAGTTCGGAGAAACACAATGGAACTCTTCAATAAATAATAGCAAATCTTCCAAAATTGCTGCAATCGCATGTCTGTATATTGTTTTCACCACTTCACAACATTACATCACGCTGATGTGCTCTAAAGGGGTATACAGATTCGTACAGTTCCCGCTGATACACCCTGATTTCACCAACTATGTTCAACTTTCCTATTTTTGGGGCTATCAATTCGGGCATAACTTTACTATTAATTTAGTTTTAGATTGGGGTACAACAACTAAAAAGTGAAAAATAAAAAACTTTTTACAAAAAAAATTGAATTTTTTTTGTAAAAAGTTTTTTATTTTTCTACTTCGTCTCCTTTCTTTCTTTTTTTTAAACATTTTTATCGCAGTGTCTAAAATATGATACCCGCATTTCGGTCGCACCCTGTAAAGGTTGTCGCATTAAGAGCTTTTTCTCCACACTTATTGTGAGCACAACCAAAGTGTAGAACTCTCTGCCAGCATCTATGTGTACCACTTATGATCAGTCAGCCTTCTAAGTAAGAGTGAACGCCTGCATCTGAGTTCACTCGCCCCATGTTAGACCTCAATCGTCAAAGTCAAGAGCTTGGTTAACAGAAATAAAAAAAGTCGTTACAGGGTGTAAATTTCCTCATCATCCATTGAATGGAGAAGATCTTCCGAGGAGGAAGGTGTTGTGTCTGACTGATAGCTGTTGTTACTGATAAGAGCTATTACAGACTCAGCTGTTACGAATAGAGCTAATACTTATAGAGATGTCACTGATACAGATTTTATTTGTAGAGAAAATACTGATAGAAAGTTACTGATAGAGATGTTACTAATAGATAATATATGTTACTTGTAGATTTGTTACTGAAAGAGCGGTTACTAAACTAATAGATGTGTTACTGATAGAGATGATACTGTTAGAAATGTTGCTGATAGATTTTATTAATAGATGTGTTACTTGTAGAGATGTTACTGATAGAGAGCTTACTAATAGAGATGTTACTAACAGATGTGTTACTGATAGAGATGATACTGATAGACATGTTGCTGATAGATGTTACTAATAGATGTGTTACATGTAGAGATGTTAATGATAGAGAGGTTACTAATAGAAATATTACTAACAGATGTGTTACTGATAGAGATGATAATAATAGAGATGTTACTCATAAAGCTGTTACCGATAGAGCTGATACTGACAGATCTGATACTGATAGAGCAGCTACTGATAGAAAGGATACTGTTAGAGCTGATATTGATAGAACTGCTACAGATAGAGATGTTACTCATAGAGCTGTTACTGATACATCAGCTGTCATTGACAGAGCTGTTACCGATAGAGTTGTTACTGACAAAACTCTTAGCGACAATGCTGTTACTGATAGAGTTGATACTGATAGAGATGTTACTCATAGAGATTTTACTGAAAGAGCTGTTATCGATAGAGTTGTTACATTAATGAGTTAACATTTGACTTATAGGCACCTTGGTTATAGTTATCAAGAAACACAAACTATGTATTTAAAAGCTTTTATTTAACTTGTCCTGTTGATTCGTCGTACTGATAAATAAATAATAATTTTGAAGGAGATGCAGCAGAAGAATCGGCGTGGATGTGTGATGCTTGTGGAGTCTCATTCGGTGATGCCGACAAATTTAGAGACCATGTGGCTACCCACGGCTTAGAACTGTTTCCTTGCCAGTATTGTGACGATGTAAGTTTAAGCCTAGCTTTCTTCATATTCTGCCCTTCATCACTTAGAGAATTAGTATAACATATCGGGTGTATAGTAACATACTCGTATCGGGTGTATAAGTATCCGAAGCCGAAAGCCACATATTTTACCCATTATTTGGATCATTTTTTCCACTAGACCATACCTGGGAATCCACTGGTTCTGGAGATATTTAAGGTCAAAGTCGCATTTTTTTTTACTTTTTTACCAAAATGAATTTCAAGTTTTATTACACCCCAGATCACATCCACAACATGTAGTCGGGCGCTAGGAGCGGTAACTCATTTTCAGAATTTATCCGCTACCCCTAGGCATAATTTGTATCATTATCATATTTCCTTTTGTCGCGTCGATATGGTGTGGTTATGTCGTGTGAAAAAAGCCTAAGAATGACAGGCTCGATGAAGTTTGGCCTTTTAAGGAGAGCAGTGGTGGGGCCGAAAAGCTCTGGAGTGGCAACCGCGTACTGGAAGACGCAGCGTTGGAAGGCCTCCCACGGGATGCGAGATGCACAGGATCGGTTGTTGTGGCGACACTTGGGGGAGGCCTATGTCCAGCAATGGACGTCTTTCGGCTGAAATGATGATGATGAGTGGTGGCCCAGTGGTAACAGCCCTGAGTTAAAAGTTGTTGTTCGTGGGTTAAACCCCAGGCAGGCTCTGTGTAATTTATTTCATCACTACTGCTCTCAAAACGGTGAAGGAAAACATCGTTAGGAAACTAACATATCCTAGAGCAAAAAAATCGAAGACATGTGACATCCTCGCACCCTCACGCCAGTAGGAGACACCCTGGGTGTCGGGAGTCTCAAGCAAATTCCCGGCGGCCAACGTAGGCGTGGGCTTGCGGACGGTGAGCAGGCCCTGTCACTTCAGGCATGAATTATCAAAAGAGTCACCGCGGTGCTGCCGCTGGCACGGCAACCGAAGGGACACTGGTGGGTTTTAGTCAGTAAGAGTCTGACACTTTTTCCCACGCTACAAAAAAAAAAAATGTATGTATGTTCGGGTACTGATTACGGATTACGGCCCACACCCTCTCACAGAGAGGAAGCCTGTTCCTCAGCAGTGGGGACATTGAAAGGCTGATGATGATGATGTATGTTCGGGTCAAATCCTGCAAGCTGAATAGGAACCACTTCCAATATCTTACGGAGTTGAATTTTTACGTGGTGGTTCAGTTCTGATGACAATGCATTTTTATGGTAAGCATGACCAGAATCGACATCCAGGATTAGCTCCAGATAAAGGAACTCTTCAATGCTTAACAGCCTGCCTAGCCTTTTCCCAACTATCTTAGGGTCGGCTTTCAGTCTAACCGGATGCAGCTGCATACCAGTATTTTACATGGCGTGACTGCTTATCTACTAAATGGGCCTCATCAGAAGGCTTACAGTTACCCAAAGGGCAATGGAGAGGGCAATGCTTGGAGTTTCTTTGCGTAATAGAATCAGAAATGATGATATCCACAAGAGAACTAAGGTTACCGACATAGCCCGAAGAATCGCCAAACTGAAGTGGCAATGAGCAGGGCACATTGCTCACAGAACAGATGGTCGATGGGGTCGAAAAGTTCTGGAATGGCGACCGCGTACTAGAAGACGCAGCGTTGGAAGGCCTCCCACAAGGTGGACCGAGACCTGGTGAGGGTCGCGGGTAGCCGATGGATGCGAGACGCACAGGACCGATGCCGAGGCCTATGTCCAGCAGTGGACGTCTTTTGGCTGAAAAGATGATGATGATGACTGCTTATCTGAATCTGATGTTTCCCTTCACCGTTAGTCAGTGGTTTCTAGCGCAAGCCGCGTAGAAAAGCACATGTAACTTAGAAAAGTCACATTGGTGCTCGCTGGGGTTTGAACTCGCACCCTGGGGCGTAAGTTGCAGATCAGATAAAGAACAGGCCTCCACGACATGAATGGAAGGCGCGAAATTAAGGATCTGTTTGAATCGAAACCAGTTTTTGCCCTAGAAGGAGGGTACTTTTAACAATGAAAGATGAGTGTACCTTGTAAGCAGTAAAAGAGGTGTGATTTTAAATGTATTGAATTTGAGAACTTGTTGTAAGTCATAATGTGAGCAGAGTTGTAGCACTAAATGTGCATCAATAAAGTATTATTACTTTCCATTTGTAATTTGTTTTATTGAAGTTTTAAATTCATAGTTACATAATATTTGTGTCTTTGCCAAATACTAATCACAAAAAACTTTTTTTCAAAAAAATAGAACCGACTTCCAAAAAAAGTGCAAAATAACTTCAATTTCGGAAGTCGGTGTTCTTGGTTTTGTGTCTTCGTTTTTTGACACCGATTTCCGAAATTAAAGTTATTTTGCACTTTTTTAACCGACTTCCAAAAGGAGGAGTTTATCAATTCGGATGTTTGTATTTTTTTTTAATTATGTTCGGGCATAACTCTGTCATATATTGACGGATTCAGTTCTATTTTTTTGTAAAAAAGTTTTTATTGAGATGTCAGGTCAGAAATATGTTATGTAGTGAGTGAATTAAGGTATTTCTGTTACAGTCAACACCGATTCAAATTTGATTCAAATTCGATTCAAATTCAATTCAAATTCGATTCAAATTCGATTCAAATTCGATTCAAATTCGTTTCAATTTAGATTCAACTTCGATTCAAGTTCAATTCAATTTCGATTCAAATTCGATTCAAATCGATTCAAATTCAATTGAAATTCGATTGAAATTCGATTGAAATTCGATTGAAATTCGATTGAAATTCGATTCAAATTCGATTCAAATTCGATTCAAGTTCGATTCAAATTCGATTCAAGTTCAATTCAATTTCGATTCAATTTCGATTCAACTTCGATTCAAGTTCAATTCAATTTCGATTCAATTTCGATTCAACTTCGATTCAAATTCAATTGAAATTCGATTGAAATTCAATTCAAAATCGATTCAAATTCGATTTAAATTCGATTCAATTTCGATTGAAATTCGATTCAAATTCGATTCAAATTCGTTTCAATTTAGATTCAACTTCGATTCAAGTTCAATTCAATTTCGATTCAAATTCGATTCAAATTCGATTCAAATTCGATTCAAATTCGATTCAAATTCGATTCAAATTCGATTCAAATTCGATTCAAATTCGATTCAAATTCGATTCAAATTCGATTCAACTTCGATTCAAGTTCAATTCAATTTCGATTCAAATTCGATTGAAATTCGATTCAAATTCGTTTCAACTTCGATTTCATTTCCATTAAACTTCGATTCAAATTCGATTCAAATTCAATTGAAATTCGATTCAACTTCGATTCAAGTTCAATTCAACTTCTATTCAATTTCGATTCAAATTCAATTCAATTTCGATTAAATTTCGATTAAATTTCGATTCAACTTCGATTCAAGTTCAATTGAAATTCAATTCAATTTCGATTCAACTTCGATTCAACTTCGATTCAAATTCGATTCAAGTTCGATTCAAATTCGATTCAAGTTCGATTCAAATTCGATTCAAGTTCAATTCAATTTCGATTCAAGTTCGATTCAATTTCGATTCAAATTCGATTGAAATTCGATTCAAATTCGTTTCAACTTCGATTCAATTTCGATTCAATTTCGATTCAATTTCGATTCAACTTCGATACAAATTCGATTCTAATTCGATTCAAATTCGATTCAAGTTCAATTCAATTTCGATTCAACTTCGATTCAAATTCGATTCAACTTCGATTCAAATTCGATTCAAGTTCGATTCAAATTCGATTCAAGTTCAATTCAATTTCGATTCAATTTCGATTCAACTTCGATTCAAATTCGATTCAAGTTCGATTCAATTTCGATTCAAATTCGATTGAAATTCGATTCAAATTCGTTTCAACTTCGATTCAATTTCGATTCCATTTCGATTCAAATTCGATTCAAATTCGATTCAATTTCGATTCAAATTCGATTCAAGTTCGATTCAATTTCGATTCAAATTCGATTGAAATTCGATTCAAATTCGTTTCAACTTCGATTCAATTTCGATTCCATTTCGATTCAACTTCGATTCAACTTCGATTCAAATTCGATTCAAGTTCGATTCAAATTCGATTCAAGTTCGATTCAAATTCGATTCAAGTTCAATTCAATTTCGATTCAATTTCGATTCAACTTCGATTCAAATTCGATTCAAGTTCGATTCAATTTCGATTCAAATTCGATTGAAATTCGATTCAAATTCGTTTCAACTTCGATTCAATTTCGATTCAACTTCGATTCAACTTCGATACAAATTCGATTTTAATTCGATTCAAATTCGATTCAAGTTCAATTCAATTTCGATTCAATTTTGATTCAACTTCGATTCAAATTCGATTCAAATTCGATTCAATTTCGATTCAAATTCGATTCAAGTTCAATTCAATTTCGATTCAACTTCGTTTCAACTTCAATTCAAATTCGATTCAAGTTCGATTCAAGTTCGATTCAAGTTCGATTCAAATTCGATTCAAATTCGATTCAAGTTCGATTCAAGTTCGATTCAAGTTCGATTCAACTTCAATTCAAATTCGATTCAAGTTCGATTCAAGTTCGATTCAAGTTCGATTCAAGTTCGATTCAAGTTCGATTCAAATTCGATTCAAATTCGATTCAAGTTCGATTCAAGTTCGATTCAAGTTCGATTCAAGTTCGATTCAATTTCGATTCAATTTCGATTCAACTTCGATTCAAATTCGATTCAAGTTCGATTCAATTTCGATTCAAATTCGATTGAAATTCGATTGAAATTCGATTGAAATTCGTTTCAACTTCGATTCAAATTCGATTCAAGTTCGATTCAAATTCGATTCAAGTTCGATTCAAATTCGATTCAAGTTCAATTCAATTTCGATTCAAGTTCGATTCAATTTCGATTCAAATTCGATTCAAGTTCAATTCAATTTCGATTCAATTTCGATTCCATTTCGATTCAAATTCGATTCAAATTCGATTCAATTTCGATTCAAATTCGATTCAAGTTCGATTCAATTTCGATTCAAATTCGATTGAAATTCGATTCAAATTCGTTTCAACTTCGATTCAATTTCGATTCCATTTCGATTCAACTTCGATTCAACTTCGATTCAAATTCGATTCAAGTTCGATTCAAATTCGATTCAAGTTCGATTCAAATTCGATTCAAGTTCAATTCAATTTCGATTCAATTTCGATTCAACTTCGATTCAAATTCGATTCAAGTTCGATTCAATTTCGATTCAAATTCGATTGAAATTCGATTGAAATTCGTTTCAACTTCGATTCAATTTCGATTCAACTTCGATTCAACTTCGATACAAATTCGATTCTAATTCGATTCAAATTCGATTCAAGTTCAATTCAATTTCGATTCAATTTTGATTCAACTTCGATTCAAATTCGATTCAAATTCGATTCAATTTCGATTCAAATTCGATTCAAGTTCAATTCAATTTCGATTCAACTTCGTTTCAACTTCAATTCAAATTCGATTCAAGTTCGATTCAAGTTCGATTCAAGTTCGATTCAAGTTCGATTCAAGTTCGATTCAAATTCGATTCAAATTCGATTCAAGTTCGATTCAAGTTCGATTCAAGTTCGATTCAAGTTCGATTCAATTTCGATTCAATTTCGATTCAACTTCGATTCAACTTCGATTCAAATTCGATTCAAGTTCGATTCAATTTCGATTCAAATTCGATTGAAATTCGATTGAAATTCGTTTCAACTTCGATTCAAATTCGATTCAAGTTCGATTCAAATTCGATTCAAGTTCGATTCAAATTCGATTCAAGTTCAATTCAATTTCGATTCAAGTTCGATTCAATTTCGATTCAAATTCGATTCAAGTTCAATTCAATTTCGATTCAATTTCGATTCAACTTCGATTCAAATTCGATTCAAGTTCGATTCAATTTCGATTCAAATTCGATTGAAATTCGATTCAAATTCGTTTCAACTTCGATTCAATTTCGATTCCATTTCGATTCAAATTCGATTCAAATTCGATTCAATTTCGATTCAAATTCGATTCAAGTTCGATTCAATTTCGATTCAAGTTCGATTCAAATTCGATTCAAGTTCAATTCAATTTCGATTCAAATTCGATTCAAATTCGATTCAAGTTCAATTCAATTTCGATTCAACTTCGTTTCAACTTCAATTCAAATTCGATTCAAGTTCGATTCAAGTTCGATTCAAGTTCGATTCAAATTCGATTCAAATTCGATTCAAGTTCGATTCAAGTTCGATTCAAGTTCGATTCAACTTCAATTCAAATTCGATTCAAGTTCGATTCAAGTTCGATTCAAGTTCGATTCAAGTTCGATTCAAGTTCGATTCAAATTCGATTCAAATTCGATTCAAGTTCGATTCAAGTTCGATTCAAGTTCGATTCAAGTTCGATTCAATTTCGATTCAATTTCGATTCAACTTCGATTCAAATTCGATTCAAGTTCGATTCAATTTCGATTCAAATTCGATTGAAATTCGATTGAAATTCGTTTCAACTTCGATTCAAATTCGATTCAAGTTCGATTCAAATTCGATTCAAGTTCGTTTCAAATTCGATTCAAGTTCAATTCAATTTCGATTCAAGTTCGATTCAATTTCGATTCAAATTCGATTGAAATTCGATTCAAATTCGTTTCAACTTCGATTCAATTTCGATTCAACTTCGATTCAACTTCGATACAAATTCGATTCTAATTCGATTCAAATTCGATTCAAGTTCAATTCAATTTCGATTCAATTTCGATTCAACTTCGATTCAAATTCGATTCAAGTTCGATTCAAATTCGATTCAAGTTCAATTCAATTTCGATTCAATTTCGATTCAACTTCGATTCAAATTCGATTCAAGTTCGATTCAATTTCGATTCAAATTCGATTGAAATTCAATTCAAATTCGTTTCAACTTCGATTCAATTTCGATTCCATTTCGATTCAAATTCGATTCAAATTCGATTCAATTTCGATTCAAATTCGATTCAAGTTCAATTCAATTTCGATTCAACTTCGTTTCAACTTCAATTCAAATTCGATTCAAGTTCGATTCAAGTTCGATTCAAATTCGATTCAAATTCGATTCAAGTTCGATTCAAGTTCGATTCAAGTTCGATTCAAGTTCGATTCAATTTCGATTCAATTTCGATTCAAATTCGATTCAAGTTCGATTCAAATTCGATTGAAATTCGATTCAAATTCGTTTCAACTTCGATTCAATTTCGATTCCATTTCGATTCAAATTCGATTCAAATTCAATTCAAATTCAATTCAAATTCAATTCAAATTCAATTCAAATTCAATTCAAATTCAATTCAAATTCAATTCAAATTCAATTCAAATTCAATTCAAATTCAATTCAAATTCAATTCAAATTCAATTCAAATTCAATTCAAATTCAATTCAAATTCAATTCAAATTCAATTCAAATTCAATTCAAATTCAATTCAAATTCAATTCAAATTCAATTCAAATTCAATTCAAATTCAATTCAAATTCAATTCAAATTCAATTCAAATTCAATTCAAATTCAATTCAAATTCAATTCAAATTCAATTCAAATTCAATTCAAATTCAATTCAAATTCAATTCAAATTCAATTCAAATTCAATTCAAATTCAATTCAAATTCAATTCAAATTCAATTCAAATTCAATTCAAATTCAATTCAAATTCAATTCAAATTCAATTCAAATTCAATTCAAATTCAATTCAAATTCAATTCAAATTCAATTCAAATTCAATTCAAATTCAATTCAAATTCAATTCAATTCAAATTCAATTCAAATTCAATTCAAATTCAATTCAAATTCAATTCAAATTCAATTCAAATTCAATTCAAATTCAATTCAAATTCAATTCAAATTCAATTCAAATTCAATTCAAATTCAATTCAAATTCAATTCAAATTCAATTCAAATTCAATTCAAATTCAATTCAAATTCAATTCAAATTCAATTCAAATTCAATTCAAATTCAATTCAAATTCAATTCAAATTCAATTCAAATTCAATTCAAATTCAATTCAAATTCAATTCAAATTCAATTCAAATTCAATTCAAATTCAATTCAAATTCAATTCAAATTCAATTCAAATTCAATTCAAATTCAATTCAAATTCAATTCAAATTCAATTCAAATTCAATTCAAATTCAATTCAAATTCAATTCAAATTCAATTCAAATTCAATTCAAGTTCAATTCAAGTTCAATTCAAATCATTTATTTCAAATAAATCATTTGAATTGAATTGTCAATAAGTCGGTCAGTCAGAAAGATACACATACACACAGGCATAGACACACATTCTAACACACACACACACATTCACACACACATACATTCACACACACATACATTCCAAGGCGTAGATCTCTATGGAGAAGAACGTGCAAGAAACTCCATGGACACTCTTTAAAACCATGTTATGTATAAAAATCCTGGTTACATTATGTCTTGTTGCTTCTAATATTTGAGAACAATGTTAAATAAACAATTCATAAACAAAAACAATAAAAAAGATTAAAATAAGCCAGTGGCAGTTGAGAGATGACCAGTCTCAACTGACGGCGCCCGAACACGAACATGACGCATGGGTCAGCACCACTCAGCTCAACCATATTGAAGGGAACCGAATGACCCAACACACGCGCCACCATCAGCAAAACATTTTTGTGAGCATGACAAACTGTCAAGTGCTCGTTCATGTCAAAAAAATAAAATAAAATAAAAAGCAGTTACATTGTATGCCCATTGTACTCATATTTACAAAATAAAAAAAATGCTTTAAAATGATTATTATAACTTATGAAAAGTTAGAAAAAGAAAAAAGAATTGAAAATTTAATACAAAAACACTTGAGAGGTGTCAAGGGACACCCGGATGGAACGAAGTTCCTTTCGATTAATTAGTGAAGTAATAATCTACTTAGCTTACTATAGCAAAAAGCTTACTTAGCTTACTATAGCAAAAAGTGTCGTGACAACTTTTCGTAAGAATTTTTTCCGGGTTAGACGGAAAAATAATAATAAAATTAATAAAAATAATAAAAATAATAGTAAAAATAATAATAAAAATAATAATAAAAATAAGGCCCACCGGCCTCTGATAGGGTCCCAGCTCCCGGCGGAAGTGTGCAGCGCATGCGATGGACGCAATCCATCAATGAAAACGTCATGCGCTCATACTATGGGGCTACAGAGGGAGGTAACAACCTGACCGCGTACCGTGTTCGGATGCTCTCTTTGTACAGACAGATGTGTTGCTGGGGAGTTTGTTGGCCACTTCTTCTTCACAGCTAAAACACTAGGAAGTGGTGACGGGCGGGCGTTTTTTGGGGGACTGTCTTTATGTAGAACTTTGACGTTCAAAAAGTGCTGGTTCTCAGCCTAGTTTGAATAAATGACTTTTGATTTTGATTTTGATTCCAGGTGCTTGAGCCAGCCGTCAACGTTTCGGCCCAACGACTGTCGGATCAGGTGCGCATTACGCAGGATGACCCCTGCGTAATCATATTATGTTGGATCGCCTCCGAACTGAAATGGGTAGCCATGTGCCCCTCCGTCGCAGACTGTGTTACCAGTTGTGGTACCACCGTCCAACTATGCTCCCAGCCACGCTGACGAGGAGTGTAATGACATGGTTACAAACGTAAGTACCCACTGCAATGATGAATTGAGGAGTGCTTTGGAGTGTGCTATTCGGGAGTATCGCAGCATGCCGCTCGAACTTAGGCCACGTTTACCTCGTTTGCCCATGCATAACAAAAATAGGGCGCTGGTGGCTGCTCTGGATTCGCAGTTGTCAAATTATTTAGATGACTGCGAAGACCTCACCGATACACACTCGATGCTGTACTGCGCGGCTGTAGCTTCATGTCGTGTAGCTCACGTCAAATTTCCCAATGACCGAGCTACACGACCGAAGCCAGCCGTGCCGGCTTGGCAGTGCAGAATCGAGGGTCGTATTGGTGGGGCCAGAGCACTCATAGGCAAACTAATCTGCTTCAGGGAGGGCAACACTCGCCCAAGAGTGATGCGCTTTGTGAGACGGGCGTTTTCGGGGACTGATGTCAGCTCCCGAGACTATATGTCCCGTGTCACAGAGCGCATCGACTTCCTGAAGCAGAAAGTATATGCATGGGCAAACCGTATTCGCAGGTATAAGCGGCGAGTGGAACGATACACCCAGAATCGCACATTCCGAAGTAATGAAAGGTGGGTGTATAGGGATTGGGAGCGACCGGACCAAGGTTTGACTAATACGCACCTGCCGGATGATGACGCCATATACTCGTTCTGGCGCAGCATCTGGTCGGTGCCTGTCTGTCATACCGAGGGCGATTGGATTCGGGATGTTGAGCGCGTATGCGATCCAATACCAGAAATGGGGGCAATTATCATCAGCCCCCAAGATGTAGCTCGTGCAGTCCGTCCGTTAGCTAACTGGAAATCTCCAGGGCCGGACGGGCTGCACAACTTCTGGATCAAATGGTTTACAAGGTCGCATACCCACTTGGCATCTCAGATCCAGTCTGCCTTAGAGTCAGGGTCGCTGCCCCAATTTCTAACTACAGGAATAACCCACCTGCTCCATAAATCAGGTAGTACTGCGGAACCTAAAAATTATAGACCGATCACGTGCTTACCGACGGTCTATAAGGTTCTTACATCCATTTTGAGAGCTAAGATTAACACACATATAGATAGTAACTGTATCATGTCTGCCTCTCAAAATGGATGTAGGAATGGGTCCCGCGGTACTAAGGAGCTTCTCCTCATAGATATGACCATTAGCCAACAGGTTCGGCGTTTCCGAAAGGATCTGTCGACATGTTGGATAGACTATAAGAAGGCCTATGACTCAGTTCCTCATACATGGCTCATGAGGGTGCTGGAATTGTATAAAGTTGATGCAACGCTACGCACCTTCCTGATGTCATGTATGGGGCAATGGAGGACGGTCCTTCGCTATCCAGGATGTCGACAAATCCAGAGGAATAGCGAACCGATAAGGATCGAGCGGGGTATATTCCAGGGTGACAGTTTGAGTCCGCTTTGGTTTTGCCTAGCTTTGAATCCTCTAAGCACACTGCTAGAGAATTCAGGGCTAGGCTATCGGTTGAAGAGAGGTGGTCAGGTTATATCTCACCTCCTTTACATGGATGACTTGAAACTTTTTGCCCCCAACAATCTGCAACTGATGGAGCTACTGAAGGTAACAGAAACCTTCAGTAGTGCCATCAGGATGGAGTTTGGTGTGGATAAATGTGCGGTCGCTTTACATGCATAGCGAGGGGAGATTGTGGAATCCGTGGGAACACAACTCTCGGATTCCATAAACCTGAGATCCTTCTCTCCAACCGAAACCTATAAGTATTTGGGTATGTCGGAAGCGTTAGGTATCAATGTTGCTGACATGAAGCAATCGTTGAAGGAGCGCTTCTTTGGCCGCCTGAAGAAGGTATTTAATAGCTTTCTTTCGGGCGGAAACAAGGTGCGCGCCTTCAACGGTTGGGTCATGCCGGTATTGATGTACTCTTTCGGCGTACTCAAATGGACTCAAACAGAACTTGACGCCCTGGATAGGCGAGTCCGTACGCTGCTGACTGCATTTCGAATGCATCACCCACGTTCGTCGGTGATGAGACTGTATATCCCGCGGAAGTGTGGAGGCCGAGGCTTTTTAAATGCTAAGACCCTCCACAACCGCGAGGTATGCAGTCTAAGGGAATATTTCCTAGCTGCTGACGTGGGTATGCATCGAGATGTAGTGGCAGTGGACAAGGGCCTTACTCCACTCTCTTTGGCTAACGAGAACTGGCGCAAACCTCTAGTGCTTGACACTAACGATCGCAGAGAAGTATGGCAGAGTAAGGAACTTCACGGACGCTTTTTCCGGGCCCTACATGGGCCCGATGTAGACCAACTAGCGTCCGTAGCCTGGCTGCGTGTCGGTGACCTCTTTGGGGAAACCGAAGGTTTTGTCTGTGCAATTATGGACGAAGTTATCATGACGAAAAATTACCGGAGATTTATTGTGAAGGACGGCACGGTTGACATATGTCGGGCATGTCATCGTCCGGGAGAATCAATCCGCCACATAATCTCTGGTTGTTCTCGTCTAGCTAACGGTGAGTACTTGCATAGGCACAACCTCGTAGCCAGGATTATCCATCAGCAACTTGCTCTGAAATACTCTCTTGTGGAATCGGAAGTGCCGTACTACAGATATGCGCCCGACCCAGTTCTCGATAATGGTCATATCTCATTGTACTGGGATCGGTCCATCATCACTGACAGGACTATTATAGCCAATAAGCCTGATATAGTGGTGGTGGACCGAATCGAGAGGCGTGCAATGATTGTTGACATTACCGTCCCACATGACGAGAACCTCGTGAAAGCCGAGAAAGATAAACAAATCAAGTATATTGACTTGGCTCGCGAGGTTGTCGACATGTGGGATGTGGACTCAGCGATCATTGTACCGATAGTCGTGTCAGCCAATGGCTTAATAGCCACGAGCCTCGACCAACACCTCAGGAGGCTCTCGTTAGGCGGCTGGATCAAGGGCTTGATTCAGAAAGCAGTACTTCTGGACACGGCTCGCATTGTCAGGCGGTTCCTCTCTCTGGAGCCCTGACCGCCGGTAGCTTGGACCCTGTTCCCGATACCGGTGGGATACTATTTTTTATATTTTTAAATGTTTTATTTTTATTTTTTCATTGAAATATTTAAAAATATAATTTATATGTATTTACAAATGAATAAACGAAATAAAAATAATAAGAAATAAATAATTAATTAAATAGCCAATAAGCCTGATATAGTGGTGGTGGCCCGAATCGAGAGGCGTGCAATGATTGTTGACATTACCGTCCCACATGACGAGAACCTCGTGAAAGCCGAGAAAGATAAACAAATCAAGTATATTGACTTGGCTCGCGAGGTTGTTGACATGTGGGATGTGGACTCAGCGATCATTGTCCCGATAGTCGTGTCAGCCAATGGCTTAATAGCCACGAGCCTCGACCAACACCTCAGGAGGCTCTCGTTAGGCGGCTGGATCAAGGGCTTGATTCAGAAAGCAGTACTTCTGGACACGGCTCGCATTGTCAGGCGGTTCCTCTCTCTGGAGCCCTGACCGCCGGTAGCTTGGACCCTGTTCCCGATACCGGTGGGATACTATTTTTTATACTTTTAAATGTTTTATTTTTTTATTTTTTCATTGAAATATTTAAAAATATAATTTATATGTATTTATAAATGAATAAACAAAATAATAATAAAAAAATAATAATAATAAAAAAAATAATAATAAAAAAAAAATATTTGGCTTGCTTTCTATAAGAGAGAGAGAGACAGACAGAGAAACATGCGACGCCGCACAGCTTACAATAGCTTACTATAGCAAAAAGTGTCGTGACAACTTTTCGTAAGAATTTTTTCCGTCTAGCCCCCTTTCACAACGCGCGATAAGGAACTTCGTTCCAAAACCTATAGAAAGAGAAAAGAGATAAAGAGATCTATAGAAAGGAAGTCGGAGTCCCAGCAGTGGGAACATTGTAAGGCTGATTGTAATGTTGGCCATTCTTTGAGCTATGTCTAGTATAGTATTCGTCAAACTTATTGGCGTGTGCGAAGTTAGTGCGAGTGCAATTGCGCGCGGGTACAGTAAACTCGACAATGTACCTTCTTGTTCGTCAGTTTGGAAGTTGGTAGTATTCCCACACGCCTTTAAGTTTGACGAATATGATACCCAGGTTCTCATGTAAATCTTTTAAATTCTCATATTTTGTTTTCAGGATTTCCAAAATTTGGATGCTTGGACACGCCACGTTCGATTAGAGCACAATATGGGTAGCTTATTCTGAAAATAATTGTAGGTACATTTGAAATGCCATTACAATTTGGCAAATCGTAAGGAGTTGTCCCACTGCCTGCGAGTAAGCGACTAACTCTCGGCTATTTTGACAATCCAGAAACGTACAATAGATATACATTCTATGTAAACAAAAGAGATGCATATATTAATAGTTTATCGCTGACTGTTCACACCGCCGGCGAGGACTCGCTCCACAAGTTTGTCGCTGAGCTACAAGAACTATCAAAATTACTCGGTCAGCGTCACTCGCTCAGCGATGCCCGCTCGGCGTTCAGAACTCACGCCGAGAGACCAACCCGAGCGAGTGGTGCGAGTAAAGGCTCAATCACACCTTCCGATTTCAAGGGACCCAATTTAGGAAACAGGAAGGTGTAGTAAGAGTTAGTGTCCGATTTAGTGAGATTAAAAGTTCCCAATTTGACTTCCTAAATTGTGTACGATTTAGGATACTGTAATCGCATCACCACGATTTAGAGGTAAGTGTTGCCAATTTAGCGACTTTGTCGCTACAAATGGGCTAATAGTATTTTTGTATGTGTTTAAATTATTATTTAATTTCCCACGGTCCCTTTCCCAGACAAAAAAAATCGGAGTCCACTCTTTTTTTTTTTAGTCCGCTCCTGGTAGAATCAGTTTTAAGAGACTTTATAGCGACTTTTGATATTCTGTCTAGGGACTCGAAGTTGTAAGAGTTGACAACACTGCCGACTTAGGAGTCCAATTTAGGATAGTGTAATCTTTTTTATTTTTATTTTTGATAGGCACGCGTTTGACCACCATCTCACCTGATGGTAAGCGATGATGTGGTCGAAGATGGAACACGCTTGCCTAGAAGCAACCTATTCACTCTTGACTTAAAGACTCCCAGGTTGTAGCTATCAGGAAACACAGACTCCGGTAGGGAATTCCACTCCCTAGCTGTACGCGCAATGAATGTTTTCTCAAAACGCTTTGTGCGTATGGATGGGATGTCCACCATGAACCGGTGGCACTTCGCCGTACGTCTTGTGATCCGTTGATGAAACGGGCTTGGCGGAATCAAATTATGCAATCCGTCGCACACTCCCCAAAATGTAATCGCTCGCTTCCTACGTCCTAGATAGTTCGTTCCTAAATTAGGTCCCTTGAAATCAGAAGGTGTAATTGAGCCATTACCGCCCATCGCACTCGAACACTCGCTTAAAGCTCAGCGACAAAACTATCGGAACTACCACTCGCTACTCGCTGACTCGTTTTTGTTTTGAAGCTGGGTGGGAAAAGTGCCTAAAGCCAGAAATATACATGAAGGAGACGACAATAAAATTTAAATAAGTGTTTTCATGAAAAATAGTGCATACAAGGTAAAAACGCCGTCTCTGTACATATTTCAAGAAAATTATGTATTCAGTATTTTGTTCAGGTTATGATCTAAAATTTTTCCTCAAAAATTAGGGAGGCGCTGGACCTGCAGTCTCGACATTGATTAGCGAAATGTACGTTAGCTACCGATCGCTAAATTACTAGCCGTTAAAAAACTCCCTCATTTGTGAGGAAAAATTTTAGATGATAACCTTGATTTTCTTGAAATATTTACAGAGACGTTGTAAATTTTAACTTGCAATCAATATTTTTCATGAAAACTTATACTTCATTAAATTAAATTTTAATGAAACACTTTTACCGCTTGTAACAATTAAATTAACTTGTCAAAATATTAAAAGACGTAAAATTTTGCCTCCTTGCAACATTAATTTCTTAGCGAACGAATTCGGTCGTTATTCGATCGTTAACTATGTCGAGACTGCAGGCCCTGTGTATTTCTGGCTTAGCAAGTTAAGTATACAGGGTCAAATAACTTAGGTAGTGAAACTTTGGAGACGTGATGCGATATCTAATGACTGTAAACAAAAAGAAAGGCAGTCGTGGGGACTGCTGGCAGAAGTGATGTCCAGAGATCGGAATCTGTGTTATTCCAGGGCCGTATCTAGAAATATTATATATATATACTTGAATAAAATTTGAATCCTACTATATTGTTACGAGCTGGGTATGGGATAAATTATTTTACACCTATTAATTAACCAAATATTCTTTATTAACTCAACAAATTTTTTACACAAACACTAATTTGCTAATAATCACAATTCTCTTCGTAATCGCTTGTATCGCTTCCGTTCGCATCCGTAGTCCAAAACAGACTGACTCACTCGCCCGCCCTCCGGCCTATTTATACAGTCATGGAAGTTTCCAGAACATTTTCGAACTATCCTATGGTGGAATATTCTAGAAACATCTATGAACTTCTTATAGTAGCACTATGGAATGTTCTCGAACGTAGTAGAAACTTCTGGAAACTTCGACCACATTCTCGAACGTTCCAGTGTAATACAGTCGACGTGACAATATTTTTTAAAATAGTCTTGTGTATGTAGCGGCATCTATGATGCCACAAGATTAAGACTGCCTTTTTTAAAAATATAGTTTATATATTAGGATTCAAATTTTATTGAAAAATCTATTCAATTGATTAATAAAGTTTCTATACGGCCCTGGAATGACGCCCAGATTCCGATCTCTGGTGATGTCACACATCTTGTGACAGTCGTGTTGCGGTCAAACGGTCAAACACAACTGCACAAGGACTGCTTCCGTGCTGTTGGTCTCGAAGGCTCGACCTCGATTTAATTTTAGGCACTGACTTTATCGATTGAAGTCGATGATTTTTTTCGTTTCATCGTAAGTAGCCCGTACCCGGCCACATTTGCGGAGTTCCTATAATAAATCTAATTGGTCTCGGTGTTTTAAGAAGAAAACAATTATAGTTTAGTTTTAACGCAGAAGTTGCATTTATTTTAAAATGAAGAGTTCAATTTTTCTAATATATTATTATCGTTGAAATAAATGTTTTGATACTTACTATTTGTTTTATTCATTTTACCAGACTACCCCAGAAAGAGGGTAACGTTTTTCGAGGGTCTGTATGTATGTACGTAAGTCTATTTCTTTGGCACGCCCTGCAGCCTAAAAGGCTGAATAAATTTCAACAGATGCGATATAATTACATTGGTATTGACCGCCGAAGTGACAAAGGCTATTTGAATTGAAAAAAACGGCCAAGTGCGAATCTGACTTGCGCATGAAGGGTTCCGTACCATCGTACAAGATTATATACGCGTTTACGTGTTGCCATTATTAAGTTCGAGCAAAAAAAGCCAAGAAAAAAACTTCTAGTAAGGGAGTATAGCGGCAACAGAAATACACATTCTATGAAAAAAATTCAACTGTCTACCTATTACGGATCGATACAGCCCGACAGACGGACGGATGGACAGCGGAGGCTTAGTAATAGGGTCCCGATGGTTACCTTTCGGGTACGGAACCCTAAAAATGGCTTCCGCCATTGGGTAAGTGTGGTCGTGTTTTTGTGACATGGTTATGTATCGAAATAAAGGGTTCCCGTCCATGGAGCGCCGACGGCGGAACAATTCTCAATTCTCCATAGCCCAGTTGGTAATTGGACGACGGAAACATGTAATTTTCCCCATAGACCAATTGGTCAAATTTCAATTGGTCTATGGAACACCAACTTTTTTTTTTTACTTTTTTTGCTCGATCTTAATGATGGCAACAGACACGTATAATCTTGTACGATGGCACGGAATCCTTCTTGCGCGAGACCGACTCGCACTTGGCAGGGTTTTTTTCGACAAGTAGAAGTGTCCTGTGGTCAGATATGATGTTCAGCGTTCTGATGGTGGAACCTGAAAGTGATCACAGGAACTCCTCAACTAAACAAGATAGACCCCTCGTGGTATCGTTGGATTCGCCTCCACAAGTAGGTTCTCTGGCCCTATATGAAGTCCAGGGCCCTGATGATGGAACTGGAAGGTGGCCGCCGGAACTCCTAAACTAAACAGGATAAACCCATTGTATCATACCTAGCTCGATGGTTTTGTCTTGACAAGTACTGACTTAAATAGTGAAGACGGGTATTTATAGAATAGAATAGAATAGACATTTATTTTGCAAATATGGGTAATACACAATAGATGCACACACACACACACACAGTAAAACAGTGTAAAACTAAAATAAACGTAAAATCTTCGTAAAACTGCCTTTAATTTAGTAAGAATTGATCTAAAAAGTACTCACTGAATAAAAATGACATGAATAACAAACAAAAATTCTTGGACCGTGAAACTTTAAAAAAAAAGCGTCATGCATCAAAATAAATTTAAAAAAAAATATGCAGATAAGGGGGCTGCCACCAGAAGTGAAAACTTGAAACTTTGGATAGTACACAGGCCGCTGCGCGTCGCCAATCTTGCGCAACACATCACTAGCAAGTAGGTGACGTCACCGACATGCATTCTTCAATCGCTCAACATGGGTAAAGAAGTTTTCACTTCAAAGACAGCCTGCCAACGGCTTCAACTTGACCCATTTTCTATCACTGAAGCAGGCTATCTAGCCTTTCCCCGAACCATGTTAGGGTCTACTTTCAGTCCAACCAGATGCAGCTGGACACTAGGTTTTTACGTGGAGCGACGGCCTATTTACTTCCACAACCCAATCACTGTGAGATGATACACCTTGTCAAGACTGGTATCAGATTCCTGGTTTTTACCCGACTGCGCGACGCAAGGGAGGGTAATGTGTTTATCAGCCTATGTATGTATGTTTGTTCCTTTGTGGCACTATAGAGACCAAACGCGTGGGCCGATTTTGATAATTCTTACGTCAATTGATTCATCTTAATCTTGCAAGTGCTACTAAAGACATGGGAGTAATCAAAATACATTATGGTGACAACCAGACGACATTTTTTTTATTTTTCACAATACAATACAATATGGCTATGTTATAAATGTATAAAATAAAAAATAAATAATATTTTCAAAAAACCCGACTGTAAAAAAATAACTAAAAATTTCAAAACAAGGTCACTTTTCAAGCAGTCTGATGCAGTTGGTGGCATGAAATCAATAGTTAAACTAAAATAACTGCCACCAACTGCATCAGACTGGTTGAAAAGTGACTTGTTTTGAACTTTTTAGTTGTTTTTTTAGTCGGGTGTTTTGAAAATATTCAATTTTTTTTACAATTCGTAACGACTGTCAAAGATCTAAAAATGATAGCTGGGACCAATGGCTTAACATGCTTTCCGAGACACGGAGGTATCTCGGTGTACCCATCTTCTATGGTACTCTCTAAAAATCGTTCAAATCAACATCGTTATCGATAATCGGGTCTAAGGTCCGAGACGGACCACCTCGGTGATACCGACGTAACCCAGTAGACCGATCTACCAGCGGTATCGATACCTGGCCACTAGCAACGCCCTCTATCTGAAAACCCTCACCTCTAAGATTGAGTGATCTATTCTTCTTCTGCATTATAAGCCAAATATAAATACGTCTATTCAAATCCCTTAAGTATTCTTCCGACAGTCTCTCTTTTAAACTGAACAATAAAGACATAAAGTTTGTTAACTCATCGTCCATAGCTTCCAGCAGTGACGTTTTGATTTTTAAATACAGATATTTGCTGAAATCATCGGGGTAGTAAGTAAATACTCCTTTTCCTTGTTCTAATAGCAAGTCGAAAATTATTTGTTGATGGTCTGTAACGATGGTTCGCAAATCCTCATCGGTTTTAATCTTATAACCTAGAATGTTGCGAACGTCTATGTTACGGCGTTTGAATAATACATTCAAAATGAAATCCCATATAGATTTTTGTTTATCTTCACTCGTTTCAGTCTTCAGTAGATCGCAGATATATTTCACGGCGAAGTATTCAGTGAATGTCATGTGTATGAAGTTCGGTATACCATTTGCTACACTATGTATGAGGCCTGTTTTCTCCGTACCTTCTTTAATCTTGTCTATAATCTCTTTGATTTCTCTCAGTTCTTTCCTGCTAAAAATCTTGTCTGCATCTTGATGGAAAACAGCGTAAGCGCCTAATTTGTGATGTTGAGCAAAAAATATGGCTCTAACGTTTTCATAAATGATAATATTGTCCGGATTGTACAAATCAATTTTGTTTTTCTCTTGAAAGCGTATCTTTTTCAGTTTAGTTTCTATGAATGTATCGTAGACTGTGAAGGCGTTGATATCTAAATTCCATCGGTTAAATGTGATGCTTTCGTCTTTTATTTGGCTATGAAAGTATTCAGCAATCAGGTAAAGATGCAAGGGTGTGCCAAAATCTTCCATAAACATAACCTTGTAATTACAGTTGCTGAAAAATGTGTTATAGGTCTTAATAACAAACTCTGGACAGACATTAACTTCTTTCCCTATGTAACATAAAAAATTACAGCAAACATTCATGAATAGTACCTGATGCTTTTTTCTTCTTGTGATTGGCTTTTCGTTATTAACATCAAAAATATGAGAATTGGCGGTCATAAATTCCATAAAACTGCACAAATTATCATACTGTTTTTTGGTCAGGTTTCTTAATGTAATATTGAATTTCCAAAAACTCACCAAATATATATCTTGTTCCATATCAGTAAAATGTTGTATTTCATAAGAGTTTCCAAATTCTTGCTCTAGCCTAGATATTATGTTGTCATAAGATCTACTTGTGATCCACATTTTATGTTTCTGAGAATAATTTCTGACTGTTCTAAGTAAAGTTAACACTTCATCCGTGTACATAGGACAGATTTCATCGAAACCATCGAATATGAATATGATTTCTTTTCTATTGTAATAATCTAAGAACATTTCTAGTTCGAAAACTGTCCACTGGTCACCTGTACACGAATTCAGAGTCACTACACCGTTTTTTTCTTCCAGTTCAATCGATACATCATGGTTTTTCTTCTGCTTCTCAGTCAAAACTACACAAAAAAACTTCAAAGTCTCCAAGTAATCGATGTTTGTTTTATTTTCTTGCCACTTGCTAAATTTTTCAGAATGAATCAGCAAGTTTATCCTTATTATCCACACTGTTGGGTTGAGCTCTTTCGTTTTTAGTGACAAGTGAGTGAGTAGAGTTGACTTGCCCATTCCGGGCTTAGCAGTTACTAATGCCACGTTAGTTATATCATTTAGTGTTTGTAACACATTACCAGCATTCCGAAATGACCTAATATTAGGCCCCAAGTTATTGACACGGATAACGCGTCTGTCGATGTACAAATGTTTTACTTTTTCGTAATTTGAATTACTGTTTGATTCGCCTAAAGCAATCGGTTCGTTGTTCATGACTTTATTTAAGACTTCCCCTTCAACAAAACCCATGGAATGTTTGTCTATGATTAATTCCAAGTTTATTTCTACATCTTGGAATATGACTTTGGCATTTTCTAATATACACTTTTGTGATTTTTCATCCAACTGAATCAAGCTACATCTTTCATCTGTGACTACATTATTTGCTTGTGCAAAATATGTCTGTATTGTTTCCACCAGAATCTCTTTTATGACAAAGATAGTGCGTTTTGTTTCGAGAACTTTAGCGATATTTTCTAACCTTTTAATCCGATTCCTATTAATGTTATTGCAAACAATAATGATTAGTTTATTGTCATTGGTTTTCGTCAATTCAATGCTGACTGTATTGATATCTTTTGCTTGTAGATCTAAAATGTATTCTAATTCAAATACAAAATGGTCAACCTTTTTTAAAGATTGTACCATTTTTGCTACTGTAAGCGCGCTGCATTCTGAAACGACAATTGTAGCTTGAGCTTGATCTTTCAACTTTAAGAAACTTAAAGCTTTTTCATTGAATGTGTAATCTGTATTGTTTTTAATTTTTATCATATATGTTGCACTAATGATCGTCATTAGAGGTTTGTCTACTATCATCGCTAAAGCATCTGCATAATATTTGCTTTGTTTTGTTAGATACGACGCTTCTTTCAGCATCCACCATCTTTGAATCAAGTCGTGATATTGTAAAAAGATGGCGTCGACTGTAACTCGGATATTGTCCACCTTAAGACACTGATGATCTTCTATTTCGTCTTTCAGAAACTTCTCTACGCCCTTCTCATTCGCCTGATTCGTGAAAAATAAAAGTCTCTTTAAGAAATCTTTCGCTAAATTCTCGTCATCTTCATCTCTTTTAAATGAAAGTTTAGGAAACTTTTTGACTTTCACCTTAAACTTGTAATCGTGCAAATTCTCAATTCCGCTTTGCAATTTCATGAACAGCCTTTTAGAAAGGTCTTCTAGTGCCTTCCAGTTATCTGTGAACTTCATCATTTTTGTGTTTTCTTCGGAAACCAATATGTTTCCAACAAAACCAGCGATTCCTCCGTTGAGTTTCAGGAGTCCGTCCTCCAGAGATTCATCTAAAGTTACGATTTTATCTGCGCCTGATTTGGTGATTAATTCAAAGATTTTCAATTTCAGATGATCCAATCTCCTTTCGGTTTTACTCTTCTTAATTTTTATTGTTAAATCTTTGTTACCGAACGCGGCGGGAACTTTAAATTGACACGAGGTTAAAATTTCTTTAGCTGTCAGATCAACTTCGTTTTCATCTAACTTTCTTATTTGGTGTAACTCGTTGTAAAGCGCTTTTTTGAATATCGTAACAAATTCTTCGTCGCTTTCAAAGAACTCTTGCCGAAAGATAGCAAGTCGGTGTTCGTCGTCTTCATTCAGAGATCGAATCTCAGAAATTTCGACAGCTTTTAGCGCCACAAGGACATGGTAGCGTAACATGACATCGTTCATAGGCAGTATAGAACTATCTTCTTTACAAATAAACTTTCCCAGAACTTGGGCTAACACAGTGACTTGATCTTTTAACATTTCTAAATCCTCATCATCATCACAGTCAAACGTAAGTTTTGGAAACGTCTTGACTTTAATATGAAACTTATAATCGTGCAAACTCGGGATTGCAGAGTGCACTTCAGAGTACAGCCTTTTAGCTAGATCTCCTGAAACACCGCTATCTGCGAATTTCATGAATTTAGAATTTTCATCGGATACTAGAATATTACCAACAGTGCCAGATAAACCTGCGTTTAAGTTGAGGAATTCTTTTCCTATCGAGTCATCTATAACGATGATGTTTTCCGTTAGTGACGCTTTGCACAAATCCATAAATTTATTTTTCAAAGTGTCTATTACGGATGTAATGAACACTGAAGGTTCGACGTTGTCTTCTTTGCCTCTTATTGTTAAGTCCTTATTACCAAAGGCAGCTTGTACTTTAAAATCTCGCTTTTCTAACATCCCTTTCGCTGCAAATTCTATTGCTTCATTAATTTGTGATTGTAGAACGTTAACCTTTTCAAGTTGTCTTCTCAAATCTTCAGACATCGATTTACTGACGAATTCCAATTTAAACATTTTATCATTAAATGTGATAACATTTCCTATCAGACTGCTAAGCACCCTTATGTCCAATGGTTTAGTAAATAGTTTTGATAGTAAACTGTTAAGTTCTGTTTCTTTTAATTTTCGGTTTCTTAGCAGTTCAATAAAGAGTGTTTCTTTGAATAATAATATGAATTCATCATTGCTGTTAAAGAAATCTGTTTGAAAGCGTGCAAGTCTGTGTTCTTTATCTTCATTTTTATTTTTGATCTCCGAAACGTCTAAAACTTTCTGTACCAAAATCACATGATACAGTAAGAGCAGCTCATCATTCATTGACATAATAGGATCATCATTGTTTTTGTTATCTTCGTCTTTCTCATTATCTTTGGCAGTATCAGAAAGAAACTTTGCCAGCTGCACTGCAAGCGCAGCGAATTGTTCCTTCATTATAATTTTGCATAAAAACACAATATCTTCATCCTTATGGCATGGTTGCAAGCCTCTATCACCCGTACCAATCCAACTGTTTAATTTATCAGCAAAGTCACTTTTAAACTCCTTACTATTTTTTAGATCTGCTTTGGCAGTCGTGTACATTATGAAGAGACATTCTATTTCTTGAAAATTGCCTTTGAATAGAACATCTTTGTTACTTGGTTTAAACAAGCGTCTTATGCTTAGATAGCTAGAGAACCATTTAGCTAAGTCATTTTTACTGTTTAGTGTAAGTTGGACTTTGTCGCCTTCTCTATGTTTTGCTTGTATGAAAACTGCTACTGGTTTGTTTCCACCTTTAACCTTAACTTTGGCTCTAATACAGATATCGTCGAAAGTTCCTATGTCAGAGACATTGGCAGCTAAGTTATAGTCTTTGATATTGTCATCGAATTTCGTTCGATAATGTATGAGACTGATTAGTTTTGTCTCGTACAGTTGTCCGTATATGCCGGAAGTTCCGTCACGTTTTTTGTACATTTCGATTTGAAATATGATTTAACTTCAATCAGTCTACCAACTATGTTGCGGTCGGCTTCCAATTGTACTAGTTGCAGCTGAAAATTAGTGTTCTGCGATCTGATCTCCACAATCCAATACTTAATTGTAAACACGATAATCTTTGGTAAGACTGGTAGTTGTGATTTTCTATGCAGGAAGGGGTTCTGAAGAGTTTTGAGTTCAGAGGAGATCTGCAGAGGCAACCGCGTACCGGAAGACGCAGCCAGTTAACAAGTCTTGTTTGCAGGCTTCTCACAAGGTAGTCTGAATCCGATGTATGCCATATGCACAGGACCGGTTATTGTGGCGACACTTGGGGAGGGCTTATATCCAGTAGTGGAAGTTTTTCGACTGTAATGGTGATAATGATGGAGGGTTCTTTCCATGTGAAAGATATTCACCCATCCACGGACGGAACTCGGCAAGCCTTGGTTAACGTTGAAGATTCAGATCGCTGCTTATAGCTGTTGATATTTTACTTATCATGCTAAAAGAATTGGCTAACTGCTGCAACTTTGATTTACATCAACCTACATTGGACTAGCTTCCAGGAGAGAGACATCGTGTAAACAATCTCGCTACCACGTTATCATATTAATACTACGGTATGTGCTAACTATTCCAGCTAACGTGAGGTAAGACGCCTTGTGGCTAGGTGGAACGGCGATCTTCGCTTGTATGAGAGTAGCCGAAGATCGTTTAATGGCATGAGATTGAAAAGCCCTGTGTCCAGCAATGGACTGCTGCAGGCTGATGATGATGAGGATCTCAAGCAGTTCTAGCCGGGATTAGAAAAGGAACTTCACCTTGCAGCTCTCTCTGCAATCCAGTTGGCTGTTCTTCTTTGTGTTTGTTATATCTTCGACGTGTTTGTGGTTTCTCAGCTGGTTCTCCTAGTGATTTAGAAGACCTGCAAAAAAAAAGTAGTTAATTAAATTACTAACAATATCTTCTGCGTACTTGGTATTCGGTCGGGAGATTTATTTATAATAGCCTAAGGTGATTACGCAAATCATACCACGACGGTTGTTGGTTAGGCCCTAGTCTATAGTCAACTACTGGGGCCACACAAAAAGATTGCATACGCGACAAAGAATTAGAACAGTGCATTTCTAGGGTTCCTTACCTGAAGGTTCCAAATGGAGCCCAATTGCTGTCACTTAAGTGTCAGTCTGTTACATATAGAGCAACGGCAAGTTTCCATACTACATTTTACCTGACATCGATTTGAAGTGTCTATATTGGAAAAAATTGTGCGTGGAGTCCCTCCGCGAGGAAGAAGTGAAACTTCGTAATGTGGAAATGAAAATAGGAAGGGGTAGAAATGGATTTTTAATGAAATCATATTGCTTCTTTAAGACAAACTTTAATAACATTGTTTGCAATTCAACGCAACAGTGCTTTATAACCCCTCCATGGTAGCGTTAAACGTTTAACGTAACCTTGTTGGAAGTCGCATTAGAAGTTTCACTTCAAAAAAATATAAAACCTTATGGGTTTCATTACTTAAACATAATCACTGAGACTTTTTATTATAAGGACATGAAAAAAGAAGATATTAAGTAACATTTTTTATTTTTAAAAGGCACGCGTTTGACCACTATCTCACCTGATGGTAAGCGATGATGTAGTCGAAGATGGAGCACGCTTGCCTAAAAGAAACCTATTCACTCTTAACTTAAAGACTCCCAGGTTGTGGTTATGAAAATATGTAACTAAGTAGGTAGTCTACTTGATTGATGCTTTATGTCAAAGAAAAACACTTAAAATACGAATTAATAGCTATCTATTGCATTATTATAAAATAGGTCCAAGTTTTATAATGGGACCCTTAATCCTTATCTTCTATCGGCATAAACTTACTCGTACTTATGGCGTATATAGCCGCCAAGTGGCGCCCTCATTGAAAAAAAAATTGTAGCAAAGCGTAGAAGATTTTTGTTTGTTTTGTTTCGTATCCAAAGTAGTAAGCAAAAGTACCAAAAACGGCCGTTTTTAACACCTTTGCGTACTACTTTGGATACGAAACACTTCAAGTCCTGTTTTAACAACGTAAAAATACCTTATCCTATTTGTAACAAACGCAACATAGGATTCTTTAATCTTTATTTTCTAGGCTAAGATACGAACTTTTATTCAATGAGGGCGCCACTTATGGGGAGGTAGGCCCCTAAGTACCTGAATTATAATCGCTCATGCCGTTGTGGAAAGATTAGCCAGTCAGCATAGGAGGTATAGAGGCTTATTGCCCTCATTGCACTCGTGGAAGCTCTTTCAATATCCCCCTCTAACATTTATGAATCCTGGGTTTATGACAACTACAAGGCTCACAAGGATAATACTGCTATCTAGAATTTAGGGGTAAAATAAAACATTTCAATGTAATTAACTCAACTAACAAAATTTTACACTACATCTAAGTATTCTCAGGCGGTACGACGTTTCCCGGTTCAGCTAGTAGAGTTCGATAAAAGAGAAGGTTCTATGTTCGACTGTATGTATGTTTTTTTTTATGTATGTCCACCGATTTCTCTGTCAATTGGGGACCGATTTTCAAAATTCTTTTTTTATCCGATAGATCATTTTTCCGAGGTGGTCCCACATAAATTTTATCAAAATTGCTTCAGCACTTTTTGAAAAACTGAACAAAAACGAAAAATACGTTTACCTAGATGACGTTTTGGTGTTCTCCAATTACGACTATGTTTAAATACCACATTCCATGTTATTGGGGTTTTGGGTTCTGGGGTAAAACAAATAAAAACTGAAAAATAAACAACCGACTTCCAAAAAAGAAAATACACTAAAAATTTAAAAATAGCTTTAATTTCGGAAGTCGGTGTCAAAAATACACAAAATACATAAAATACAAACACCAAATTCCGAAAATAAAGTTATTTTTTAAATTTTAGTGTATTTTCCTCTTTTTTCACAATGTTTCACTAATACCAGTCATGTATAATATTGTATACCCATTGTCATCTCATAACCCAAAAATGTAACGTTTACTGTTAATATGTCCATTGAAATTAATAAAAAATAAATTAAAAAATATATAAGAATATTTGGAGTCATACAATTCTTTTAAAAACTTTTTTATAAAAAATACAACCGACTTCTAAAAATTACAAAATAACTTTATTTTCGGAAGTCGGTGTTTATATTTTGTTTAAAAGTAAGATTGAGGTGTGCAAGCTGGAATTTAGGTACTATGACTGGAAAAGGAAGAGAGTTAGCAGATGTTTTAAAAAGGCGACGGATAAATATAGCGTGTTTGCAAGAAACGAAATGGAAGGGTGCAAAAGCAAGAGAATTAGGAGAAGGATATAAGTTTTATTACTGTGGAAGTGATGGCAAACGGAATGGTGTGGGCATAGTTTTGGATAGTGAGTTAAAAGAATGTGTGGTGGATGTTAAAAGAGTAAGTGATAGAGTGATAGCTATTAAAGTGGTTGTGGAGAGTATGATAGTAAATGTTATTAGTGCGTATGCACCCCAATCAGGATGTGAGGATAGTGTAAAAGAGAAGTTTTGGAAGGACTTCGATTGTGTGATGATGAATGTACAGGAGAGTGAAGAGGTGTTTGTGGGGGGTGATTTTAATGGGCATGTAGGAAGTCTGAAGTACGGTTATGAGAGAGTGCATGGTGGTTGGGGGTACGGAGACCGTAATACTGATGGCGAGACATTGCTGCAAGCTGCTTCGGCTTTTGACCTGGCAATAACTAACACCTGGTTCAAAAAGAAAGACGAACACCTGATCACTTACAAAAGTGGCCAGCACGCGACCCAAATTGACTTTTTCTTGGTGAAACGAAACAGTCTCAAAACAGTCAAAAACTGTAAAGTGTTGCCAGGCGAAGGCTTAGTCTCTCAACACAGGCTCATAATGATGGACGTAACAGTCAGTGTCTCGTCCAGTAGGAACAAAGAACGGCCCCCACCCAAAATCAGATGGCGTATGATAGAAAATGAGGAGTGTGCAAGTATGTTTAAGAGTCAAGTGGTAGATAAAATGATAGACATGAAGGATATGGAAGGAAAATCTGTGGATGAATGTTGGAAAGAGATGGCGGATTGTATAAGGCGAGTAGCAAAAGATGTGTTTGGAGAATCGCAAGGTAAAGGCATGATAGAAAAGGATACATGGTGGTGGAATGAAGATGTGCAAAAGATGTTAAAAGAAAAGAAAATTTCGTTTAAAGTATGGCAGAATGTAGAAACCGGAAATGATAATTTGAAAGAAGAGAAAAAGAAAATTTATAAAGAATGGAAGAGGAAGGCAAAAAAGGCGGTTGCAGTTTCCAGGGCTAAGGCGCAGGAAAAGTTATATGATTTACTGGACAGCCCTAGAGGCCAGAAGGAGCTCTACCGGATTACAAAATTAAGAGAAAGGAGAACGAGGGATATAATGCACATAAAATGTATGAAAGATGAACTCGGTAAAGTCTTGTCGAAAGATGACGAAATAAAAGAGCGATGGAAGGTTTATTTTGAAAAGTTGATGAACGAAGAGAATGAATGGAATGGTGTGCTCAAAGAGGTACAAGTAAATATGGGTTTGGTGAGAGAAATTAGCATGGATGAAGTAAGAAGGGCAGTTCAATGTATGAAAAATGGAAAGGCCATGGGCCCTGATGACATACCAGTAGAAGTATGGAAGTGTTTAAAAGAGGATGGATGTATGTGGCTGACTTTATTCTTCAATAAGTTGTTGTATGAAGAAGTGATCCCACAAGAATGGTGCAATAGTTCGCTAGTGCCCATCTTCAAGAATAAAGGGGATGTACAGGACTGCAACAACTATCGAGGGATAAAGCTCATGTCACATACTATGAAAGTATGGGAGAAAGTGATAGAGAAAAGATTGCGAGAGGAGAGTGAGATTACCCCGAACCAGTTTGGGTTTATGCCAGGTCGAGGGACAATGGACGCCACCTTCGCTCTCCGTCAATTGTGCGAGAAGTACAGACGTGTGCACAAGAACTTGCATATGGTGTTCATTGATCTTGAGAAAGCGTATGATAGGGTACCTCGGGATGTGTTGTGGTGGGCCTTGAAAGAGAAAGGTTTGCCTGGGAAGTATGTTGAGTTGATTCGTGCTACGAGTATGTACAGACAATCTAGTACCTACGTCCGGTCGGCTGCTGGCAACACCGATGAGTTCAGTGTGGCTGTAGGCTTGCATCAAGGGTCGGCTTTAAGTCCTTACCTCTTCCTGTTGATTATGGACGCTCTTACGTCGGAAATACAGGAAGAGGCACCCTGGTGCATGCTGTTTGCCGACGACATTGTTCTGGTCAGTGAAGATGGACCTGAGATCCAGAGCAGATTGGAGAAGTGGCAACAGAAGCTGGAGAAAGTTGGCTTGAAAATCAGCAGAACCAAAACTGAATACATGTTCTGCGATTTCGGCGGTCTCTCCAGTTCTGAAGCTGTAGTGCTAGATGGCGCGCTTCTCCCAGTCTGCTCCGATTTTCGGTATCTCGGTTCACTCGTGCAAAGCGATGGCGAAATAGATCGGACTGTTAAGCACAGAATTAACACTGGATGGATGAAATGGCGGCAGGTCACCAGGACTATCTGTGACTCCCGCATTCCCCTAAAACTTAAGGGGAAGATTTATAAAACAATGGTCAGACCTGCTGTCTTGTATGGTTCAGAATGTTGGGCCACAAAAGGGATGAATGAAAAGCAATTGCATGTAGCTGAGATGAGAATGCTAAGAGCGATGTGTGGTGTTACGCGCGTGGATAGAATTAGGAATGAGTATATAAGAGGAAGTCTGAAAGTGGCACCGCTGACTGAAAAATTGTGTGGAAATCGGTTGTCGTGGTATGGGCATGTGATGCGGAGGAATGAAGAAAATGTCGTGAGGAAAGTCTTGTGTATGGATGTGGATGGCTATAAGAGTAGGGGAAGGCCAAAGAAAAGATGGTTGGACTGTGTGAAAGAGGATATGGGTAAAAAGGGGGTGACTACAGAGATGACGACTAATAGAGGAGTATGGAAGAAAAAGACATGTTGCGCCGACCCCAAATAAATTGGGATAAGGGCAGGAGAATGATGATGGTGTTTATATTTTGTTTCTTCGTTTTTTGACACCGACTTCCTAAAATAAAGTTATTTTGTAATTTTTAGAAGTCGGTTGTATTTTTTGTAAAAAAGTTTTTTTTTGTTCACTTTTTAGTTGTTGTACGCCAGAAGTAAAACTAAATATTTATGTATAAGTTATGCCCGAATGGATAACCCCAATAACATGGAATTTGAACATTTAGGAAAAAACCAAAACGTCATCTGTGTTTACATATTTATTGATTATGTTAATTTTTTCAAAAAGTGCTCAATCAATTTCGATAAAATTTATATGGGACCACCTCTGAGGTATGACCTACAAAACAAAATCATCAAAATCGATTCACAAAATGGCGGAGATATCGCGTAACAAACATACAAAAAAAAACTAAAAAAAAAACATACAGACAAATTGAGAACCTCCTCTTTTTTTAGGTCGGTTAAAAATGATGAATCGCTTTATTTATTTACCCTGTCTGAAATCAGACATACTCTATTTCTGTTTAAAAAAAAATTGGCTTACTTACATACTACGTAAATTGCAAGTTGAAAAAAAACTTGAAAAAACAAAGAAAACACTTACCAAATACTCTACAACAAATCCTTTTTATAAATAAAAATAGATACTAAAAACACTTTTAATGAAATAACTTAAAACGCTTCACTTGTAGGAATTTGATTATTTTTTTTTAATAATACAACTGATATAAGAATTAATAACAACCTCAAACGTGTGTTAATATTAGTCAAGCTGTTTGTTTATCAGAACTCGAGAAGTTATTTTTATCTTGTTGAATGTTGAACTATTGAAAATAGTTGCCAGTACAAAAAACTCTTACCTAAATATTATACGTAAAAAAATTGACGCATTTTTTGCAAAGTAAATTATGGATAAATAGTAATGTAATATAATTTTTTACTATTTTGCTTTCACATATAATCTCAAAACGTTGTTGCGAAAGTGTATCCGAATGGAGTTATGTTATGTCAAAAAATCCCAGTAATAAAAATTGTGTTGCCATGTGATAAAAGGTTATGATGTTATAAAAATTGATTTCCAGATGATAAAATATACAAAAATTACATAATTTTTATTTTTACCTATTAATAATGTTTCCTTATTTGTATTAGTTCGCTTCTTCATCTTTTGATTTTGAAACAGTCAGGCATTAAGTGTTTTCTTACGAAGTTTAAAAGAATATATATTTTGAACTGGGTCTGAAGATAAACCTTGTTTGAAAGAACCCGCGAGATTCAAATATTTTGTTGTAAAGTTACCATGCATGGCCTTCAAAAGTTAATCGAAGAACGTGCTTCTAAGGTGAATTGCACAGGGTGGCCCGCGAAATTCAAATTTTCTCTCGATTTTTGCAATTTGCAAGTCAGTGTCAGATTGTATGTTGGTCAAAATATGATTCGCGGCTGTAGCAAATAAGTATTTATAGAAATATAATCATTAAAATTATCAATACAACTCTCTTAGTTAGAATTGATGAACTTATAATATTTAAGTTTGGTAGTTAGTATCTTCAATAGTCTTTATTTTTAACCGACTTCGAAAAAGGAGGAGGTTCTATGTTCGACTGTACGTATGTTTTTTTTTTTTATGTATGTTCACCGATTTTTCTGTCAATTGAGGACCGATGTTCAAAATTCTTTTTTTATCCGATAGAATATACTCCCGAGGTAGTCCCATATAAATTTTATCGAAATTGCTTCAGCACTTTTTGAAAAACTGAACAAAAACCAAAAATACGTATACCTAGATGACGTATTGGTGTTCTCCAATTACGACTATTTTTAAATTTCACGTTCCATGTTATTGGGGTTTTTAGTTCCGGAGTATACAACTAAAAAGAGAAAAATAAAAAACTTTTTTACAAAAAAATCAACCGACTTCCAAAAAAAAATACACTAAAAATTAACAAAAAACTTTTTTTGGAAGTCGATGTCAAATAACGAAGAAATAAAATACAAACACCGAGTTCCGAAATTGAAGTTATTTTTTTACATTTAATGTATTTTTTTTTTTGGAAGCCGGTTGTTTTTTTCGCAAAAAAGTTTTTTATTGCAACAGTTTTTTATACCTTTTGAGAGCCAGTATTTATTATAATTTGTTTTTAGTTTGTATTTTTGTAATGGGATACATTGATTTGGGATGCTACTTAGAATTTTGTTAAAATATTCATAGTTTTCATTAATATTTTTATCAGCCGTTATTAAATCGTTCCAGTTTTGATTTAAATTTTAACACACTGTATTGTTGAGGCGACTCATTAGTTTATCTTTTTTGTGTACCAAGTTGTTTTTTTGTTTGCTTGGGTAAGTTTAAATAATAATAATAACTGATTCCCAAGCTAAGCTGACCTTGTATTATGGGAAGTGTTCAGCAGAAGTATCACATAGAAAAATACGAATACATTGGTTTGAATGTCGCTGCAGTAGACTTACAATAATCTTAGGATAGGTAATTATCGGTAATTCTTCTTCTATACCTAATCTAGAAAATGTAAAATTATACCTACTATTGTGATCGGAAAAACCTAACTATTCTACCGTTGTGTAGGTACATATATTTGAAGTTTGTGAATATTATCTTATATTTTTTATTAAAAAAAAAATACGCTCATTATCATTTCATAATGATCAATCAATCTGCCCGCGCCTTTTCCAAACCATCATGGGGTCGGCTTCCAGCCTAACCGGATGCATCTGGATACCAGTATTTTACATGGAGCGACTGCCTACCTGGCCTCCACAATCCATGTACTGGGTAATAAAATACCCGCCTCCTCACCCGATTTCATAATAAGTAATATTTCGTGTAATTCAATAATCTATGTAAGTATCTAAGTGCAGAAGTTAGTAGATAGCCTAGCCTAAGAAACTACCGACTAGTTTTTTTTAATGCGAGCGTAGTAGTTCACTCGTGTCACTTTCTTTCATCCTATCCACTTATTTAATAATAATCCAGGTATTTGCCTCGGTGGAAAAAGCGAATTACCTACCTATTAAAAAAAACTGGCCAAGTGCGAGTAGGACTTGCACACGAAGGGTTTCATACCGAAAAAAAAAACCAAAAAAACACGTATTTAACAAATAGGGTTTTTTTTTCTCATGGTCCGTAATATGTAGACTAGTAGAGTAGACAGTTGAAATTATCATCATTTTGTATCTCATGAGATACAGCCAAAAAGTAACCCAAAAAAACACGTTTCTAGAAACGTGTTTTTAATGTTTTAGGTTGTGCCGTATACGTTACGTTTATACGTTATTGAATAGCCCAATCAACAACCCCCTTTTTTCTGGGTCGGGAAATCATCCAATGACTTCTCCCGCTCTGGGTGGAGCGGGAGGGCGTGTCAGACTCTTACTGACTAAAACCCACCCCTGTTCCTTCCCTGCCGGAGTACCCAGGGGTGCGGTAACTCATGTTCAGAATTTATCCGCTACCCCTAGGCATGCAGGCACCGGCCACGATGGGCCCTGTCAGTGATGGCTGACACTAATCTCTTTGAGGCGCGCGTGGAACACTACGCGCCCTCGAGTCACAGGCCTGGTGCTGATTGGACGGCGAGCTACCCACTGCTCGCCGTCCGCAGGCCCGGGTCTACGGTGGCCGGAGCGACGTCCTACGCCCAATCAACAACCCCTAAGAAGAAACCTATTTAGGTACAAGTGTCGCCCAACTCGCACCCACGTCATCAGTGGTTAATTCAATAAACTGACGAAGTGCGTGTCGGACTCCGCACATTTTGGGTTCAGTACTAAATGAGGGTATTTCCAAGAAAAAATGTGATTTATCAATATGTTGGTATTTGTTAGTAAAATATACGTAATAATAAACATTATCACCAAATTTCAAGTTCATAGGTCAATGGGAAGTTAAAAATTCTTGGTAACAAAATTTTGTTATAAAAGCTGACTTTGGTGGCTTCTAATTCCTTTGTCTTCCAATATTTTTTAAATCCAAAAATTTTTTTTTACTAAAATATAGAACCGACTTCCAAAAAAAGTCTAATATTATAAAATTTAATTTCGGAAGTCGGTGTTTCTGGTTTTGTGTCTTCGTTTTTTTAACATCAACTTCCGAAATTAAAGTTATTTTACACTTTTATTGGAAGTCAGTTCTATTTTTTTGTAAAAAAGTTTTTTATTTTTCACTTTTGAGTTGTGGTTCCCCATTAAACTGTGTTAACAATTAATATACATACGATCGCAGCAATCGCGGTTGATTTGCTGTCAATTTTTGAAGAGTTCCGTTGTCTGTCTCCGAAACCCATCATCAGATCAATATGAAATTTTAAAAGGAAGAGTTTTGCAAATCCATCAATATACATATGACAGAGTTATGCCCGAACATACATACATAAAAAAATACGAACATCTGAATTGATAACCTCCTTCTTTTGAAGTCGGTTAAAAATATAGTATTTCTCTACTCAACGAGTTCTAAACAACGATACCCCATTTGATGAGACAGGTCGTTTTTTTTCGCGCCCCCCTTTATCTGTAGGGGAGCTTCCCTAAACAGCATTATAAAAATAAGACAATTTGTGTGGCTTTGGGTCAACAAGATGCTTATACTGTGAAAATTTGGAGACTGTAGCTCCAACCGTTTGGCTCATGTAAAACCTGTGTGACAGACGAAGGACAGACAGACGGACGGACACGTTAGTGTCAGCGATAGGGCTCCGTTATGTCCCTTCGGGTATAGGGTTCCGACCGTAAAAAACGTAACAGTGAACCAAAAGTGCTAATACTATCATGCTATCACCTAAAGTGAACCGTTTCCGGTAGTGCATTTCCAAACAGTCTAAAAACAATCGGCAATATTTTCCACCAAAATTGCTACCGACGCCGACGTGTAAACCGACGAGTCTTTTTTTTATTGTTGATAGGCACGCGTTTGACTACTATTTCACCTGATGGTAAGCGATGATGTGGTCGAAGATGGAGCACGCTTGCCTAGAAATAACCTATTCACTCGAGACTTAAAGACCCCCAGGTTGTAGCTATCAGGAAACACAGACTCCGGTAGGGAATTACAATGAATGAATTTCTCAAAACGCTTTGTTCGTATGGATGAGATGTCCACCATGAACCGGTGGCACTTCGCCGTATATCTTGTGGTCCGTTGATGAAACAGGCTTGGCGGAATCAAATAATGCAATTCCGTCGGACACTCCCCAAAATGTAACCGATAGAAAACCGACAGGCTAGCAACTCGGCGTCTATGTTCAAGACTTTGGAGTTTCGACTCAACGAGCCTATCATTGCCGATGATCCTCTTGTCTCCTTTCTTAATTGACTCAAGGGCATCAAGCTGGTATCTGGCAGATCCATCCCAAAGATGAGAACAGTACTCCATACACGAGCGAACTTGTGCTTGATAGAGTTGGAGCAGCTGTTCCGGCGTGAAGTACCGTCTCACCTTTGCGAGGATCCCCAACTTTTTGGCAGCCACTTGAGCCTTTGCCTCTATGAAGGGACCAAAATTGAGGGTAGATGTTAAAGTAACACCAAGAAGATCAAGTTGGTCGGTTATTGGCACGGTCACACCTCGGAAAGATAGAGCCGGGTGAAATTGGCTCCTCTTACCGAAAAAAAGACACGCCTGGGTCTTAGCAGCATTGAACTTGACCAGATTGGTATCGCCCCATTCTGAGACAGCCTGTAAGGACAAGTTCAAGCGCCCAACCATAGCCTCTCGGGGAGACCGAACCTGAGACCCACTAGCTCGTACGTCAGGCACGTATCTCTCGCAACAGTGCTGTCGTCTGCATACCCAAAGGTATCGGGTTTTAGCAGATCGTTAATATGCAGCAAAAACAATGTTGCCGAGAGCACTGACCCCTGAGGAACACTGGCATTAACAGCCAGCAGTCCGGACGAGCAGTCATCTATGACTACTCGGATAGACCGATCCCTCAGGCAATCTGCAATCCAATCACACAAACCAGCGGGCAGACCGAAGGAAGGAAGCTTGCCAATTAGGCTGTCGTGCCAGACCCGGTCAAAGGCCTTCGAGATGTCAAGGGAGACCGCAAGGGCTTCCCCTTGTTTGTCGATGGCCTCACTCCAGATGTGAATGGCATACGCTAGAAGATCCCCAGTAGACCGATTTCGGCGGAAGCCGTATTGTCGGTCACTGAGGATATCGTTAAATTCTAGGTATGCCAGGAGCTTGCCATTCAGTATACGTTCCATACTCTTAGAGTACGGAAGTTACCGAGATGGGCCTATAATTTGCTGGGTCAGTTCGACTTCTTGGGCATGGGTTGCACGTTAGCTTGCTTCCAAGCCACCGGCACTTTTCCAGTCTCAAACGAAAGGCGAAATAGGCGTGTCAAGATTGGAGACAACTCAGGCGCACAAGTCCTAAGTACAATTGCCGGTATCCCGTCGGGGCCACTAGCCTTGTTCACGTCTAGCTTACGCAGTACCCTTCGGACATCCTTCTGGTGAATGCGAATGTCTGACATAATCGACTAGCATCCACCAAGAGTACCAGAGGGCCTCGCGCCACCAGGATCTAGACGCGAAGATTCCGCGAACAGAGAGGCAAACAAGTTTGCTTTCTCCTCAGCGGAGTGGGCCAGCGACCCGTCGGGTTTCAGCATTGGAGGTAGTGAGGGGCGGCAGAAGTCCGATTCAGCCGACTTAGCCAGGGACCAAAACGCCTTACTACCAGCTGGGTAAGAAGCAAGTTTGTTCCCAATTCGGCTAATGTGGTCAAACCGAGCCCTTCGCAACACCTTCTTGTAGGACTTGGCAGACTCACGTCATTTGCTTTACGCGTCCGAGCGTCGATCCATGCCAGGTAGGCCGAGTGTTTAAGCGCATCTGCGCGATTGCACTCGGCACCAAACCATGGTCGAGCCTCCTCTGACATTGTTACGTCAAAGAATGGAATGTAGTACTCCATTCCCCGCCGCAACACATCCGTCACGGCGTCCGCGCACGACGAAACATCAGTCGAAGAAAAGCAAGTAGGCCGCCAAGGATAACATGCGAAGAAAGATCGCATGCCATCCCAATCTGCTGACCTGTATCGCCAAATCCGCCTGGTGCCTCTAGGGCTAGTCTACGGGAAGCGTTTCCGCGCCACTAGGGTAAATTACTTTTTTTAAAGAAATAAAGTATCTGATTTCAGAAAGGGTAAATAAAGAGTACCATTATATATAGAAAAGAGTCTGTTTTTTTTTTTGTAAAAAAGTTTTTTATTTTTCACTTTTTAGTTGTTATACCCCAGAACCAAAAACCCCAGTAACATGGAACGTGGAATTTATACATACAGTTCTCGCCAAACATCTTGGCCGCCCTGAAGTTGAATTTCCGATGCGCAAGGCGCAGCGTGAGTATGAGATTTACTACTGCGCAGCCATTGTAGCGAACTTCAGAGCGGCCAAGAAGTTTGGCGAGAACTGTACTCTCATACTGGAGAAAACCAATACGTCATCTAACAATATATACGTATTTTTCGTTTTTGTTCAGTTTTTCAAAAAGCACTAAAGGCAATTTCGATAAAATTTATATGGAACCACCTCGGAAGTATATTCTTTCGGATAAAAAAAGAATTTTGAAAATCGGTCCACAACTGACAGATAAATCGGTGGACATACATAAAATAAACAGTTGAACATAGAACCTCCTCCTTTTTCGAAGCCGGTTAAAAAAAAAAAAAAATTGCCATAAAAAGGCACATTAATTTTTTTTATAACTTTAAAATAATTGTATAACTTCAAACCTTCTAAATCTAAGTTAATGTAGACCAATAGCTCATTTTTTATTAACTTCAATGAAAATATTACCTAACAGTTAAATTTTTGGGTTATGATTATGACAATGGGTATGCATGGCTGGTATTAGTCTAATAAACATTGTATAAAACAGTATTTTAGCGAACTCTATTAGTACAGACTACACTACATTACAGATTATAAAGTACAACTACATGAAATAGATTAGGTATAGTACTCTATTTAAGAGTACGTTTGGCAACCCTAGCGCCAACACTGCGTTCGACGTTTTTACGAACCGTGCAACGGAATAATTAGTGAATACGTCTTCGTGACATATTTACCACCTATATCATCACGCGCGTTGTTCGAGCGAGTAACAGCAGAGTAGCACCCTCTGTTACCATGCCGCCGAAACAAACGAAATACGCGCCGGAAGAGACGGTGGGTCGGAGTCCAACATGGACGTAGAACAGAACCAACAGTGGCATCTTCTTCGTCACCTTCCCCGAATATCAGTGAAGAGATGCTCCAGTTATGGGTGATAGCGACTACACCAACATCAGCGACGAGCACGTGCTGCGGAGGTTGCCTATGCTGCTAGTCGGCGAGCCCATCGTCTGGTGCCAGGGTGTGAAGGCGTCGCTCGTGTCGTGGTCTGACGCGCTGCAACGTCTTCGTGGGATGTATGGAGTGCCACGACCAATGCCGTTTTTGAAGTGATAACTTCTTATGGGAGGGTAAACCACTTCGTAACGTAACGCGTTACGGCGCCAGTCTGTCTGGCTTCCCTTTCTCTCACGCATACGGCAGCGGTAGGCAGGCTCTTCCTCTCTCACTCTAACCCACCCCTTAAATAGTTCAACTTAGATTAGTTTAAGTTATCACTTCTGTCGGGCGTCCCGAGAAGCACAAGTTTTTAAAAAAAAAAAAAGATGTTGTCCCCACTCTAGGAATTATTCCTGTATCGTGGGTGCATTCACAAGCATGTAAACTCACATACACAAGACACTTAGACCTGGAACAACTATCTGTAGTTCTGTAGGCCATACAAACATTTGTTCCTTGCGGGGATCGAACCCGCGACACGCAGCGCAGCAGCCAAACGCTCAACCAGTGCGCCAACCGGGCTGTGCGTTGCTAGCCTATCGGCTTTATATCGGTTACATTTTGGGGAGTGTGCAACGGAATTCCAAAATTTGACTCCGCCAAGCCCGTTCCATCATCGACCACAAGACGTACGGCGATGTGCCACCGGTACATGGTGAACATCCCATCCACACGCACAAAACGTTTTGAGAACACATTCATTGTGCGTACAGCTAGGGAGTGGAATTCCCTGCCGGAGTCTGTTTCCTGATAGACCTAGAAGTCTTTAAGTTAAGAGTGAATAGGTTACTTCTAGGAAAGCGTGCTCTATATTCGACCACATCATCGCTTACCATCAGAGGGATTAGACAAACTACTTTTCTGTTAACGTTAACGCTAACGCTTCGTGCTAAATGTGGCAACGACATTACTGGGCGTGAGTCACGTGACAGTTCTCTCCGCAGGTAATGTCGTTGCAATACATTTTGCACGAAGCGTTAGCGCTAGCGCTATTATAAAAGTTATTTGAGCAGGTGAGATAGTGGCCAAACGCGTTCCTATCAACAAATAAAAAACAGGTTCTCATGTGTATCATTTCAATTCTCGTTTTTGTTTTCTGGGGTATGGGTAAGATTCTTTTACTATAGGGTTGACCCTATGGTAAAAGTAGTTCATTCATAATGATAAGTATTGTCAGTGTTTTCCGGGTTGACGCCATAGTAAAAGTTGTTCATAATGATGAGTATTGTCAGTGTTTTCAGCGTTGACCCCATGGTAAAAGTTGTTCATAATGATGAGTATTGTCAGTGTTTTCAGGGTTGACCCCATAGTAAAAGTTGTTCATAATGATGAGTATTGTCAGTGTTTTCAGCGTTGACCCCATGGTAAAAGTTGTTCATAATGATGAGTATTGTCAGTGTTTTCAGCGTTGACCCCATGGTAAAAGTTGTTCATAATGATGAGTATTGTCAGTGTTTTCAGCGTTGACCCCATGGTAAAAGTTGTTCATAATGATGAGTATTGTCAGTGTTTTCAGCGTTGACCCCATGGTAAAAGTTGTTCATAATGATGAGTATTGTCAGTGTTTTCAGGGTTGTATTGTCGTCTCCACCTTGTATATGCCTTCTTAAAGGATGTTTCACGTTACACCGTGTCGCCACCGGGTCGTGCCCCGGCCGTGCCCGGTCAAAACTTATAGTATACATTTTGTATGAACTGATACATGTCAGACCGTGCCCCAATGAAAAAATGAATGAAAGAATGACTTCTCCCGCCACCCGGACTGCCAGACTTTTACTGACTAAAACTCACCATTTTTCCTTCAGTTGCCTGTGCCAAGTGATACAGACAGACAATGTAAGAAAGGTTTATTGGAAATGAATTTCCAAAAACCCTTTCTTTCTTACATTATAAAAGTTTTTTACAAAACAAAAAACAACCGACTACCAAAAAAGAAAGTACACTAAAAATTGGTATTTGTATTTTATTTCTTCGTTTTTTGACACCGACTTCCGATGTTAAAGTTATTTTTTAATTTTTGGAGTATTTACTTTTTTGGAAGTCGGTTGTTTTTTTTTTTTGGAAAAAATGTTTTTTATTTTTCACTTTTTAGTTGTTATACCCTAGAACTAAAAACCCCAATAAAATTGAACGTGGAATTAAACATACTCGTAATTAGAGTAACCCAAAACGTCATCTAACTATACATATTTTTCGTTTTAGTTCAGTTTTTCAAAACACGCTGAAGCAATTTCGATAAAATTTATATGGGACCACCTTGGGAGTATATTATTTCGGATACAAAAAGAATTTTCAAAATCGGTCCACAACTGACAGAGAAATCGGTGGACATACATAAAAAAAAAACATACATACAGCCGAACATAGAACCTCCTCCTTTTTCGAGGTCGGTTAAAAAGGAAGTCGCGTGCAAAATTTCACGTTCTTAGTCCCAGCAGTTTTAGCTGTGCGTTGATATGCCAGTCAATCAGTCAGTCAGTGTCTCCTTTTATATATACATATAAATTATTTCATAGATTTTTCACACCTTTACAAACATACAGAATGTTACGGTAATGGGTGGTCACTTTAAATACTGTTTCTGCCCATATAAATAAATAACTTTCTTCAGGAAAGTCAAGAGCAATTCCGAAAAAAAAATTATTAAAAATAACCCGACAATAAACTCAACTAAAAAGTTCCAAACAAGTCACTTTTGAAGCAGTCTGATGCAGTTGGTGGCAGTAATTATAGTTCAATTATTTTTTATTTTGTTCAAGTGACTTGTTTGGCACTTTTTTGTTGTTTTAACAGTCGCGTTCGTTTTAAATATTGTGACGACCTTATGTTGGCAACCTTATGGTGAAGACTGGCACGTTAGAAGTTTGGAACTTTCTAGAAACTCTTGGAACGCCAATTGAGAATTTAGATTAAAAGAAGATTTTAGTTTATAGGTGGACTTCTAGTAGCCCGCTCGAAGAGGGCACATGTATTTATTTTATTATTCAATATAACGTATTAGTGTGCTATCCATCTTTATTTTATAACACAACACACATAGGCAGTCACTCTTATTCACCACACTCTCGCACCGCTAGCGAGTAAAACAAACCCCCAGGAACCTAAAAGGAATCTCCAGGGACCTAGCACTAGGAGAAGCTGCTCCAGGTCCCTATAATATTCAATTTTTTAATTTTCTACATTTTAGTGTGTTATTTTTTTTGGAATCGCCTCCTCAAACCTTATATTTTGATATAGTTATTATACTTAATATAGTTCGTTAATTTTTTTTTTTTTCTTTTTCACCATATCGCGTCTGGTTGTCGCCATACTGTATTTTGATTACTGTCATTATATTAAGTAGCAGTGTAGCACTCAAAAGATTAAGACGAATCAATTGACGTAAGAATTATTAAAATCGGCCCACGCGTTTGGTCTCTATAGTGCCACAAAAGAACAAGCATACATACATACCTACATAAATAGGCTGATAAACATATTACCCTCCCTTGCGTCGCGCAGTCGGGTAAAAATCGAACTACCATAGGTACTAATTTTGATTAGCTGATTATTGAAACGTAACACCCATAATTAAAATTCATTTATTTACGTTACACGTTCGTGTTTGGTTCATATGAACTCCATCGGATCAGTAGATTCGGAGCAAATTGGCTGTGACAGACGGACAGACAGACACACGAGTGATCCTCCAAGAAATCTGTTTTTTTTTTCATTCTAACGCTGGGAAAATAACTTAAAAGTGAACATAGCAAAACAGTACAAAATAAAAATCAACGTAAAATCTTTCTTAAAACCACCTTATATTTAGTAACAATTGAACTAAAAAGTACTCACGGAAAAAAAATGAAACGAGGAACATAAAAAAAATGCTTGAAGCGTGAAACTTTAAAAAAAAAGTCATGCATATAATAAATTACAAATAAAAATGCAGTCACAGGGGCTGCCAACAGAAGTAAAAACTTGTAACTTTGGATAGTACACAGACCGCTGCGCGTCGCCAACCAGGAGCAACACGTCACGGGCATGTCGATGACGTCACCGACATGCATTCTTCAATCGCTCCACGCGGGTCAAAGAAGTTTTCACTTCAAAGACTCAGCCTGCCAACTGCTTCAACTTGACCCATTTTCTATCACCGAAGCAGGCTATCTAGTCTTTCCCCGAACCATGTTAGGTCTACTTTCAGTCCAACCAGATGCAGCTGGACACTAGGTTTCTACATGGAGCGACGGCCTATCTGACCCGCACAACCCAATAATTGGGTTTCACGGTACCCTTAGCAAATAGGTACTGGTATTAGATTTTCTGGTTTCTTAAAATACGTAACGACTGTCAAATATCTACAAATCATAGCCGAGACCAACGGCTTTAACATGCTTTCTGAGGCACGGAGGAGTTTCAGTGTGTAATGGTCACCCATCCACTGAAGTTCAGTGGCTCTAAAAATTGGTCAAATCAACACCGTAATCGGGCCGGGCCCCCTCGTCTCCGTATAAGGGCCGTGGCGGACCACCTCGATGATACCAACGTAACCCAGCAGAACGATCTACCAGCGGTATCTTTACTTGACCTCTAACAACGCCCTCTATCTGAGAACCCTCCTTTCTAAAATAGAAAGCTTTTTGCTTCTTCTGCAGCAAATGCAAGAATTTTAATCGTTTTATCCTCGGAGTACATCTCGTCAGATCTTTTAAGTAGTCTTCTGATAGTGTCTCTTTTAAACTGAACAATAAAGACATAAAGTTTGTCAACTCATCGTCCATAGCTTCCAGTAGTGACGTTTTGATTTTTAAATATAGATATTTGCTAAAATCATCAGGGTAGTAAGTAAAGACTCCTTTTCCTTGTTCTAATAACAAGTCGAAAATTATTTGTTGATGGTCTCTAACAATGGCTCGCAAATTCTCATCTGATTTAATCTTATAACCTAGAATGTTCCGAACATTGTCACGGCATTTGAACACTACATTCAAAATGAAATCCCATAAAGCTTTTTGTTTATCTTCTCTTGTTTTCGTCTTCAGTAGATCGCAGATATATTTCACGGCGAAATATTCAGTGAATGTCATGTGTATGAAGTTCGGTATACCATTTGCTACACTATGTATTAGACCTGTTTTCTCCGTACCTTCTTTAATCTTGTCTATGGTCTCTTTGATTTCTCTTAGTTCTTTCCCGCTAAAAATCTTGTCTGCATCTTGATGGAAAACAGCGTAAGCGCCTAATTTGTGATGTTGAGCAAAAAATATAGCTCTAACGTTTTCACCAAATATACATCTTGTTCCATATCAGTAAAATGTTGCATTTCATACGAGTGACACAAAAAAACTTCAAAGTCTCCAAGTAATCGATGTTTGTTTTATTTTCTTGCCACTTGCTAAATTTTTCAGAATGAATCAGCAAATTTATCCTTATTATCCACACTGTTGGGTTGAGCTCTTTCGTTTTTAGTGACAAGTGAGTGAGTAGAGTTGACTTGCCCATTCCGGGCTTAGCAGTTACTAATGCCACGTTAGTTATATCATTTAGTGTTTGTAACACATTACCAGCATTCCGAGATGACCTAATATCAGGCCCTAAGTTATTGACACGGATAACGCGTCTGTCGATGTACAAATGTTTTACTTTTTCGTAATTTGAATAACTGTTTGATTCGCCTAAAGCAATAGGTTCGTTGTTCATGACTTTATTTAAGACTTCCCCTTCAACAAAACCCATGGAATGTTTGTCTATGATTAATTCTAAGTTTCTTTCTACATCTTGGAATATGACTTTGGCATTTTCTAATATACACTTTTGTGATTTTTCATCCAACTGAATCAAGCTACATCTTTCATCTGTGACTACATTATTTGCTTGTGCAAAATATGTCTGTATTGTTTCCACCAGAATCTCTTTTATGACAAAGATAGTACGTTTTGTTTCGAGAACTTTAGCGATATTTTCTAACCTTTTAATCCAATTCCTATTTATGTTATTGCAAACAATAATGATTAGTTTAGTGTCATTGGTTTTCGTCAATTCAAAGCTGACTGTATTGATATCTTTTGCTTGTAGATCTAAAACGTATTCTAATTCAAACACAAAATGGTCAACCTTTTTTAAAGATTGTACAATTTTTGCTACTGTAAGCGCGCTGCATTCTGTAACGACAATTGTAGCTGGAGCTTGATCTTTCAACTTTAAGAAACTTAAAGCTTTTTCATTGAATGTGTAATCTGTATTGTTTTTAATTTTTATCATATATGTTGCACTAATGATCGTCATTAGAGGTTTGTCTACTATCATCGCTAAAGCATCTGCATAATATTTGCTTTGTTTTGTTAAATACGACGCTTCTTTCAGCATCCACCATCTTTGAATCAAGTCGTGATATTGTAAAAAGATGGCGTCGACTGTAACTCGGATATTGTCCACCTTAAGACACTGATGAGCTTCTATTTCGTCTTTCAGAAACTTCTCTACGCCCTTCTCATTCGCCTGATTCGTGAAAAATAAAAGTCTCTTTAAGAAATCTTTCGCTAAATTCTCGTCATCTTCATCTCTTTTAAATGAAAGTTTAGGAAACTTTTTGACTTTCACCTTAAACTTGTAATCGTGCAAATTCTCAATTCCGCTTTGCAATTTCATGAACAGCCTTTTAGAAAGGTCTTCTAGTGCCTTCCAGTTATCTGTGAACTTCATCATTTTTGTGTTTTCTTCGGAAACCAATATGTTTCCAACAAAACCAGCGATTCCTCCGTTGAGTTTCAAGAGTCCGTCTCCCAGAGATTCGTCTAAAGTTACAATTTTATCTGCGCCTGATTTGGTGATTAATTCAAAGATTTTCAATTTCAGATGATCCAATCTCCTTTCGGTTTTACTCTTCTTAATTTTTATTGTTAAATCTTTGTTACCGAACGCGGTGGGAACTTTAAATTGACACGAGGTTAAAATTTCTTTTGCTGTCAGATCAATTTCGTTTTCATCTAACTTTCTTATTTGGAGTAACTCGTTGTAAAGCGCTTTTTTGAATATCGTAACAAATTCTTCGTCGCTTTCAAAGAACTCTTGCCGAAAGATAGCAAGTCGGTGTTCGTCGTCTTCATTCAGAGATCGAATCTCAGAAACTTCGACAGCTTTTAGCGCCACAAGGACATGGTAGCGTAACATGACATCGTTCATAGGCAGTATAGAACTATCTTCTTTACAAATAAACTTTCCCACAACTTGGGCTAACACAGTGACTTGATCTTTTAACATTTCTAAATCCTCATCATCATCACAGTCAAACGTAAGTTTTGGAAACGTCTTGACTTTAATATGAAACTTATAATCGTGCAAACTCGGGATTGCAGAGTGCACTTCAGAGTACAGCCTTTTAGCTAGATCTCCTGAAACACCGCTATCTGCGAATTTCATGAATTTAGAGTTTTCATCGGATACTAGAATATTACCAACAGTGCCAGATAAACCTCCGTTTAAGTTCAGGAATTCTTTTCCTATCGATTCATCTATAACGATGATGTTTTCCGTTAGTGACGCTTTGCACAAATCCATAAATTTATTTTTCAAAGTGTCTATTACGGATGTAATGAACACTGAAGGTTCGACGTAGTCTTCTTTGCCTCTTATTGTTAAGTCCTTATTACCAAAGGCAGCTGGTACTTTAAAATCTCGCTTTTCTAACATCCCCTTCGCTGCAAATTCTATTGCTTCATTAATTTGTGATTGTAGAACGTTAACCTTTTCAAGTTGTCTTCTCAAATCTTCAGACATCGATTTACTGACGAATTCCAATTTAAACTTTTTATCATTAAATGTGATAACATTTCCTATCAGACTGCTAAGCACCCTTATGTCCAATGGTTTAGTAAATAGTTTTGATAGTAAACTGTTGAGTTCTGTTTCTTTTAATTTTCGTTTTCTTAGCAGTTCAATAAAGAGTGTTTCTTTGAATAATAATATGAATTCATCATTGCTGTTAAAGAAATCTGTTTGAAAGCGTGCAAGTCTGTGTTCTTCATCTTCATTTTTATTTTTGATCTCCGAAACGTCTAAAACTTTATGTTTCAAAATCACATGATACAGTAAGAGCAGCTCATCATTCATTGACATAATAGGATCATCATTGTTTTTGTTATCTTCGTCTTTCTCATCATCTTTAGCAGTATCAGAAAGAAACTTTGCCAGCTGCACTGCAAGCGCAGCGAATTGTTCCTTCATTGTAATTTTGCATAAAAACACAATATCTTCGTCCTTATGGCATGGTTGCAAGCCTCTATCACCCGTACCAATCCAACTGTTTAATTTATCAGCAAAGTCACTTTTAAACTCCTTACTATTTTTTAGATCTGCTTTGGCAGTCGTGTACATTATGAAGAGGCATTCTATTTCTTGAAAATTGCCTTTGAATAGAACATCTTTGTTACTTTGTTTAAACAAGCGTCTTATGCTTAGGTAGCTAGAGAACCATTTAGCTAAGTCATTTTTACTGTTTAGTGTAAGTTGGACTTTGTCGCCTTCTCTATGTTTTGCTTGTATGAAAACTGCTACTGGTTTGTTTCCACCTTTAACCTTAACTTTGGCTCTAATACAGATATCGTCGAAAGTTCCTATGTCAGAGACATTGGTAGCTAAGTTATAGTCTTTGATATTGTCATCGAATTTCGTTCGGTAATGTATGAGACTGATTAGTTTTGTCTCGTACAGTTGTCCGTATATGCCGGAAGTTCCGACACGTTTTTTGTACATTTCGATTTGAAATATGATTTAACTTCAATCAGTCTACCAACTATGTTGCGGTCGGCTTCCAAATGTGTTAGTTGCAGCTGAATACTAGTGGTTCTCCGATATGATCTCCACAACCCAATACTTAATTGGATAACATGATATTCTTTATTAGACTGGTAGTTGTGTTTTTCGATGCAGGAAGGGGTTCTGAAGAGTTTTGAGTGCTGAGGAGTTCTGCAGTGGCGACCGCGTACCGGAAGACGCAGCCAGTTAACAAGTCTTGTTCGCAGGCTTCTCACAAGGTGGTCTGAATCCGATGAATGCCGAGTTTAGTGGTATGCGATTGGAAAGCCCTGTGTCCAGCAATGGACTGCTGCAGGCTGATGATGATGAGGATCTCAAGCAGTTGTAGCCGAGATTAGAAAAGGAACATCACCTAGCAGCTCTCTCTGCAATCCGTTTGTCTGTTCTTGTTTGTGCTTGTTATATCTTCGACGTGTTTGTGGTTTCTCAGCTGGTTCTCCTACAGATTTAGAAGACCTGCGAAAAAACAGTAGTTAATTAAATTACTAACAATATCTTCTGCGTACTTGGCTAATGTTTTTCGATGCAGAAATTCGGTCGGGAGGTTTATTTATAATAGCCTAAGGTGACTTCGCAAATCGTACCACGACGGTTGTTGGTTCGGCCCTAGTCTACAGCCTGGGGCCAGGAAAAAAAGTTGGCAACCCTAGTGCCAAGTTTTTTTTAAAGATATAGAGTATATCTGAATTCCGAGAGGGTAAATAAAGAGTACCATCGTATAAATAGAGTCATCATCATCAGCATTTATTGTCCCCACTGCTGGGGCACAGGCCTCCTTTCTGTTAGAGGGTGCAGGCGGTAGTCCACCACGCGAGCCCAGTTCTTATTGGTGGATGTCACATGTCTTCGAATTTTTGGTTCTAGGACATGCCGGTTTCCTCACGTTGTTTTCCTTCACCGTTTTGAGAGCAGTGAATAAAAAGAGTATATTTATATAATTTTAAAAAGGTTTTTTGTGCCTTAATCGGCACATAACAATTTTTCATCATTTTTAAAAGATTTGTGTGTGTATACTTCTTAAATTTTTATTTATGTCAAGAGTACCTAAACAGCCGGTCGATTCTGTTAACAGCTCACCGTGAAAACTTAGGTGGAGTGAGCGTGAAGTGAACTGTTATTCCACCTTGATTGTACGGATTGAGAGCCCACTTCACGTTCACTTCACCTAAGTTTTCACGGTGAGTATATTACAAAATAGCACTACAGTTAAATTGGAATATGACAATGGTTATGTACTAGTGTTGGTGTAGATAGTAAACATTGTGAAATAAAGAGGATGTTGGTGTAGTTCATTACAGATTATAAAGTACACCTACATGAAATAGAGTACAATAGTCTATTTTAGAGTACGGTTGGCAACCCTAGGGGCCACACAACAAGTTTGCATACGTGTCAAATATTTGGAACAGTCCATTTCTAGGCTTCCGTACCCGAAGGGTCCAAACAGAGCCCTATTGCTGTCACTCACGTGTCCGTCTATCCTTCGTCTGTCACAAAAAGTTCCGAAGAATTTTTAAACTTCCCAATGACTTATGAACTGAAATTTGGTGATAATGTTTATAACGTATATTTTACTAATACCAATATATTGATAAATCGGAATTTTTCTTTGAAATTCTCTCATTTGGTACGAATCCTAAATGTGTGAAGTTCGAAACGCACTTGGCGGGGTTTTTTTTGCTGACTCACGTTTGATCTTACCTGATGGCAAGCGAAGATGATTGTGGTCGACGATGGATCAGGTTTGCATAGATGTAACCTATTCCCTTTTGACCATAAGAGGGAACAGGGGCTGCGATTCTCCATACAAATGTATTCCCCTTTTTTGTTCCTGAATAATCGTATAAGATGCCTGCCCAGGGGTTGAGGATAAATTCGAAACAGAGTTACCTCGCCCCTGGGCACTCAGGGCTGGGAAGGAACAGGGGTGGGTTTTAGTCAGTAAGAGTCTGACATGCCCTCCCGCTCCACCCTAGAGCGGAAGATGTCATTAGATGATTTCCCACCCCACAAAAAAAAAAATCCTAGACAAGATCTATATTGATTTTAAAACTCAATTCTGTGACTCATTCAATATTACAAAATTGTGGTGAATCAGAAACATTAATCAAGAGTTGAAGTCACATAACATCATAGGTTAACTTTTGTAAAAAAATTAGTTATTTGTTGTGCAAGGTTGCAAAGTTGTTTTTTGGCGCGAGTGCTTGTATAGCCTGAGCAAGCAAAGGATTCTAGGATTTAACCGATGACCGAAGCGAGTGGTTCAGATGTAGAATCCTGAGCGTAGCGAGGGTTACAAAGGCACGAGACGCAGAATAACTTTGACGGACGACGGACTGACGGACAGACGGGTAGACGCACAAACGGACAGACAGACACGTGAGTGACAGCAATTATTGGGCTCCAAATAGACGCACAAAATTTTGTGATAGACGACGGACAGACGAAATTGAAAGAATGAATATGTCTTTCTCTTCATAGAAACGCGAGTCTACGGGTCGCCCCGTGCTCGGGCAGAAGAGAACTCAAACTCGACATACTCGTAGTTGGATAGAAAGAACTTTCTATACAACTATCTAGTCAATTCTTGGTAGAACAGAGATAGAAATGGTCATGCTACGTCCTGTTGGAGGTAGAAACATTTCACACACGGACAGACGGACAGATGAAAAGATGGACAGACAGACACACGGACTCATGGACAGACAGACAGACGGACAGCTGGACAGATGCACAGACGGACAGACAGACGACGGACAGATGGACAGACGAACAAACGGACGACGGCCAGATGGACAGACAGACAGACGGACGACGGACAGACAGACTGATAGATGGACAAACGGACAGTCGGACAGTCGGACAGACGGACGACGGACAGATGGACAAACAAACGTACAGCCGGACAGATCTACAGACGGACAGACGGACGACGGACAGTCGGACGTCGGACATACGGCCAGACGGACAGACAGACCTGTGAGTGACAACAATAGGGCTCCGATTAGATGCACAACATTTTGTGACAGACGACGGACAGACAGACACATGGACAGACGGACAGACGATATTGAAAGAATCTTTGTTTATAGAAACGCGAGTCTATGGCCCGCCCCATGCTTGGGCAGAAGAGAACTCGAACTCGACATAGTTGGATAGAAAGAACTTTGTCTATTCTTGGTAGAATGGAGATAGAAAATTAGAAATGGTCATGCTACGCCTGCTGCAGATCAGCTCGATGGTATCATAATATTGCCTTTTCACCAGACTTACATAAGTACCTACCTACCTATGCCAAATTTCAGCTCTATCGGAAACGGTTGGCAAATTTTAAAGCGGATAACTTTACAAGTTAAAGAAGAGCTTGAAAATACAAAGAAAACACTTACCAAAGACTCTTTATAAAATATCCTTTTGATAAATCACAATAGTTAAAAAAAATTATGAAACAACTGTTTTACGTTTCCTAGGCTTGTAGGAATTTGATTAAATTAATAATATAACTGGTATCAGAAAAAACAGAATTAATAACAACCTCAAACGTGTGATAATATTAGTCAGTCCCTGTTTGTTTATCAGAATCAGAAGTTATTTTTATCTTGTTGAAAAGAGTTGCCAGTACAAAAAAAAACCTTTTTATCTTGAACTCTTGAAAATAGTTGCAAGTACAAAAAAAAAACTACCTTACCTAAAAATAAAATGTTACTTACTTTTTTGATTACTTTTAATCGGATGGCTAGTTTTCACATACGTTGTTTGTTTTTTGTAATGTCATATTTTATATTATCTTTGCCTTTCAGAGTTTAGTTCAGTGATAGTTCAGTGAACGTTTTGAGCAGTATGTCAAAAATCCCCAGTTATAAAAAATAGAGTTGCCATGCAATAAAAAGGTTATGATGATAAAAATATTGTTTTCGAGATAATAAAATAAACAAAACATTATACAATCTGTTACTTTTACAAAATATTATAATTTCATATTTTTAATAGTTCGCTTCTAACATTTTTTGAAGCAATCCGGCTTAAAGGTTTAATCTTACGAACTGATACTCTTCAACAAAACTTCAAACTAGGTAGTCAGTCATACGATTCTAAATAAAAAATATTGCTCTCTGGTTTAAACTAGGTCTGAAAATACCCACAAAAAAACCGCGCAAAACGAACCCGCTAAATTCAAATATTCTTCTTCTTCATCACTCTTTTCTATGTGAGGTCGGCTCTCCTAATTTTGTGTTGCCATCGCCAAGACAATCTGTCTTGTGTTTTCAGGTCAGACAGTTCTTCCTCTGATAGGAGTTTCGTCATGCTAGTCTACCATGTAGCAGGAGGTCGTCCTCTACCTCTCTCTTCTGTTCAAGCAGTTGCGACGCTTTTTTCACTACATGATCCTTCGTCCCTTCGCACGCATCATGTGACCATTATACTATCTGAGCCGACTTTCGTTTAGTTTCTCTGATATAGGGTCGACTTTGAAAGTAGGTACAATGGACATGCTCGTTTCACACTTTGTCCAGCGTCGTCACATTTCCGGACCACCTCAACATCTTCATCTCCTGTCCAGCGTCGTCACACCTCCGGACCACCTCAACATCTTCATCTCCGGCAGTGTGGAGCCTTTGTACGTGTCTTGTTTTGCGAAATTCAAATATTGCCTGCGTTTTTTGTAATTAAGTTATTCTTCATCAGCCTTATATTGTCCCCACTGCTGGGGCACAGGCATGCTCTCTGTGAGAGGGTGTGGGCCGTAATCCACCGCGGGCCCAATGCGAGTTGGTGGATGTCACATCATGTCTTCGAAATTTTGATTCTAGTCAAAAATACATTTGGTACGGAACCCTAAATGCGCGAAGGCCGACAAGCACTTGTCCGGCTTTTTTTACATCTGCTTAAGCCTTCGGGTAAAACTAGCGTGAAGCCGAGATACAAAATACTATAATAATCCTTTTGTCGTTATTATTATCGCTTAGCATTATCACTTAATTATTGTGTTGATGAAACTTAAAACTTACCTAATTTCTATTACTAAGATAATACTCAGTCAGTCGTTCAATATCCTCTCAGATTATAAAAAAGCACTCAATTATAATTCACGTAATTATTTTAAATAAAACAGCGACATATGCTTTGTTTATGTACGAGCTTTATTAACAATGTTACCAAGCCAATGTAGAATGTTAATATGATTCATCATCGGCAAACTGAGTATAGATTAGACTGCTTCTGACCTTCAAATTCGAACTACCTGTGAAGCCCCGCGACTCACCGGTGAGTCGGACAAAAAAAAAAAAATTAAAGAGAATAAAAAAAAAAAAATCGGCTGTCAACCCGGGTTGTCGTCGGGGTTCAATTTGACAACCCGGATTTGGCCGCGGGGCTTCACAGGTTAAGTGAATATATTATAGATCCTTTTAAATTAAACATACGTTCGAATGGAATGATCTTGACTTCTCTTTCTAAAAGTTGTGTCCCTCTCGCACAATGTGGCAGTGCTAACATTAATCTACTAAATTAGTAGTTTTCATATTTTATTTTATTATCTTCTATAGTCTGTTAAATAAAAATATTCGGGTATTTATATTAGTACTCGTAGGTACTAATATTAGTACCTGAACAACAGAATTGCACATAAGTAGGTCGAAGGTGAGCCACACCGCACCGCCGTCACGCCATTGCAGGACCACTTCGAACGACGAAAGAGGAGCGACGAGCGGCGAATACTACGGCATTTCTATGTTGCATACATATATATAAGTTAATGTTACTTAAGTGATCTACGGTATTGATTATTATAAAAAGAAATAGATAAAAATACATAGGAGAAATTCAGAGAGCAGTTGTTTACAACACTTTATCGCGATCTATGATGATGGATCGTTCGCTTATGGGGAATTCCCTACACAATCAATTGAGTTGCCATGCTTAGAACCGTAAAAAACCTTGTTAAGTTTGTGTTTTGAGGTGGGAGAAATTAATATTAAAATGTACTGGTAAGTGAGTGAAATAAATATAGGTAGTTAATAAAAATCATGATTATTGGTATATATTCATGTTTATTATAACACCTACTAGTTTTAGTTTGATCATAAGTTCGAGTTTAGGGCTTTGGTCACATTTATTACCTGCTCACACAAACACACACACACATATCTACCCACATTCTTGACTCGGACTAACACGCACTTATTATTATTTATAATTAGTTCTATGTTATTGCTTTATTAAATTGTTTATGTATTTTCCATCAAATTGATTTACGTAAAAAGGAGTTTTTGGCGGGATTTTCTCGAGTGTCGCGATCAAGAAACATTAGAATGTGTTCAACTTCAAGATATGCATTCTAATGGAAAAAATTCAATACTGATGACTAGGTAGCATGGTATCTGACCTTAGCCTGTTCCAAAAGGAACAAAAAAAAAACAATTTACGTCAAGAGAAATGTCAATATTGACTACAGTCCGGTTGACTTGTCTTGAGAGAAAAGCAGAGAATAGTAAATAATACTGATGACTTAAAAACTTTTTTTTTTAGAAAAATAATTATACAACCGACTTCCATTTTTCACTTTTTACCCGACTGCGCGACGCAAGGGAGAGTAATGTGTTTATCGGCCTAAGTATACCTGTTTGTTCCTTTGTGGCACTTTAGAGAAAAACGCGTATGCCGATTTTGATAATTATTCCGTCAATTGATTCGTCTTTTATTCTTGCGAGTGCAATGACTATAAAGCCTTTTGACTGCTCATACGGGCGACTCAGGCTCATGACACATAATTATGAAATTGGTCCTATATTAGACGTTTAGTTACCACTTATACATATACAGATTACAAGGTTATAGTTATAAGCTCCTGGCATACCTAGAAGCTAACGATATCCTTAGTGACCGACAATACGACTCTCTGAAATAGGCCAACTAAAAAAAAAAAAAATTAAATTTAAATTTCAAACTATTAACTGTGATCTGCTAGCGCCATTCACATCTGGAATGAGACCATCGAGAAATACGGTGTAGCATTTGCGGTCTCCCTTGACATCTCGAAGGCCTTCGATAGGGTCTGGCACGAATGCCTTATTGGCAAGCTTCCTTCCTTCGGTCTACCCGCCACGGATTGTGTGATTGCGATTGCAGATTTCCTGAGGGATCGGTCTATCCGAGTGGTCATAGATGGCTGCTTGTCCGGACTGCTGGATATTAATGCCGGGGTTCCTCAGGGCTCGGTGCTCGGTTTTTGATGCATATTAACTATCTGCTAAAACACCTTATTTATTGGTACCTTTGGATATGGTGACAGCACTGTTGCCGAGAGATATGTGTCCAACGCACGAGCTGGTGGGTCTCAGATACGGTCTCTCCGAGAGGCTATGGGTGAGCGCTTGAACTTGTCCTTACAGACTGTCTCCGAATACACGGTGGAGCATACGGTGGAAATCTGCCCGCTTGGGCGGAGCCCCGCCGTGTTCTCGTGGAGGCGATCAGCGGCAGCGACCTCGCGCGCCCGGCCCTGGTCCAGGCCATGGTACGGAGCGAGAGAGAATGGGAAGCAGTCGCCTCCTTCTGCGAAGCAGTAATGCTCGCGAAGGAGGAGGCGGAACGGGCGAGGGAGGCTCAACAGAGTCGCCCTCACACCCCCAGCAGCAGCCACCGCAGGAGACGCCCTGCGCGTCGGAGGTCGCGAGACGATCACCGGCCACCGTAGACGCGGGCCTGCGGACGGCGAGAAGTGAGTAGCTAGGCGACCGATCAGGATCAGGCCCGAGAGTCGACGGCGCGTAGTGTTCCACGCGCGCCTCAAAGAGTTGTCAGCAATGCATGACGGGGCCCGTCATGGCCGATACCGGCCCAGAGGTCGTGCATCAATTCGAAACAGAGTTACCGCGCCTCTGGGCACCCAGGGCAGGGAAGGAACAGGGGTGGGTTTTAGTCAGTAGGAGGCTGACACTTCCGCTCCGCGGCGGGCTGGAGCGGGTGAAGGGTCCACCTTTTATAGCAGAACTTTTCATGTCATAATATTATTTTGCATAACAGCGGATAGCATAAACATCATTTCGCAGAAAATCGTTTGGCAGACACTCATTTAGCATACATTCGAAACGTTTTATTTTGTAAAGCAGAATCATCTTTAGGCATAAATTTCATTTCATGTTCACAATCGAAGCATGCAAACAAGCATACACCATGCATGCAGCAAACATGCAGCATGCAAATATGCAAACAAGCATATACATACAGCAAGCATGCAGAAGGCATGCAGCAAGCATGCAGCAGGCAGACAGCAAGCATGCAGCAAGCATACAGCAAGCACGCAGCAAGCATGCAATAAGCATGCAGCAAGCACGCAGCAAGCAACCAGCATACATGCAGCAATCATGCATTAATCATGCAACATGCACCAGGCATGGTTTCTGTCACGGCTCCGGCGCTGCAGGGCTCTGGCGGTCCCAAGCGAGTTTATCGTCGCAGATGGTTTTAACGTTCACCACCGCAGCTTCGGCTTGCTGGTCGGCTCCGCCGGCCAGCCTCAGCCGCGGCGGCGAGCGTAACAAAACCACCTGCTCTTCAACTCGCAGGGCGCCACGCCCCTACGCGCCTACGGGGGCTTAAATTACACTCTAGGGCTAGGGCAGACAAGACTACGTGGAGTCGGTTTTGCAGCGATTCGTTTCTGTAACTAACTTTTGTATCACAACATACTGACTTTTTAAGACAATATTTTAATTTAAGGTTAAAAATGTTATTGTATAGAAATGGCAATATGCCTAGTAAAATGATTCTAAATAAAATTCTGCCATCTTCATAGTATGCCAAGTGAAATTGTACCAAATACTTGTCGCTCTAAATAAACGTTATGCTTAACAAAATTATGCGGAACTTGAACTTTGCCAAAGGTTGGTATGCCAAATAAAATTCTGCCATCCATTGTAAATTCGGACATATACACATTCGGCCAGACAATAATTCTATTTATTAATTTTTATGCCTTTAAAATATTCGTTCAAAGAAGATTATGCCAAGAGTGTTATGCCAAACAAATTTCGTAGCAACAAGATTCTGCCAGATAGAGGGAACCCCGGGAGAAGTCATAGGATGATTTCCCACCCCAAAAAAAAGGCTGTCTCTGAATGGGGCGATTCCAATCTGGACAAGTTCAATGCTGCTAAGACCCAGGCGTCTCTTTTTTCCGCTAAAAGGATCCAATTTCACCCAGCTCCATCTTTCCGAGGAGTAACCATGCCGATAACCAGCCGACTTGAGCTTTTTGGTGTTACCTTGACATCTACCCTCAATTTTGGTCCCTTTGTGGAGGCAAAGGCTCAAGTGGCTGCCAAAAAGTTGGAGATCCTTGCAAAGGTGAGACGGTACTTCATGCATTTTGGGGCCTAACCCGTTCCATCATAGGACCACAAGAGGTACGGCGATGCGCCACCGGTACATGGTAGACATCCCACCCACACGCATAAAACGTTTTGAGCACACATTCATTGTGCGTACAGCTAGGGAGTTAAATTCCTTGCCAGAGTCTGTGTTTCCTGATAGCTACAACCTGGGAGTAAAGTCAAGAGTGAATAGGTTACATCTAGGCAAGCGTGCTCCATCTTCGACCACATCATTGCTTACCATCAGGTGAGATAGTGGTCAAACGCGTGCCTAGAAACAGTAAAAAAAAAATTACGACTTATGTACAATTTTAATTCGGCCACATTGTACTTCTCGGAGGGACCACGGCCACGAGTAAAAAAAATACCCGAGGTACCTGCCCGGGACTACGGGAACCAGGGGTCACAGACGACATTTTGATTTTATTTTAATGTTTAATACGATTTTAATTTAATTTGCAATATTAATTCTCTTTTTCATATAATTCTGTTAATTCATTCCTATAAACATTATTACATTTTTAAATAATTCAATAAAAAGATTAAAAAAAAATATTTTAAAATATAAAAAGTAGTATCCCACCAGTATCGTGAACAGGATCCAAGCTACCAGCCGGACAGGGCTCCAGAGAAAGGAACCGCCTGACAATACGAGCCATGTCCAGAAGTACAGCTTTCTGAATCAAGCCCTTGATTCAGCCGCCTAATGAGAGCCTCCTGAGATGTTGGTCGAGGCTCGTGGCTATTATAAGCCATTGCTTATCTTTCTCAGCTTTCACATGGTTCTCGTCATGGGATGGTTATGTCAACAATCATTGCACGCCTCTCGGTTCGGTGCACCACCACTATATCAGGTTTATTGGCTACAATAGTCCTGTCAGTGATAATGGACCGATCCCAGTACATATAACGGAACGCGCTGCTGAGTGATAAAGACGTGTTGCAAGTTGTTTAAAGATTTTAAATTAAAAAAAAAAACAAGTTCAAACTTATTGTTTTGTGTCGTGCTGCATACCACATTGAAGACATTTGAATCAGCTAAATAGTGGTGAAAAGTTCAAAGTGATACGCTAAAACAACAAAAAGTTATAAGTGAAAGCATTTTAAAATTAATTTAACGAACTGTACGCCTGACCTACGACAACCCGCGCAGCTCCCGCTGAGGTGAGTCACCAAGCGACTTCCACACGTTACTTATAACCGCTGCACGGAACAATTTTATTCGACACCTACAAAATAGATTGTGCGGGCTGTAAACAACAAGTAGCTTGAGGAGAATTGCTAAGATGTAGTACTTGACAACTACTATTCCACTACCGATGCATAAACATAACTTCATCGTATTATTTAGAAAATAAGAGTAAATTAATGAGTACATGGCGCTGCCCATCGTGCAAAAATGCTACGAAACAGATCAGAAATGACGACACACCTGTTAGGAGACAACCACCGACGACACTTGACGACACAATAATGTCCATTGACAACCAAATACAGAATGACCAAAGCTTACTGGGAGACACAGGAGAATATGACGCATTCCCGACGACTATAGATAATGCTAGTATCAAATCACCGACCCTATTACAACCAGAAGCAATTATGTTAGAAAAAATTAGTCAACTACTAGACACGAAATTAGAATTACAACAACAATCAATTTTATCAAAAATCGGAAGTACTGTGCAATCAGAAATAAATAAACTATAGCTATAGGTACTTAAACTGCAACAAGATATATGTCAGAGAACGGGGCAAACTTCTTTTGAAAAAACGAAAATAAACACGAATAAAAGTCGTATTAACGAAACTATTCAAAAACTTGAGATCGAAAACAGGTAACTGAAAACAGAGCCGTAATATAGTATAGGCTATATGTTTAATAGCCGAGCTGTAAAACAAAGATATGCCCCTAAACATGAACGATACCTCCAAAATTATTGTTATTCACGGTCTAAAAGAATATTATAAAGAAACAGGAAAAGATCTAGAAGATAGGGTAATATAATAATAACTTTAATTCGGGTGGCATAGACCCATAGAAACCTCATTCTAGTACAAATATCTTTAAATTTTTATTTGCCATGACTGGCCACACTCACACAAGACTTGACCCACTGGTTTTGAAAGGGACAGTCAAAACGAGCCGCTATTGCGCTCAGAATGCCGTTGTTGCTACCCTGTATACGGACCAGCACGGAAGCTGCTTTTTTGCGCATGATGGCCAATTTACGCGTTTCAATATACATTGAATGTCGACCTCACTGGTTATATCGAAGAGCTTTATCGAATAGCACGAAACGGACTCAGACGACCACTGCGGGTAGAACTGATCAGTAAAAAGATGACCAAATATATTTTAGAAAACGCGGGATACCTAAAAAGCTTAGGTTTATGCGTATCGGGATATTCCTTGACAAAGAATCATTACAGAGACGAAGAAAACAAAGGGAACCACAGACTCTAATACAACAAATCAGTAAAACGAATACTACAATTGACTATAACGCAAAGAAAACATTGACACAGGACCATGATGACGCAAACACTACCAAACATACCCAAGTATCACCTATACTATTAATAATCAAACCAAAACGGATTCCTTTCGACTTTAATATTCTAATTCAAAACATGCGAAGCATAATGATACGAATACGCATACTCGAAGATTTTATCGAAGACAAAGGCTTCCAATCAATATGCCTGACAGAGACATGGATACGTGATAACCAAAGCGATAGCATCAAAATAAACGGGTACACATTTGCTTCTGCCTACCATCGGCGTGAGCATCAAGGCGGAGGGGTGGCCATCCTCCTACGCAACGGCATCGACTACACACACCTTGAGGGCTGTAATAACCTATCTGTAGAATGTATAATAGAATGCTGTGCTATAGAAATAATATCACAAAAAACTATTGTTATTAATATTTACAGACCGGATCGCGACATTGAAACCTTTTTTGCTGTTATTGTAGAAATCTTAAAAAAAGTAGAACGTAAAATTTACAAAAACCATATAATTTTGACTGGGGATTTTAATATTGATAAGTCATCTAGAAGTAAAGACTACCAGCGAATAAAAGATATAATGTTACAGTATAGTCTATACCAAATCGTTGATGAACCAACTAGAGAGACACTGACGTCATCATCCTGTATTGATTTAATATTCACAAATCAAAGGAAATACAAATCAGCTGTTTACAATACCGGTGTCTCAGACCACAAAAGCCTAAATTATTCACAACAATCACTAAAAATTGAGCAAGATACCTAATTCTTCTTATTTCATTACAAAAAGAATATTTCATGAAAAATCAATGTCCCAGTTTCAACTTACCCTCAGCCAAACTGATTGGGATGAAACATTACGAATGAATGAAAACGTTAATGATATTTATACGGGATTTCATAAGAAATTACAAACAACATTAGGCACTGAAACTCACCGGTGAGTTTGACAAAAAAACAGTATTTAAGTGAAAAAAAAAAAAAAACTGTTTTCAACCCGGTTTGTCGTCGGGGTTCAATTTGACAACCCGGGTTTGTCCGCTGGGGCTAAAGGGTTAAATAAAACAATGCCTAAAAAGCGTATAAAAATCAAATGCAATAAAAGAAAACCTTATTTAACTGTAGGTTTAAAAAAAGCATGTGAGCACAAAAGATTGTTAAAAATATTTTTAGAAAAGACCGATAACAAAATATTAACAAATCATTATAAAACGTATGAAAAAATCTTAAAGAAATGTGTAAAATTATCAAAAAATAAATAATTATATTAAAGAAATGAAACAATCGCAAAACAAATCAAAAACCATGTGGAATATAATTAAGAGTAATCTTAAACCGGATTGTAAATGGCATACTAAAAATATTACCACGTTGTAACAATAACAAAATCATAAGTACACCTGCAACGGTCTCAAATACTTTCAACGAATTCTTCGCTTCGGTCGGCGAACCACTGCATGACGCATCGAACACGTCATGCCCAGATAATCCAGCCCTCAGACCATCAATAAATTCCTTATTTGCACAACCCGTCATGGAGCGTGAAGTTTATAATATTATACGCAAAATGAAGAACAAGCGGAGTGCTGGATGAATGAATGGGAAAAAATGTATTCAGGAACTGATACCACCGATAACCAAACTAATAAATAAATCATTTGACGAAGGTATCTTTCCGGAAAAATTAAAAGAAGCTAAATTACGACGATCCATGTTTCTATCGACCAATAGCTCTTCTGCTTGTTATATCTAAAATATTTGAAAAAACAATGTCCTCTAGAATAAACAACTTTTTGGAAAAATTCAGTCTTTTAGATATGAACCAGTTCGGTTTTAGACAAAAAAGATCGACGACTCTCGCGGTATACAATTACGTGCAAGAAATATATAAATATATCAATGAGGAACATCATGCCATAGGCTTGTTCCTAGACATAACCAAAGCATATGACAAAGTTTCCCATAGCATATTGTTACAAAAATTATACGGTATAGGAATCAAAGGTACGGCCTACAAATGGCTAGTGTCTTACCTAAACAATAGAAGTCAACATGTCGAAATAGAATACTATAACAGACAAAGAAAAGAGATATCCTCCATTCCCCAAGGCAGCGTGATAGGGTGTATATTATTCTTAATATACATAAACGACCTACCTAAAATAATACAAGCTAAATGCATTCTATTCGCAGACGACGTATCCTTAGTTTTTAAAAGTACCGAGAACCCTGTAACCAATATCGAAAACTGCTACAAAATTGTTAAAACTTGGCTAGAGAAACATAACTACGAAATAAATACAAGCATAAGTAACTTGCCACAATTTAGAGAACATACCAATGAAAACCGCTAAACATTGACACCCTCAGTAACAATCTAAATATTCCCGAAAGAGATAATCTTACGCTTCTTGGTTTGACATTAGACAATAATCTGACATGGAAAAAACATGTACTTAGAAAACCTAAAAACAAAATTATTGAGATTTATATATGCATTAAGTAAGTTAAAAAGCAACACTAACTGTGAGACCGCGCTATCAACGCATATACATTCAGACGTATACCTATACATAGTTAAACCATGCCTATGCTTATGCATGGTTTAACTACGGCATAATACTGAGGGGTGAAAATACAGACTTTAACGACATCTTCATTATGCAAAAAAAATGTATACCCATCCATATGAACATAAAACAAGGGGATAGATGGAAGCCGTATTTTATAAAAAATAAAATTCTAACGCTACCCTCTTTTTACACTTTACAAATAGCTACGTTTGTGCATAAACATAGAGATTACTTTCAATCACACATAGAATCAAACCCAAACTTCATGTTGCTTCCCACCGTGTTCGTAGGGTTCATGGTTCGTTTGAGGGTCTCGGTATCGAATTTTACAATAAGCTACCCCGTTCTTTTCTTGACTTGCCTTTTAATGCATTTAACACTAAAATTAAATCTAGTCTCTGTTCGAAAGCATACTATTCCATCAACGACTACTTAGAAGATAATAATAGTTGGTCGCTGTGTTGAACGCAAGACAATGTTACACTTGATGTTCTTTCTCCATATTTAGCTTATGGTTATAACAGATTATATGAGTTCATATAATAATTGTCTACCAAAGAAGAATGGACAAATTTCTATAGGAGCTGGACTCGACTTTTATTTTTCATGTCCCAAAATAAACTATAGCTAGATTGGTTTGTTTTTATGTCGTAAACACTATCCCGTTTGAAAATTATTTCTAAATAGCCACGATTTTTTATAATAAGGTCAACAATACTTTTGAGGTTAGAATCTACAACTACCAAACTACCCGACTGCGGCGTAGCTTATGAGTCTAGTTAGCGATAAGCGAGAAGGGTAATTAGCGATCTCGTTTCTATTTATTTCGATTTCTCTCAGAGAATTACCCAAAAAATAGGACTTGTAGCAAAGCGCACCCACTCTTTGTTTGTCCATGGATCATTCAATGAAAACTACACCTATATTGCTCTAACTTGCACAACGTATAGTGTAGACAACAAAGCTGGTATAACATTACACGTGAAGTGGTTCTTGAAAGACTTCAAAGCCTTTTTTGTGGTTTGACCACTTCAATTCTGGCTGAAGAGTTAGTCACGAGATACCTACTGCCTTTCAGTCTTCAATGCTCAAGTTGCATAGATATTGACAAATTGAGTAATGGTTGTTAACAGGAGTAAATGAAGTATAATTGGTAGAGTACTTAAATGAAAGAAATAGGCTTGACAAAAATACTTTTTATTCATCATCCTCTCTTATCACTACACCATCGAGGAATGCTGGTGGCTCTGATATTGTCGTAGTATATTGTCCATACTTGAGAAATCCAGAAATGTATTAAAAGCGTTAATTATTATTATTGTTATTCGTTGATTTGATGCCTTTAAACTAATTAAATAGAATAACAGTTAAAACTTTTCAGAAAAACGTGAATAACTAGTCTTTGAATACCAAGTCATTTCAAACGCGAAATGAATCGTCAAGAGGTGCGTTCTGAAACTATTATTCTAAATAATTTAGAAAAAGTTACAAAAACAAAAAAATTGGATAACTTTTTTTTGTGGCTACTTATTGAGATATTTCTTGTGTTTTCTATGACCATAAAAAATAAGGGTATTTTTTATAAATATGGCGTATTGGGAGGCCATCGTTTCGTTGTCGGGTACGATTTGGCCATCCTTCTTTAGTGTGATGGCCCTAGTTCATCACTTGTGGCTTCGAATCACAGCCCTTTGATAGTTTCAATCTTTGTTCTTGTAAGCAGGCACACCAGTTATGTATGGAGGCTTCTTTAATTTGGTTTAGTGTTTATGCTTGAGTTGGTTTTTAATGGCATGATTGAGTGTGCTAGCTGGCAAGTGGCGGATTATTTTATTTAATTTTATGATTATATTTTAGACGGCATATATTTATTTTTCTGTTTTACATAATGATAAGATTGTTGCTTAGAATTATATAGATTCAAGTTCTTAAAACTTAACAGACAGATGTGTTGCTGGGGAGTTTGTTGGCCACTTCTTCTTCACAGCTAAAACACTAGGAAGTGGTGACGGGCGGGCGTTTTTTGGGGGACTGTCTTTATGTAGAACTTTGACGTTCAAAAAGTGCTGGTTCTCAGCCTAGTTTGAATAAATGACTTTTGATTTGATTTGATTTGACATATAGCCGACGAAACAAACATTTATTAATTACACCAAGACCAAAATTAAAAATTACGAAATATAGCCCCCAATACAGAATCGCGACAATTTATAATAAATTGCCAAATTTGGTAAAAATTAAGAAAAGAGCAGCTTATTTTATTCAAAATTAAAATCGATCTTAATAGCAAAATTCGAATTCATGACCGATAAAACGTTAAAGATGCAGGTAGAGACCCGGTGAGACCAATGACATGTACCTACTTTGCTTAAAGTGACATAAAATGTATTAACTTTATGTTCTGTTGTATTTTATAATTGAAAACTGAAATAACATAATTTACTTTGACTTAACAACAATAATTTGACATGTCATAATTATTATCATTTGATTTTTCTTTTGTTTAATTTTATTTTTTTTCTGTTTGTTATTATTTAGACATATTAATGATGAGTAATGATGACTCACATACCTACTCAGTAGCGAGTGATCGTTCGTTTGTTTGCGGTGCCCTAACAGGTTTTATGTGCAAAACCGACAATCATGAAATTTTAACATGTGTTGTGTGCATAAGAGCAAGTAAATACTTAAAAATACAATGAGATATTGCCACTGTCGAGAACTGGTGGACCGGACTCATACGTGTAGTCCGGCACTTCCGATCACAAGCATTTCAGAGCAAGTTGCTGATGGATATTCCTGGCTACAAGGTTGTGCCTATGCAAGTATTCTTTGTGGGTAGGGTTTTCTTTTTTCTTTCTTTTTTTTCTTTCTTTCTTTATTTCTTTTTATTGATCTTTTAAATTTGTGGGTATAGAAAAAAAAAAACAAAAAAAAAGTGTAGTAATCGGTTTTTTTATTACTTTCGATTCCTGTAATAACAAATGAAAAAAATGTGGCTTGATTTAGAGAAAAAAATAAAAACTGTCTGATCAAAGTTATACGTAGGATGGGGTTTCTTTGATTCCCCACTATTTTATTGCGTAACTACAAAGTAACCCCCATTATGATGCCAATAAAATTTAAAAAATCAAAATCTGTCAGCGGGAAAAATAAATATTGACATTTTTGTCATATGGGGTAACTTTGATCTAGTAAAAGTCATCAAATAATAAACATTCTTATAATAAAAATGTTGGTAACAAAATTCTATTTTTATTCTAACAAGAGATTAGAAATAATTAGTCTTCGTAAAATCAACAAGGTAAAACCTAAGAAATAATTATAAAAATAATTCGTTTTCACAAAATCCACAAGGGAAAAAAATATAAAAATAATTAGTCTTCATAAAATCAACAAAATAAAACCTATACCTAGGTTTCGGTATTTAAGAAAGGTCTTGGAAATTCAGAAAAAAATCAGTAAAAAATTCATACCAGTTCTGCATTATGAAATCCTTCCACTATATTTTGACTAGCGCTTCTTTTATTCGCGCTCGTGAATAATTTTTGTATTCACGGGACCCAAGTTTATTTTCATATTATAGTCGCGGCATCTTCCTGGATAATAAAATATTATTCATTTTAGCTCACTGACGGTTTTCACGCCGTTATTCGCAAAAAGACGGTATCCCTGATCTGCAGATTGCGTGGCAGCCGAAACAAAATCCTGGAGACTGTAGCGGACAGGATCTCATCCCCACTCTGGAGACCATTTGTAAGGAGGGTAATTTAGTAGTTTTATATTTAAGAATTTGATAATTAATGTATTTTTGACATGGTATTATTGATTTTTATTTTATTGTCGATAATTTATTATTTTATTTTAATCTAATTGTAATTGTATTTTAATTTAATTGTAATCTTAATTTTATTTTATTTAATTGTAATTTTTATTTTATTTCTTGTGTCTTATTTTATGATATGGGTTATTTTATGCCTGAAATAAATGATATTTAATTTAATTTAATTTAATTTAGCAAAAAACAATAAAAGCTTGTTAAAAAGCATATGAAAAAAAGCGTATGCTCTCTGGGGTTAATTTGATCATATGATCAATCTCACACCATATACACTGTCAATGACACCTCGTATCAAATAAACTCAAGTCATTGTTGAATACAATGACTTGAGTTTATTTGATACGAGGTGTGTTTGAGTTTAGAAAAACAATCACTGTATTGGTTAATCGATCATAGGCCACATACCTAATGGAGTTTATCTGGTACCTAATTTCATTATCCACTGACACGGGGACACGAAAACTTGCTGTCACTTTGTACGTCGACCCCCCGCTCGGCAATTCCTTCCGCGCCAGCACCCCGTGCCGCTTCCAACTTAAAGCTTAATATCTATTAAACTGCTGCAGCTACACACAAATAAAAATACGTGTGTATAGCTGAAACTATAGAAAATTGACTTATGTGAATACTAAATCACAACACTTAGTCCTAAGTACTTCAAAAAAAAGTTAAACTTGAGATTACGGGTTGAAAAACAGCAAAATATATGTTCTTACTAAGTTTTTACTAATATCTTTGTAGTTTTTATCTCTTGAACCTATTTATAATGAAACTAGATTATATAAGCTTTCTTTTGATATCCCTATGTCTTTATTTTGACTGTTTTATGTAGCACAATAAATGAAAACAAACCACCCTTTCCCTCGTCAATTTCATGCCACCTGCGCTAGCGAAAATGAGGTAAAATACGGCAAGATGGCCGCCCGTAGGGCTCATCCGCAAGGCTGTACATGATTAAATATAGTTTGTTAGGAATTATTTATTTTGTGATTCTTATTGAAATGAGACAATGATACATGTACATAGTTATTTAATAATAATATAAAAGTATTTTACATTAAAAATAAACTTTTTTTACCATGTTTTTATTTTTATTTACATAATTACCTAAAACGATCACAATAGACACACATTACAAGGCACTTATAATAATCACACTAATATTATAAAGGCGAAAGTTTGTGAGTGTGTTTGTTACTTCTTCACGCTCAAACGGCTGGACCGATTTTGATGAAATTCGGTATATAGATAGGTTATACCCTGGATTAACAAACATTTTTTATACCGTTTTACGCGGGTGAAACTGCGGGGCGCAGCTAGTTGAAAATAAATCAGCCAGCGAAACTCCGCAGACGTGGAGATTATCGATCATAGAAATTTTCTGCCTGTGTAAGATACATAGTTAAAAAAGATACGTACGCCTGAACACCTTGACCTTGCCCACGCCCACGCCCACGTGCTGTTCCTGCCGCCTCTTCATCACTTGAAGATCTAAAATATAAATTACAACAAAATTACATACTACTTACCACAAGCTCATAACCAATCTCAAGTAAAAATACTCACGGTTGGTATAACGACGACCCCTGATCAGCCAACTCATCGCTCTCCGCATCTCCAGCCTCCGATCAGCCAAATTAAATTTTGTGACCTAAAATCGAAACAAACTAAAATTTAGATTACATAGATTATTTTTAATATAAGACAGCAATTAGGCATTAAAAAAAACACTGTTCTCATGCCCAAAACCATTGAAAGACAAGACAGAAAAAAAAAACTGCAAGAAAAAAGTCATCTCTTTAGTAGTACCCCGTAGTTGGTTAAACCGTTGAAAAAATCTAAGAGGAATGAGCGTTCAATTATATCCATAAAATTAGTAAGCATTATTAAAGACATTTTGCTCGAGCTCAAATCTTAACACTCCGTTTTCATAGTCAGTTAAACCGTTGAAAAAATCTAAAAGGAATGAGCGTTCAGTTATATCCATAAAATTAGTAAGCATTATTAAAGATATTGTGCTCGAGCTCAAATCCTTTTTCATAGTCGGTTAAACCGTTGAAAAAATCAAAAAGAAATGAGCGTTCAATTATATCCATAAAATTGTAAGTATTAGTAAAACATTGTGCTCAAGCTCAAAACATAACTCTCTTTTTTCGTAGTTGGTTAAACAGTTGAACAAAAAAAAATGCAATCATAACCCATTAGTAAGCATTAAAACAAAAATTCTCAGGCCCAAATCCATAACCCTTCGGGATTTTTAGCGTGGTCGGGTAAATCGTTGAAAAAAACATGCCATCACACATACGATTTACTTGTATATACGAACCCTTACTGTGAAACCTAAAAAAAACCGTCCGTGCCATTGCCGCGGTGCATATTGTCAACCTGAGGACTGTAAATTTTAAAACATGGAATCTTAACTATTTTCGATGTATTTTTACTGTCTAAGTGTGTGTAAATACTAATAATGAACTAATTTCCATATTACGAGCACCATTATAATAGATTAGATAGTAAATCATACAAAAGTTTTACGAAAATGACCACGGCGTTGTTGCGGCGTCATGCCGCCAAGTACCTGGTTTTATGTTTCGATATTTTCGATTCCAACACACTTTGAACCTACAACATGTTTAGTTTCTCGTAAAGCTTAAACCTTGAGGATTCTTTTGATATAATACACTAATACACAGGGTTTTAAATAAAATTGTACTTACATCTTTAACGCAGAGCTCTTTCCGTTGTCCACTGACGTGAAAAAATGACAGAACATAGACTTTCAAACATTTTTTTTAATTATTAGCTATGGTTGCATATCATTTTGCCTAGTGTCACGGACGCAAAATTTAGTCGATTACTGTCTCAAATAGAGCATGGCCAAATAAAGTTGACGACTGCAGATAAAAACCGATTTAAAGTGGAGGAAGCGCGTTTGACCTCCCGAGCGGTGTGTGCGTTGGGTAGACGTGAAAAAATAACCGCGCTGCGGGTTTCTACGTTCGAGTGGTTATACCATCACGTGATCAAGTACACATGAAGTTGTGCAGCACAATTATTTAGCTCTCTAAAGATAATAACAATATGATTCCCTTTTTTAATTAAAATTGATGGTGAATAAAATTCTAAGCGTGTCCCAGGGAGGTGACACTCCAATACAAAGCGATGCCGAGTGAGATTTGCTCAGAAACTAGGGACATCTATAATTGAAATCTGAAAAGATTTCAAACATTAGTTAATAGATGATAAGATAGATGTCACTACCCCTGCCACATCTGTTTTACGTGATTATTAGAAATCACTACAAGTGTTTCAATTGACCAAATTAGAGCAGTCCTACCTACCATATTGGTAGAAGTAAAAAACAAAAACACAAAAGACTCTTACTTACTGGGTGGGGGTACGACGCGTTACGTGAGTTACGTTGGCATTGGCAGCTAATAGCGCCTTAAGGTCTTACTAACGGTCCAGTGGCGCCCTCATTGAATAAAAAATCGGCAAAGCAGAGAAAATAAATATTAAAAAATCCAACTTCACGTTTGTTACAAAGAGAATAAAGCATTTTTACGTTGTTAAAACAGATCTCAGAATGTTTCGTATCCAAAGTAGTAGGCAAAAGTACCAAAAACGGCCGTTTCTGACACTTTTGCCTAATACTTTTTAGATTACAGCATGAGTTCGCACCACATAATCCTTGTATGTAAGCTATCTGTATGTATACTCGTACTTATCTAAGCACACTTTGTTAGCCACAAACAAATTAAAAATGATTATCCGTTATCACTGACGAATACATTTTTGGTGCGATTCATTATTGATTTATTCATTTAGGTATGTGATTCTCGTTTGTTCAGAAGTCTACCTACTTCATTTATTAAATTCGAGAATGTGAAATAGATTTAAAATTACAAAAATAAAATTGGAGGACAATATAATATTATTGGGTGGATTCATGAACATTAAATACATCGCGGTAAGTTTTTTCTCACATAACGGAAGTGATTACTATTTCTTACTTATTAGTTCAGCTAGTAACATGATGTATATATAAGAGGAAGTCTGAAAGTGGCACCGCTGACTGAAAAGTTGTGTGGAAATCGGTTTTCGTGGTATGGGCATGTGATGCGGAGGAATGAAGAAAATGTCGTGAGGAAAGTCTTGTGTATGGATGTGGATGGCTATAAGAGTAGGGGAAGGCCAAAGAAACGATGGTTGGACTGTGTGAAAGAGGATATGGGTAAAAAAGGGGTGACTACAGAGATGACGACTAATAGCGGAGTATGGAAGAAAAAGACATGTTGCGCCGACCCCAAATAAATTGGGATAAGGGCAGGAGAATGATGATGATAGTTCAGCTAGTAACAATAATTGAAAAATAAAGAGTACACTTAAAAAACATAAACAACAAACAAACAAAAAAATACAAACAATAACAATACAACAACAAGAACAAACAACAACAATAACTATAATATGTATATTCTATTCTATTCTAAATTTTGAATAAGCTGGGGTGTATGACGTTTGTGAACTTTCTTTCAAGTAAGCTTATTTTTCGATAAATTTGAAGCCTTCTCGGATTTGCATTCAGATTAGATAAATATATAGGCTGTAAGTACTTTATTATATACCAAACATGTAAATGAAGACAAAATTCTAATAAAATCTAATTCGCTCTTTAGGCGCGGTATTACCTCAATAGTCATAAAATTGGTTTCTTAAATAGTCGAGTATGGCGTAATGCAATGAATATATCCTTTGTAAAAAATACAGTGGACAGAGAAGGGTTTAAAGAAAAATTTTAACCGAATAGAATAGTAAAAAATAGTTTGATATTCCCAGTAAAAAAATTGGAAATAGCTCCACAAAAATAAACTTTGGCGTCGAACATCTCTGTATTTTCAGCGATAACAACATTATTTTTTTAAGAATTGAATAGAATTAGCATTTTATTAAAACTTTGACCGGATAATTATTTAATTTATTGTGTATATTCTGGATAATCTAAAGAAAACCCGTAAAATAAATGCCTATTCGCATCGTCAACACAACTATTATGTTCAATTCTCAACCCCCACTACTGCATCTTGCCTAGATAATATTTATGCAGATATTTTACCTACCCACAAAAAAATTATTAATTTATTAGACTCTGATCATAGTGGACTATTGATCACTATACCAAATATAAACAAATATAAACGAAAAGAAAGATATCACTGTTAACCCAAAATCTAAAGGTCGCTTGAACTAAACTCTCAAATAAAATTCCACTTCTGTCAACTAATGATGACCTTATTGAACATTATAATGATTTTTTCTAAATGTATTGCACGCAATTTGATACTACTTTTATTCCTAAAACGATTTCGGTTAATAGCAATACTTCCTTCAGTGACTGGGCCACCATTGGTATTATTAAAAGTAGAAAACACCTGTATGAGCTGTATGAAGAACGGACTTTAACACTGTAGAATTTAATTTATATGTTAAGAATTATTCTAAATTATTTAAAAAAGTACTTATGTTATTTGGCGAAATCTCGCTACTTAAGTTCAAAAATTAAAAATAGTAGTAATGTAGTTAAAATGACTTGGGATATTATTAATAGCGAAACGGGAAGGTCTTGCAACCGAAGTAGTGATTACAGCCTTGCTATTGATGACGGTATCATTAAATCAGATTCGCAAGTGGCCGCGGCATTTGAAAATTTCTTTGCAGAGATTCCCGTATCGACTACAAAATCTCTAAATTCATCACCAACTGCTGCAGAAATTTTACTAAAAGAAAACGTTCCAGTTTGTGAATCCCAATTTAATTTCCAATATGTCACTTGTAATGATGTAATTAAAACTTTTAATACTTTAAATGTTAAAAAGACTGCAGATCTATGGGGTAATTCTGTTGACGTTGCTAGGTCTATCATAAACATTGTAGCACCTACTTTAGCAGTAATTTTTAATAATTGTATAGATTGTGGTGAGTTTCCTGATCTAATGAAATATAGTAAAATTATACCATTGTTTAAATTTGGTAGTACATCAGACCCTACTAATTATAGACCTATATCAGTGCTACCTACTTTCAGTAAAATTTTTGAGAAAATTATTTTAGATCAAATTCAAAGATATTTTAATAAACACAAATTATTACATAACAAACAGTTTGGTTTCACAAAGGGTCGTTCAACAACTGATGCTGGTGTTGAACTTTTGGGACACATTTATAATGCATGGGAAGATAAATGCGATGCGTTGGGCATTTTTTGTGATTTGTCTAAGGCTTTCGATTGCGTTCTCCATGATACATTGATCAGGAAGCTGCACTACTACGGAGTCTAGTGCGCCTCTCTGGATCTTCTTACTTCATACTTGAGTAATAGGATTCAGAGAGTTGATGTGAACGGCAAAAGGTCGCCCGGGTCTGTAGTCAAAATGGGGGTTCCAGGCTCAATTCTGGGTCCTTTTTTGTTTCTAATCTATATCAACGACTTGCCTTATCTCATAAACAGTGATATAGTGCTGTTTGCAGATGACACTTCACTTTTATTTAAACTCAAACGTCAGCAGGTGGTTGTTGATGATGTAAATAATGCTCTTTCAACTGTAGTTAACTGGTTCAACATCAATAATCTTCTCCTTAACGAGAAAAAAACAAAATGCATAAAGTTCACATTACCCAATGTAATACAAGTGAACACTAGTGTCAATAAAGGGTGAAGAGTTGAAACCCGAGGATTCCACAGTGTTCTTAGGTTTAACTTTGGATGCGCAGCTTCAGTGGAGCCCCCATATAGATAAACTGTCCAAAAAACTTAGCTCTGCAGCATACGCCGTAAGGAAAATTCGTGGTTTAACTGATTTAGAGACAGCTCGTTTAGTATACTTTAGTTATTTTCATAGTGTGATGTCGTACGGCATTCTTTTGTGGGGAAATGCCGCCGATATTCAGACAATTTTTGTTTTACAGAAAAGGGCTATTCGTGCAATTTATAAATTAAGTCCCAGATACTCCCTCAGAGACAAATTTAAAGAGATTAATATTATGACTGTTCCCTCTCAATATATTTATGAGAATCTCATAGTATGCACATAAAAATATTTAATATGTTTAAAAGATACAGTGATATCCATAGCATAAATACTAGGAACAAACACCAATTTATTGTACCTAAAACCAGGCTCAAGAAAAAAATAGGTGGTTCGTTTAGATGCCAATGTATACGTTTATATAATAAACTTCCTAGTCAAATTCAAGAAATAAGTATAAATAAATTTAAATCATTTATTAAACGTAAGCTATGCCAGAAAGCTTTTTACACAATTAATGACTTTCTTGAGGACAAAAAGGCGTGGGATTGAGCTGCTTCAATGACTTACTTGAAATACTGATGAAATGTTTTTATATATTTTTTTTTAATATTCGTTTTTGACATGAATACTTGTCTAGTATTATACTATATTTTTAATTTTCTTTTTTTGATTGACATTTTATTATTATTATTTTTTTGACTTGAATACTTTGTTAAGTATTATATTTATTTTTATTTTTTGATTGACATATTATTATTTTGTTTGACACGAATATTTACTTTGTAAAGTATTATATTTTTATTTTTTTTGATTACTTAATTATTGTAAATGTGGGGACTATGTGGGTTATTATTGTTATTTTCTTCTCCTTTTTACAGTAATTTTTTAACGTTGTCTGACAGTTTGAGTACTTTTGGGGCCTACCCAAATGTCTTTTCTTTAGTATTGTTCGTCAAGTCATTGACCTCCTTAGTGGTTTTTAAGTTGAGCTATTCGACTATTGACAAATGCTTGCACTGACTGGACAGGTCCACTCAAATATGTTTAGTTCTTTCTTCAAAAGACCACTACAGACACTAAGCTGCATGGTCCTCATATAGAATAATGTGAATGCGAGAACTATGTATGTCGTTATATTCATGTAGATTTTATGATTGTCTGGCAGTTTGAGTATGTTTGCGGCCTACCCAAATGTCCTTACTTTGGTATTGTTCGTCGGTTCGTTGAGCTCCTCAAAGTTCTGAGTTGAGCTTCGCGATGACTGACAAATGCTTGCACTGTCTGGACAGGTCCACTCAAATTTGTGTGTTGCTTTCTTCAAAAAGCTCATCCCAAACATAAACGTACATGGTTCTCATATGATTTAACCAGTACACATTGTATGGATTTGAACACTTTAAAAGAGACTTTGACCTCTGAGTTTGTTTCGGTGTTTCTTCTCAGGGTAGTCAGCTAGGAAACACCGGCCTCATCTAGCTTAAACTGACCAAAAACATTGACGTGTAAAAGTGTTCCTTGTAACCTATTTACTGAATAAATATCATTTATCATTTATCAACCTTATTTGAAGCTATCTCAAATCGTAGTCAGTCCGCGCCTTAAAAGACAATCCTGGAACCCCCCTCTGTGCAACGCCGTTAGGCCCCGGGCACGAACTCAGCGGCGGCGGCGGCGCGGGAGTGGCGCGAGGAGCGGCGTACGAGCGATGCGCGTCAGTCTATTTGTGTTGTGTATTTTATTTTTTGGCTTTTTAACGACCGACGTTTCAAAATACCCGCCGACGTGGTAGATCAAATTATTTAAATAATTCTTGTTCGCGAACAAAGACACTAATTTCTCATAACGCAACACTACGCCGCTCTCCGCGCCGCCGCCGCCCCGCCGCGCCGCTGAATTCGTGCGCGCGACCTAAGGGGTCTCCCCTGAGCCTCGCTAGTGCGTGAATACTATGCCACCGTCTTTCCTAGGGTTACTCGATAGGCGTATAGAGTCCTCACTCTGAAAGTCCGCGACCCCGTACTCCCGCCTGCCTTAAATGGTTCAGGCGATGCAGATGTTTTGGCGTTTTAGGCATCGAGCCATCAACATACCTCCCGATTCTGACGACCAAGACCCACCGCTCAGAGGGGCTCTGCGTGGGGCACTCCTCAAGCTTGTGCTTTGTTGAATCAAGGTCGCCACCGCAATGCTGAAGTTTGCCGTACACTAGAGCCTCACCGAAGCAACCGTGCCCGCTCCGCACCTATATTAGCCTGTAGGAGATGCGCTCCCCTCTTTTCAGCCAGGCTTCACGCTATTTCCACTTTGGCGTGTGTTGCGAATCTCATTTTATACCATTGCGTCCTATCTGCCAGGTTGTCCAGCGTTGGAAAGCGTGCCAGGAGAGTAGCCGCTTCAAAGGATACCGTTTGTTATACATACACGTGCAATGCGAATGGCCATTTTCCGTTGCAGACTGTTGATTTTAGTCCTGCAGCGTCGGACATCTGACAGTCTGTCTGACCAAACAGGTGTCCCGTAAAGAACCATTGATCGCACGACGCCTACGTAAAGGCGGTTAACTTTTTTCCGAGGTCTTACAAGATAAGGCAGCAAAGCACTGTGCAAAACACCCACTGCCTTTGCAATGCGGGGAACCAGGCGTTCAAAATGTTCTTCCATGTCCCACCGACCATCTGGTGTATCGACTCAACTGGACTCGCCCCTCTCCTACGGTTACTGACGAGCTTGGTGGTTCACTGCTCCTCGGCAGTTTGTTGAACCATAGCGCCTCAGTTTCATGAGGCGCTATTTCTAAACCCAGCTGGCGGCTCGACGCCACGACTTGTCACAACGAGCTCGCAAAAAAAAAAGCTGATTGATAAGAGGTTTTCAAAACGAGATCATATGCAGTGCACAGTCTTAGTTCTCTAAATGAAACAGAAATATAGAGTGTTACGCCATAATTCAATTAATAAGCTTCAGAATATACAGGATCATTTGTGAAGTAGATAAGATACAATACGAAAAGTGCCTACGTGGCTTCGTTTCAGAATACACAGCGAATTGTTTCATAAAATTATCCCAAAATTTGACAAACATTCACTAATAATGCGAACTTTTATTTGCAGATCAGTAATCATCAGCACAAGACGCGAAACTTGACACAGTCTTTTCTTACAAGGAAGCTCAAAGGCAAGTTTTAACGCGTCATCAGAAGCACTAGATGAACGACCGATAGAAGACAGAAGAGGTGACATTCACAATTACTTTCACATCTATTTGTGTCCCAGTGACGAGAGCGAATCAATAACCATCAAACCATGAACACTCAAACGTATAAAAAGCGTGCTGGCACATCGGGCATCCAGGGACATCTGTACGAGACTAAACTAATCAGTCTAATATATTTTAGAATGCTACATGAAGACCGTGTCGAGCAGTTCAGTTTAGCCACCAATAGAGATGACATAGGTGCCTTCGATGACATTTGCTTTAAAGCAATAATAAAGGGGTTTGACAAACCCGTGGCAGTGTTCATTCAAGCCAAGCACAGAGAGAACGATAAACACCTCTCATTAACTAGTAAAACTGATCTGGCTAAATATTTTGGAAGTTATTTAGAAATTAGACGCGCCTTTGAACCGAGCAGTAAAGATATAATTTTTGGAAGAAAGTATGATGAAACCGAATGCTTTTTTATTATGTATACCACAGCGAAGGACGATCCCAATAACCAAATATATGAAGGTACTTTAGCTGAATATTTGAACGAACTTATAGGAACGAGAGGTTGTTGCACACAGCCATCATACAAAGATGAAGACTTAGACTTTTTTTGTAAAATAGTTATGAAAGAACAAATCATAACACTAGCTGAAAAGTTAGCGAAGTTTATTTGTGATGAATCTGATAGCGAGATGTCGATGAATAATGATATAATGTTGCGTTATCATGTGATTTTAGCGCTCAACGTTTTAAACGTTTCTGAAATCCAACCTGAAGGACATCGGTTTGCCAACTTCAGAGACGACTTCTTTACAACCAACGATGAATTTCTTGTGCTGATCAAAAACATATTGTGCTTAGAGGTTCTGAAAAAGCTAAAGCTGAAAGACACTGACCCACCGAGTTTATTGTTGAAGTTCCTTAGTGAACCCACGGATATGACGACACTAAGTAAATTACTGATAGGAAATGTTCTTAAGTACAAGAACGACAAGCTAGAGTTTGTTGGCAAATCGATATCTGACGATCTAAAGCGACAACTCGGCAAAGCGAATGTCCCACAATCGACTGTCTATGAAGCAGCAGAACTGGCTGCTAAAGCATATTTACTGTCTCTGAAGCTTAAAGTCCCAGCTTGCTTTGGTAACAAAGATTTAGCAATAAAAGGGAAAGATAAAAAAATTCAAAAGAGAATAAACCACTTAACAACAAAATTCTTAGAAATATTAAAACAATCGAAATCTGATCACATCGTCACTATAGACGAGTCCTTAGAAGAAGGATTGCTTCAGTTAAATGGAGGTATAGCTTCTGCAGTCGGCAATATGCTAGTTTTTGATGAAACTTCAAAACTTTTAAAGTTTACAGATACCTGTGAATCTCTCGGTGACCTTGCCAAAACCTGGTATGAAACACTAAAGAGTAAAATCCCAAATTTGCACGAGTATAAATTGGATGTAAAAGTTAAAAAGTTTCCAAAACTGTCCTTCGAACGAGGCGAATACGACTTGAGTTTGGTGAGGGATTTCTATCACAAATTACTGTTTTACACTAACCAAGCAGATCAGAATGCTGTAGAGGGTATATTGAGAGAAGAAATACAGGATCATCCTTGCAATGACGGCAAAAACTTTAGAGATAGATCTGAATTGATAGTTATAAAATATCACGACGAAATACAAAAACTGTGGATGATGCATAAAGTGGGATCATATCTTACGAAAAAAAGTAAAATATATGAGAATGCAGTTACTTATGTCATGAATGAGCCAATAATAGGTGTTTTATATAAAATGCATAGCATCAAGAATCTACACTATACATTTAATGAAAGCACTATAAAACAATTCGGTTTACATGGACAGATTCTAGGAACTATTATTGCTTCAGAGAGTTGCGTATTGACAGTTGCTAAGGTGGAACAGTATCTAGAAAATAAGGACCATGTCGTTCTAGACTTTGAACACATTTACAATCTAACCTTGAACAGTCACAAAACTTTATGTAAAGAATTGACGAACACCGCTAAAGAGAAGATACTTATTATTGTTTACAATTATTCTCGAGACTCTGGAGGTCCATGTAAAAGGCTGGAAGATGTCGCAAAAGCGGTTGATGGCAAGCCAATAATAATCATAACGAACCAAATCTCAGTTGATATTATGACTCAACATTTCTCACAAACAAGTAATGTATTGAACGACGATGGAATCGTTCTCACCGACTTGAGTGAGGTATCACAGAAGAAACTTTTAGCAACTTCTAAAATAAATTTTCAAGGTGTAGACTTAAGTTTAGAGGTAATCGTAGACGATGAGTCTGCAAAGCTAATCCAGGCAGATGTACTGAATAAAATAGTTAATAATGAAACTATCACTATTGGTAAAACGGTTATCGATAGTAATTACTACAAAACAGAGCCCTATTACATTGACAGACGGGTGAGTCGCACTAAACAACAGACAGATGATAAGTTTGTTGAAGTCAAAAATAAAATTTTAGGAACTTTGTACGATTTAGAAGACGATGTTGTTCTTATAACAGCGATTCCGGGAATGGGTAAGTCTTCTCTACTTACTCATTTGTCACTTAAAACAAAGGAACTCGATCCTAAAGTTTGGATTGTAAGAATAAACTTATTGGAGCACGCGAGAATACTTAATAAGTGGCAGGATGACAAGACTGTCATCAATACTTTAGACAGTTTGAAGTTCATTTGCCAAGTTGCACTCGGCGACAAAAGTGATGAGCTTAACAAAGAGGGTGAAGTATTTATTGAGCTGGAAGAATCTTCAAATGAAATCGTTTCCATAAACAAATGTTCAGGAGGTAATTCAACGATATTTCAGTTGAAAATGTTTCTACATTTTTACAACAGAAGAAAACTGATATTTCTTTTCGATGGATTTGATGAAATCTTTCCGCACTACGAAAGAGAAGCGCTGTCGTTACTTAAGTCCGTCAGGAGCTATCCTCGACAACATAAAGTCTGGATCACAAGCAGATCATTTAATCACATAAAATCTGTTTTAGACCGAGAGTTCGGTCGGTCGTACGAAATAGAACACTTTTCGCGATTTGAACAGGACACTTATTTTAACACATTTTGGAAGTCTAACATACAACTTCAGAATCTTAGTAGGGAACAACTCCAGAATGTTCATGACTTTTTACATTTTATAGTGGAGCTCCTACCTTCTGACGACTTCCGTATCAACAGTATACTGCGACGAAACCCATATCACACAGTTTACTTGAATTTTTTGTCATTTTTGAAAACGGAGTCTATAGCTTCTGGCATAAATTTTTCTTATGATAAATTTATTTTATTTTTGTCAGGGTTGGACCAACGCGAGCACATAATTTGTGGTTTTCTAAACGATTTAATTGCACCACCGCTGCATCTGTACTTATTAAGTGAATGTTTCAACAAAAAGATTAAAAAAGTTGAAGAAAAAATAGATAAATGGGACATAGATATCACTGGCTACATATTTTATGAATATTATTATGAAATTAAAATTAAAAAGATACGTTTCCAAGAAAAAAACAAAATTGATATCTTTAGACCGGAAAATAAAATGGCTTATGAGAAAGAGCGCGCAGACAGTGTGGCCAAACATAAGAAGCTAGGTGCTTACGCTATATTTTATCCGTATCTAGATATTTTTGAAGAAGTCGTGTTGCAAGAAATTAAAGAAATTATTAATGAGCTGAGTGACGGACGGGAGAAGACTGGTCTCATACGCACTGTAGCAGACAATATACCTCTGTTCGTGCATATGTCCTTCGCGGAATATTTTGCTGTCGAATATCTTTGCGATCAGCTCAAAAATGAAACTAGTGAAGAAAAACAAGAAAAACTGTGGAATTTCATAATTAACGTTATGTTTCGGGAGTGTGGCAAAAATATTTTTATTTTATTTATAACTAAAATTAAAATGGTTCAAAACCTGACAAGCTTGATCGAAAATAATAAAAGAATAATATTTAGATTGCTATACGAACAGAATAAGAGTTACCTTACACCTGTGTGGACAAATTATGAGATAACCGATAATAGAAATCGTGGAATAGATTGCGAGGAAATATATCGACACGGACTTCTTGTGGTCTCAATGTGTAAAGATTTATACCATAGAAATGTTCTCGACGAGAATAGTTTAGTGGATTTTAAAGACTTGATTCATTTTTATATCTTTAATATCAACCCTGACGATTTACGTCACAGGACCAATAAATATTTAAGGGCAAACTTGAATTCGGACGGCTATTGCTCCACCGTAAAAGACGAGCTAATTGAAATAAGTCCAAGATTTTCTGCGAGAAAAAAATCTAGTTAAGTAGTCCCCGGAATAGCAGACACTCTCAGTCACTGGCTTGTACTCAAATACATACACAACTCTCAAATTTTAACACTTACATCAACACACACAACCCCTACAAAGGCATTCACACAATAATTATACACTACATAATTTGTCTCATGGAAGAATCTTCTGTAAAACACAATTAATGAAATCTTTTGCAATAACAAACATTCTACATAAAATCACCTCACTGAGTTCTGGTTTTCATTTATGCTTTATTTATATTAAAACACTTAAAAATGGCTTTACTTAGCGTATCCAACGACCTAGATGAATCCTTTTCTATAGAATGTCGCACAGTAGAATCTCTTGAAAACTGCAAGAGTAGGTATCCTAAATTCTTTCAAAGACAATATAAATTAAGTGCTAATATACAACATTAGAAGTTGTCAGAAAAACTTTGACGACTTTGATTTATTTGATTCGATTTTTTTTATTTTTAAGGGTCGTTATTAACAGAAATGTATAAAAAGTTAAGAGAAAGATCTTATTCTAAATGTAAACAAACATAATCCAAGTTATGATAAGTAGGCTAAATCACCTCTTTTAACATATATTTATAATATAACAAACAATTTACTTTTAATAAATAAAAATTTAACAAAACATATTTTTTTTTTTTATCTAAGGTTTGCAGACCCACATTTTTAAATTAAAGTTACACCCACCACCGCTTATTTTTTTAAATAAAATAAAAAATATTTTTATAAAGAAAACGAATAAATAACATTATTTGACAGGTCTTGTAACTGAAGTTTAATTACAAAATTATTTTGGGAATCTATTATACAAAATAAATGTACACATTAATAAGGCAGGCAGCATGACAGTTTGACGACTTTGCAATTGCTTTAAATCAGTTACATTCTAATATCGACGTCATTGTGCTCACTGAGTGTTGGCTGTCTAACGGCTCCATTATAGAGGACCTACAGGGATATAGCGCATTCAGAACAACTAAACAATCAGCAAATAAAAACGGGGGAATTGTTATCTACACCAAGTATGTAAGAGGTTTAGATCATGTTGAGCTTGTTCTATAATTGAGCATACCTGAGTCAAATAAACTCGTGTCGTCAGCGTACAGTGCTATATCCGGTTTCATGGATGCTATTTATATAGATTAGAAATAATAATGGCCAGAGGATTGAGCCCTGGGGGACTCCGTAAGTGATTTGTTGAGGTTCACTTTGGACTTCACCGATTTTCACAATCTGATATCTGTTACTAAGGTATGTTTTTAACATTCTAAAGCGGATCCTGAGACACCTAGATGACTTAATTTTAACAAAATTATATGGTGACTAACAGTGTCAAAAGCTTTTTTTAATCAACAAAAAGTGTAATTTTCTTATTATCAATATTGAATTTGATTTTTGTCACTAGATCGGTTGCAGCTGTAACCGTGTTGGACTTTGGTCGAAATCCATATTATTTTTCATATAAGAACTTTTTTGATTTAAAAAATGCACCAAGCCGGTTGTGTAACATTTTTTTAAACATCTTTGATAATATTGGTAATACAGATATCGGTCGGTAATTATCTGGATCTGATTTATTTCCCGACTATGAGTATGGGGCTGACTTTTGCAACTTTCAGGGATTCTGGAAAATCTCCTTCTGTTAGACACGCTATTAATACACAAAGTTAAGTTTTCCGCTATTTGATCTTTAATACATTTTATAATTTTTGTACTTATTCCATTAATACCGGCGCTGGTGTTTGCATCTAAATTTTCAATTATTTTAAGTACCTCTGCATTAGTAGCAGGTTCAAATTATATTAGATTAGCCGTACTATCTATTTTGCTAGCTTGATTATTATGATACGATTTTGGAATTTTACTAGCGAGCTCTGCACCTATATTTGAGAAAAATAAGTTAAAACACACAGATTTCCTTCGTGTCATTAATTTGGCCTGCTGGCGTGTCTATTGATGAAATAAAATCCTTTGCCTCAGTGCTAACAGTTGATCGCGGCGGTCACTAACGCGCCCTCACGCGCGTGCGAATTTCAAACTGTTTTTATTGTGAAAAAAGTGAATACGTATAAAAAAAAAGTTTCTTTGGGAAAGTTGTTTCTAGTCATGAGTATAATCACGTGTATAAATATCGGTCACTAATTACCAGTCACCCTATATAGATTATTATAATTTATAGCTTCGTATGTTACTTTTTTGGGTCTTTACGGTGTGATTCTCTTAGTCTCGAAGTAAATTTGCTTGTGATCTGACATGGCGCTTTCCACAAAAGCCATATGAAAAGTATTATCTTTTAGAGTTGTACATACATGATCTAATATAGTCTTAGTAGGTTTAGTAATGGGTGCAGTACGTTTTATCAATTTTAATTAGTATTAGCTCGTTTTCTTTTAGCACTGTTTTATATTCTTTAATAGAGTTTTCTTTACTTAGTAGATTCAAGTTAAAATCTCCAAAAATGATAATTCTTCTACTTTTGACTAAGCGATTTGTATATGTTTGGAGAAACTTTTGTATATTTGCTCCAGGCTATTTATAGACCACTCCAATATCTAAAGAAAGTTTGTCCAGGTGTATCCATAAAAAGTGATTGTTATCTTCGCAATACTCTTCCATCAATTCATGCTTTAGTTCGTTATGCATATATATTGACACACCACCGCCCCTTGATGTTTTATAGTTGTAATAGTGTGTATAGTTTGGTAATTATTGCCTTAAGGCTTCATTTTCATAATTTATCCAGGTTTCAACCATGATAGGTACACTGTATTTCATCAAGTCTCCCTGGCGCAACAATACTGCGAACATTTGCGTAAAGAAAACTCATTGATTTAGTTTAAGTTGTGATATTTGCATTGTTATTTGTTAGTTCGTATATAATTGAGTTCCGTCACTTCTTTTGCCCACTTTTCTGTCTTACTTCTTATTAAATAAGGGGCAAAAGAAGTGACGGAATGGTGCCCTAGATATAAAAAGAGGAGTAAAGGTAGACAGTATCGTAGATGGGAAGATGATATTAAAAAGGTGGCAGGAACTACTTGGACGAGGAAGGCGAGAGACAGATCGTTGTGGAGAACACTTGGGGAGGCCTATGCTGGCAAGCAAGACAATCTAGAAACCGGTGTCTGATGATGAAGATTAGGATTTACATTCACCTGCATAAACCATTTTGTAGAACTGAACAATATCAAGATGTAATGTAATTCTTTAGATTGTTAATAAAGGCTGTTATTATTATGTAATTGAGTTTCGCTTTGTCACAGGTTCTCCTAAGTCACTTAATTTTTTGACTGTTCTCTATCTTTGTTGTTCCCTTTGATTTATTATTAAATCTTTTCTCCGTTATCTTTCCTCTGTTGTAATTCGTCTATAAGGTTTTTCATGAACTTTTGTTGTTGAGGAGTTTGATCAGAGTAAATTCGCACACCATCTACTTTCAGGTTAACTACTTCGCAGTATAGTCCTCGCTGGCAACGCGAGAGTGTGGTGTATGAGAGTGACTGCTTATTGTGTGTAGTGTTATAAAAGAAAGAGGAATCGTGCACTCAGAGGGACTATATTATAACATTATAAATTACAAGTGTGCCCTCTTCGGTCGGGCTAGCAGAACTGAACTCAAAAACAAAAGTCTTCCCTATTCTTCTTAAATTCAATCGGCGTTCCAAGAGTTTCTAGAATGTTCCAAACTTCCAACGTGCCAGTCTCCATAAGGTCGCCAACATAAGGTCGTCACACTACTGTGAGGATCGCCCAGAGGACACGGTGGAGGAGCATACGTCGGAGTTGTGCCCCGCTTGGGCGGAGCCCCTTCATGTCCTCGTGGAGGCGAATGGCGGCAGCGACCACTCGCGCCCAGCCCTGGTCCAGGCCATGGTACGGAGCGAGAGGGAATGGGAAGCAGTCTCCTCCTTCTGCGAAGCATTAATGCTCGCGAAGGAGGAGGCGGAACGGGTGAGGGAGGCTCAACAGAGTCGCCCTTACGCCCCCAGTAGTAGTCGCCGCAGGAGACGCCCTGGGCGTAGGACGTCGCTTGACGATCTCCGGCCACCGTAGACCCGGGCCTGCAGACGGCGTGTAGTGGGTAGCTCGCCGTCCGATCAGCACCAGGCCCGAGAGTCGACGGCGCGTAGTGTTCCACGCGCGCTTTAAAGAGTTGTCAGTAATAATGACGGGGTCCGTCATGGCCGATGCCTGCCCGGGGGTTGAGGATAAATTCTAAACAGAGTTACCTCGCCCCTGGGCACTCAGGGCAGGGAAGGAACAGGGGTGGGTTTTAATCAGTAATAGTCTGACACGCCCTCCCGCTCCACCCAGAGTGGGAGACGTCATTGGATGATTTCCAACCCCACAAAAAAAAAGAAAAAAAAAAAGGGGTTGTGGATAAATTCGAAACAGAGTTACCGCGCCCCTGGGCATTCAGGGCAGGGAAGGAACAGGGGTGAGTTTTAGTCATTAAGAGTCTGACACGCCCTTCCGCTTCACCCCGAGCGGGAGATGTCATTGGATGATTTCTCACCCAAAAAAAAAAGTAAAATATTATCGTTTAAAAAATGCCTTCGTATTCTTTTCAGCATGGGAATACATAGAAGTCCGTTATTGGATTTAGAATGACGTCACTTAGCTAACCATGTATTTGTGCCGATTCTGTTGTGCTCAACTAATCTTAATTTAGGCTATTGCTATTTTTTTCTCTTCTCTTCTTTTCGTGTCGTGGTACGTTTATTAAAGTTATACTGTTTGGCCTCAGTAAGTAGCCACGTTTATAGCGGCGTCTGAGGATTTGTTCAGATCATCGAGGGTGCAGGTGACAGCACATTTGGGACACTCCAGTAGATGAGGCATAGTTTGTTCAAGAGCACCGCACTCGCACTGTGTATGCGATGGATTTTTCTCTCTCTAATAAAACAAGAAAGAGACGGACGTAAATAAGAGCTGTCAAATTTAGTTGAACGGAGATCGAGTGATTGATTCCTAGCTAATACCTAAAAATGAAGCAGTACAAATAAAACAACATTTCCGAGTATTAACCTTTATTAATAAAAATTCTAACCAGTCTATCTTCTATAATTTTATTAAAAACACATATTAATATCACATTTAAAAATAGTTCTGGCAACACAGATGAAAAACGGTATATTTAAATAAAATTAAAAAAAAAGTAATTTTCAAATATTGAAACATTTCACGAAGGTAGTTTAAAATATGGAAGGAAAGTAGAGGAAGACCAAAAAACGCTGGATGATTGTGGGAAAGATGATGTAGGTACATAGCTAGTAAGTGGGAGGTTACGGGTGAAACAAATGTATAGACGAATAGGATAGTTTATTCAATCTTTTTATTATCTATCGGCTGAAAGAGATATGTGGAAGAATAGAAAAGTTGATTCAATCTTTTTATTGTCTATCGGCTGAAAGAGATATGTGGAAGAATAGAAAAGTTGATTCAATCTTTTTATTGTCTATCGGCTGAAACAGATGTATGGAATAATAGGGTAGTTGATTCAATCTTTTTATTATCTATCGGCTGAAAGAGATTTATGGAAGAATAGGGTAGTTGATTCAATATTTTTATTATCTGTTCTAATAGTACCTATAAAGAGGTGAAGTTTGTAAGTTTGTTTTTAGTAGTTTGTGTATAATTTGTACCCGTGCTGCGGCTCGCTAGTTAAGATTATAATTCGCATTTCATCTGTGTAGCTAGTTTTTGCAAATAAATCCGCGACACAGCCAGCGGTTTGATTATTGCTTATTTTGATCACATTACAATAAATATTACATTTGCATTTCACATTAAAAATAATTAAATAAATTAAAAATCAACAATTTATATTATTATTATATTTAGGATGACACCTGGTATTAATTTCACATTTTTGTTATTAAATTTCATTTCTAAAATAACACAGGTTGTTTTTTTTTAACTGGGACTAAGAGGAAATCCGAATTGTGTTTTTTCCTACAGTGTTAAAAAATCGCCCTATGCAGAAATAGTTTGAGAAATAAGTACTTGTCTACTCACAAATTCTTTGCTTTTTATGATTTTATATTTATTATTATCAATGAAATAAAATAAAGAAAATGAACAACCTTTTTCAACACATTTTTTTAAGGTAGCCAGTTTAAAAAAATAAAGGAAAATTGATAAAAATATATGAACCTTGGTCTACCTACTCAACACCAATGAGCTATATGTATACCAACCTGCTATAATTTTGGCATTTACACAAAGAACCCCATGAGCTATACATTTGCGGTCACATAAAAAAAAACAAAGTTTAAGAAATGTTCTTTTCATTGATATGTGGCTCATTGGTGTGGAGGTAGACCAACTTGCCCATTGCCAATCTTCTTTATTAAAAAAAAAAAAACATCTTTTTTAGTAAAGATTGGCAAAGCCCTAAAATCTTACTTGACTAGAAGTTTAGAGCAGTAGATAAATAATCAGAATTTAAAACCAGCTTAATGGTGCTTGTACAAGGTGCAAGAAACTGGAGCAAGTAAAGGCCCGAGCTATTTTCGCGAGCAGTATACATGCACGAGTTAAGGTGAATGCCCCAGGGTAGCCCGCGAAATTCAAATTTTCTTACGTTTTTGCAATTTGCAGGTCAGTGTCAGGTTGTATCTTGGTCAAAATTTGATTCGCGGCCGTAGCAAGTATGTATTTATAGAATTATAATCATTAAAATAATAAATACATCTCTCTCAGTTAGAATTGATGCCAAATGTTAAGATTTCATGAAATTCTTACATTTGGAATCAATTCTAACTGAGAGAGTTCCATTGAAGATTTTAATGATTATAATTCTATAAATACACACTTGCTACGGCCACGAATCAAATTTTGACCAAGATACAACCTGTTACTGATCTGCAAATTGCAAAAAACGTAAGAAAATTTGAATTTCGCGGGTTACCTTGGAGCTTCCACCTTAATCGCTTGTGCTTGTATACGGTGGAAGTAGCTGGAGCAAGCAAGGTGCGGGCTACTTGCACAAGCAGAATGCACAAGTTGCTCGTTTGGTCAACGGTCAAACTTGTGCGGAGCGTGTCGCAGATCGCGCGATTTTTTTTTTTAATTTGGTTTCGCACGGTTTGTGCATTGAGCCTGTCAAGTTTTAAAGTATTTAGTACAGACACTATTTTCTATTAGTATGTGGATGTAACATATTTTAATGTGTTAGCAGTATTTGGCAGCAAATGTGTCGAGTCAGCCTTCTAAGAAAGCTTTGCTGTGGCAGTCAATAATATAATAAAATTCTCAGCTTTATTTTACCGAGACCGGGCCTGTTTCAATGATTCCACATATTTTCCAGTTGCGTAGACACTTGAGAGACAAAAATACACCAATTTTACATCACAATGTCCACTAGGAATCGATTTGCGAATAATTAAAACAGCCACTGAGCCACTTCACTCGGAAAATCCCGCCAAAAACGTTCGTTTTTTTAGAATAAATTTTTTGCATAAGCTTTTGGTAACTAATGCCTGGTACATTTTGGATCGTGATTAAAAAAATCAGGCAGTATTTTGCCAAGAATTAAAAAAAGTGTATTCTAAGATCTATTTTCTAATATCTAAGCTCACCAAAATTTTGTAAATTTTTTGTTTTTCATAGCAATTTTTTTTCCTATATTTTTTATTACTTACTTAAATCGTCAATGTCATGTCAAAAGAAAGTTATATTTTTTTTCATTTAATCTAAACTTAAAGGGTGCAAAATCTGTTAGAGACTGACTAAACACGAAATAAATAAAGTTAAATCATTTCACTTGTGGATAAAGCAAATCTAATTGGAGAAAATGTCTTTTTTGCGTGTAAGAAAAGGATAGATATCGTTATTAACTTAATTTAGTCGGTAATAATCGTGTACACACATAAAAACTTGAGATTCCTGATATGATTTCTTTCCTTGGGCTCAATGTTGGACAAACCGCTGACGTTGGCTTGTCTATCACTCTCCAAATGCCAGTAATTATCTGAAAAAAAAGAAGAAAAATTCTCGTAAATAGGGGTTTTTAACTCTATAAACATACTGTGATATTTTAGACTCTTTTATCTGGACCTTTAGTAAGGCTTCCAAACTCGGTATACCGAGATCCCGCATGATTTCATCAATCTCGCTCACTACGGGATCCCGCGGGATTTTAGGGATTGAAAATTAATACGGGTGAAACAATCATAAAGAAAGAGACTTTATGAATCAGGAAGGTCGATAGGTAGGTACTTTTTTTAACGTTAGCTCATAATTCCTTACAGTCTGTAGTAGCTATAAGCGTAGAAGCCGAGCAAGCGTTCTCCGCTGCCGGTTATCTTGCCAACAAGATACGAAGTAGTTTGGCTGACGACACTTTGGGAATGTTGATTGTGAAAATGTGAAGTAAATTTATTTTTTTTACTTCTTTTTTTATTTGGGACAAGCCCGCCACACTATTCCGAAACCACTGTAACTTCAGTAAGCCAGAATCAACAGTGGCGACCACCAGAAAAAAGGCCGAGGCAATGAAACTCGACGAGTACCAGAGAAACGATTAAACTGTCTTGGAGAAAGAAAAACATAATTTCCACTTCCCTCCTAATCAAGTGGGAGACAGAAAAAAGCTAGGCCATTAGGCACAAAGGGGGTATTTACAACTAAGGTAAGCCTAGTTGCCAAGCACCACTGGTTAAAAGCACTAATATTAATGGGTCCTGAAATTGTGAGCGAAATTGATCTACATTTGATTCCAATAATAGGTATGGCAAAAACTATCTACTCACTAAACATGAAGAGGTATTTTCGGGGCTACAATCCAAAGTGGTAGTATAGCTTCACAAACCACTAGTAGACCAGAATCAAGGAGAAGTGTTTCCGGGACTTAAATCCTGAGCGGTATAGATTCACAAGCTATCAGGAGATCAGAATTACAAAATATATTCCGAGGCAGGTATTATGAGAGGTACAGATTCACAAATTACCAGGTTAACAGAATTATGAAGAAGTTTTACGAGCAGTACAGATTCACGAACAACCAGGACATTGAACGCACGGAAATTCCTTCTAATATCCACAGGGTCCGGACAGACAACTCCAGCCCCCGTAGCATGACCATTTCTATCTCTATTCTACCAAGAAAAGACAAAGTTCTTTCTATCCAATTTTGTCGAGTTCGAGTTGTCTTCTGCCCGAGCATGGGGCGCCGGGCGACCCGTAGACTGGTGTTTCTATGAACACAAAGACATGTATTCATTCTTTCAATAATTATTAAAATATATTACTATTTATCGTCTGTCCGTCTGTCCATCTGTCTGTCTGTCCGTCGTCTGACAAAAAAATTATTGCGTTTAATCGGAGCCTGTCTGTACGTCCGGCCATTTGTCTGTCGTCCGTCTGTCCATCTGTACATCTTTTCGGCTGTCCGTCTGTCTGTCTGTCCATCTCACCGTCGTTAGTCTGTCAGTCTTATCTGTCCGTCTTCCGTCTGTCCGTCTGTCAGTCTGTCTGTCTGTCCGCCGTCCATCTGTCCGTCTGTCCGTCGGTCCATCTGTCCGTCTGTCTGTTTGTCCGGCGTCCGTCTGTCCGTCGTCCGTTTGTCCGTCTGTTGTCTGTCGTCCATCTGTCCATCGTCCGTCTGTCCGTCTGTCAGTCTGTGAGACTGTCCGTCTGTCAGTCTGTGAGACTGTCCGTCTGTCAGTCTGTGAGACTGTCCGTCTGTCAGTCTGATTTGTCCGTCTTCCGTCTGTCCGTCTGTCAGTCTGTCTGTCCGCCGTCCATCTGTCCGTCTGTCCGTCGTCCGTGTATCCGTCTGTCTGTCTGTCCATCTGTCCATCGTCCGTCTGTCCGTCGTCCATCTGTCCGTCTGTCCGTCTGTCTGTGTGTCCGTCTTTCCATCTGTCCGTCAGTCCGTCAAAGTTATTCTGCGTCTCGTACCTTTGAAACCCTCGAGACGCTACGCTCAGGTTTCTACATTAGAACCACTCGGTTCGCTCATGGTTCTATCCTAGAATTCTTCGCTAGCTCAGGCTTCAATATACTCGTAAGTACTCGCACCAACAAACAACTTTGCAGCCTTGCACGACAAATAACAATTTTTTGAAAAGCTATAATGTTGGCTACATTAAAACTTTTCTAAAAAACCTAACATGTTTAAAAACGAAGTCCAAAAAAAAAAAAAATGATGAAGATGGTGACTTCAACTCTTAATTTAATGGCTTTTGTGGAAGATTCACCACAATTTTCAAGTATGTAATGAGTCACAAAATTGAGTTTTTTTTAAATCAGTAGAGGTGTCTACGTCTAATGTGATGTAGACTATTTTTGTCCCTGTTGAGAAGAAATGTTTCTACCCCCAACACGGCGTAACATGACCATTTCTATCTCTATATAGAATAGAGATAGAAATGGTCATACTACGCCGTGAGTAAGGATAGACTAGATAGTTGGATACAAGTTCTTTCTATCCAACTATGTCGAGTACGAGTTTTCTTCTGCCCGATCATGGGGCGACCCGAAGACTCGCGTTTCTATGAAGACAAAGACATATTCATTCTTTCAATTTCGTCTGTCCATTGTTTGTCACAAAATTTTGTGCGACTAATCGGAGCCCAATTGCTGTCACTTACGTATCTGTCTGTCCGTTTGTGCGTCTGTCCGTCGTCCGTTTGTCCGTCTGTCTGTCTGTCTGTCTTTCTGTGCGTCTGTCCGTCTGTCTTTCTATTTGTCTGTGCGTCTGTCCGTCTGCCCGTCTGTCTGTATGTCGGTCGTCCGTCTGTCCGTCTGTCCATCTGTCTGTCTGTCTATCCGTCTGTCAGTATGCCCGTCTGTATATCTGTACGTCTGTCCGTCTGTCCATCTGTCCGTCTGTGGGTATGTCCGTCTATAGGTACGTCTGTAAGTCTGTCCATCTGTCTGTCTGTCCATCTGTCCGTCTGTCCATCTGTCCGTCTGTCCGTCAAAGTTGAAAGTCTGCGTCTCGTACCTTTGAAACCCTCGCTACACTCAGGATTCTACATTTGAACCACTCGCTTCGGTCATCGGTTCAATCCTAGAATCCTTTACTTGCTCAGGCTTCAATACAAGTACTCGCACCAAAAAACAACTTTGCAGCCTTGCATAACAAATAACATTTTTTTTAGAAATGTTCAACCTGTGACTTCAACTCTTGATTAATATTAGGCTTTTGTGGAAGATTCACCTCAATTTTGATATATTGAATAAGTCACAGAATTGAGTTTTTAAAATCATTATTATATCTTATCTAGGTCCAATGTGATGTAGACTATTTGACACTTGTTGAGAAGAAATGATTCTAACACTTAAAAAAAAAAAATTAAAAGTAGAGAAAAATTGCATTGTAGACTTTTGTCGACTGAAGAATAGAAACATTTCTTCTCGTCAGTTTTAACACGCCATGCTTAGGACGGTAGAAACCTTTCTACAATCTGTAATTTTGTCTATTCTCGTCGACAAAACCCGTTTCTACGGTGGTCATGCTACGCGTGCAGACGTAGGCTGAATACTATCCAACATAATATTGCGCTCAGTTTGCCAAAGAGTACACTCCCATAGGATATGATGTGCGGATTGTTCCTATTCACAATCAGGTTGACATAAAGGCGAGTTATTATTATTGTACTTGTTCTTTTCTAATAAATATTTCAAACTTTAAGTATGCTGTGTTAACAACTTTTATCGAAAAATGCGGGATCCCGTTATACCGGGATCCCGCGTCATTTAAATTTTTTGATATCGCCAATTTGATACCGAAATCCCGCAAAGGTATGTGGGATTGGAAGCCCTAATCTTTAGAGGGTTTAAAATGCATGCCACATTATGAAAAAAAAGAAATTAACAGTAATTCGAATTTTAAAATGTATGTAAGTTTACATGTTTGTGAACCCACCCACGATACAGGAGTAATTTCTAGAGGGGCAGTTTAAATATATATATATAGGGTGACTGGTAATTAGTGACCGATACTTAGTCACGTGATTGTACTCATGATTACATACAACTTTCCCAAAGAAACTTTTTTTTTGATATTTATTCACTTTTTTCACAATAACAACAGTTTGAAATACGCGCGCGCGTGAGGGCAGTGACCGCCGCGATCAGCTGTTAGCACTGAGGCAAAGGGACATACGTTATGCGGGCATACGTTGCATCTTAAAAGTATTAGTCAAACACGGTGTCTTTGAAAATATTTTTTTATTTAGCAACAACCGAAACTACATGTTTCGGTAGGTACCTACACTGCTTAGGTAAGTACACCGAAAACGGCACGTGGTGCCCGGCCAAGCGGGCTTGCGAGCCGTGCTCTGTACGATACGAGACCACGTCTAAAAGCTGATTGCAGTGGCCACTGCCCTCGCGCGCGCGCGTATTTTAAACTTGTTATTGTGATAAAAGTGAACATGTATAAAAAAAAAAAGCTTCTTTGGGAAAGTTGTTTCTAATCATGAGTACAATCACGTGTTCAAGTATCGGTCACTAATTACCAGTCACCCCATATATATTGTATTGTCAGAAGTGAGTTAGGTGTGTTGTCAATGTATTAAGAATGATTTTAACAATATAACACAAGTACTAGCTTCTGCCAGCGGCTTTGCCCGTGTGCAATAAGTACTTCTCCCACATAATAGCCTGTATGTTATAAAAAATAAAAATAAAATATTGACTATCCGAACAATTAAAAATATTAAAAACCCCCCGACACAAAATATAAAAAAATGAAATTCGCCATTTTGTGGTGGCGGCCATCTTGGATTTGTAATTATTCATAGTGTATAGTATTCTAATAATCAAGCCCTTTCATTTGAGAGCCATATTAAGGGTGTTGTGAAAAAATATGTAATCCGCCATTTTGTGGCGGCGGCCATCTTGGACTGATTTTCATCAAACATAGCTAAGAACACGCCCGACTAATTCACCTTTCAAACAAAAACAACAAAATCAAAATCGGTTTATCGTTCGGGAGCTACGATGCCACAGACAGACACACACACACAGACACGTCAAACTTATAACCACAGAACAGAAAAAACAGTAGAAATCCCACAGCGCTTCATTAGTATCGGAACCAGCGTACCCAAACTAACACATATACTTACAGGTTAATTGTATTTCGTAACACTAGTAAATCCGTGGTAAGATTGGTAATTTATTATTGAAAGAAAGTAGAAAATATGTCAGTCGTCGCTTATTTGAAAATAAACCCCAGTTATATGACTATAGAGTCGTTTATTGTCTACTCTTTTTAAGTATTTATTACCTTTTCCGTTCTAATGAGCACACGAAATAGTTTGATGAGCAAGTTACGCTACCCGCCGCTTGATGTCACTATACATATAAAATACATTCAATTTAAATCTGTATTATGTTAATAATAAGATTGATATTTCCGTAACGAGGTCATTAGTACTGTAATAGAGTAGCTGACTTTGACATGTGCATAGTAGGAATCTTCGCGAATAATATGTTTTGAGTTTACAAGAAAGTAGACCTTAACTTGTAAAACATAAAGTCAACTTTTACTTGTCTTGTTTAATAAAATATTGTTTTTCAAATTTTAATCGAAATAAAATAAATTAGGACTAATCGACGGTATGATATTCCACCATTTCATAAATTTTTGGTTCTGCTATAGTGTTTACATTCTAAAACAGCACAAAAGGGCATTTTTGTATTTTTTTTTCAAGTTTTCGTCACCGTGACGGTTGTAGCAAGACTGATGCGCGTGGTGTGTGCGCGGAGCAGACATATGCGGAACGCCGCAAAACTCGGGGTACGCGGGCCCCGCCTACTTGCGACTTCTACTGTTTTTACTGTTCTGTGCTTATAACACCCCGTCGTTTTTGCGTCGGGGGTTAATAACGAATCAAATGGACTTACTCGAGCATCATTCAGCAACTTTCCTGCAGTTGGGGCATGTTTGTTTCTCTTGAAGCCACGGCATGATGCATTCAGTGTGGAAGTTGTGAGCGCAGGGGAGGGAGGTCACCTCCTGGTTCCTGAGCATCACGTCGAAGCAGATCGAGCATTCCTCCAGGGTCCATGAGCGTTCGCGACTGGAAATGGATAAATCATTCATGAGTGCGAGGGAGGGGCTCGTGGGTGAACAATATCTCAAGGTCAAGGTTAAGTAAAGGTTTGCCAATGTCAGTCTGTGGATTAATAACCATCCACTATACTATAGAAAGTCCCAAAATTAACGGCAGATTTGAATTCGGTGCCATTAGTGTGATTAAGTTTAGCTACAACCAGAAAAACGCCGAGACAATGAAGATCGACGGGTCCCGGAGAAACTATGAAACTTTCTTAGGTGCCGCAACGAGAGGAGACGGACACAGAGTCCCCATTCTGAACGCCCGCGAATCTAGAGTCTCGTCTGCCTTAAATAGAGCAGGTGGGGTTGTGCCGTAACTTGTCGGTTATTCTAGCTAGCTAGTAGCCAATAGCTAGTTATCGTGTTGATGGCTATCATAGCCGTGGCTATTTTGTTAATAGCTGCTATTTGGTTAGTTATTAGAATAGCTACCCATCACTAGGGTGAGGCAGTGCAAGCGGGAGTATATGCATACCACCACATTTGCGCCCGACGCGGCATGCCGCGGCACGTCACGGTATGTCTTAGTAGGCCGCCGGAATGCTACAGTATCTAAGCGGCTAGTGTGCGCTGACGGGTGGCAAAATCCTCTGCCATGCCGTCCCGGTGTGCGTAGGCCACCGCGTGCGAAACCCAACCCAATGTACATAATAAAATTGGTCCGATTCTCTTATTCAATGACTTAACTAAAATTAGAGAATCGCTATCTTTTACTAAAAGACAGTGCGAGAAAAGGACGGCTATAGCTATAAACTAAGTTAGAAATGTCAAACTAGTCTACGCCTTGCGCTTCACCGTGTTTTTAATCGACATGTTTTTACGTGTAGCCTTAATTTGTATGGAAATATTAGTTCAACTAAATTTGACAGCTCTTATTTAGGTCCGTCTCTCTTTCTTGTTATAATAGAGAGAAAAAGATAGGAATAGCCTAAATTAAGTTTAGTTTGTGCACAACAGTTTCCACACCATTGCCATATTTTTACACGACAATCCTTCAGTTCGAACTACAAACACAGTCAAGCATAAATTAATTAATTAATTAACATTCAATTACTCGTACTTCTTACATAACTAAATTACACTCGTATATGTACCACTTATGTAAACAGGAATCATATGAGCCAATCCAACAATACGACTCATGCAATAAAAACAGTGATAATTAGAAACACAAGGCCTTTTTTTTTAATAAGTGGTGAAAATTTGGGCACACACGTTTACTAGCTTACACAATTTATCTACTTACATTAGTTTCTAGCTAAATTATACAGTAATCACTAAAAATACAAAAAAAAACTTTTTTACAAAACAAATAATTTTAATTTCGGAAGTCGGTGTTTGCATTTTATTTCTTCGTTTTTTGACACTGACTTCCGAAATAAAAATTATTTTATCATTTTTAGTGTATTTTCTTTTTTGGAAGTCGGTTGTTTTTTTTTGTAAAAAAGTTTTTTTCAGTTTTTAGTTGATATACCCCAGAACTAAAAACCCCAATAAAATGGAACGTCGAATTTAAACATACACGTAATTGGAGAAAACCAAAATGTCATCGAGGTATACGTATTTTTCGTTTTTGTTCAGTTTTTCAAAAATCGCTGAAGCAATTTCGGTAAAATTTATATGGGGCCACCTCGGGAGTACTTATATTCTTTCGGGTCAAAAAATTTTGAAAATCGGTCCACCACTGACGGAGAAATCGGTGGACATACATAAAAAAAACAATACATACAGTCGAACATAGAACCTCCTCCTTTTTCGAAATCAGTTAAAAATCACAATCAATCTTCAGTTTACTATCTTGGTAGATATTACGAATACTATGTATCCCGTAGCGGAATCTTTGAACCTGATTTTCACCCACTTCAAAACGTGTTAAATTGAAACTCCGTACACTTATCAAGGACCGATGACAATGTTTGGTTAGCTAAGTGACGTCATTCTAAATTAAATATGGCGGACTTCCAAAGATGGCGGACTAGTTATTTTTTATGCATTTCCATGATATGGGTATCAGATGAAAGGGGTTGCTGGGAAGAATACGCAAAATAAAAAATAGTGTTTTTAGTTTTTTTTTTTTAACTATAGAAAATTAATTGATGATTTGCGAATGTTTAGGGGTAGCGGATAAATTCGTAACAGAGTTACCGCTCCCCTTGGCACGGTGGCTTGTCAGTTTGGCTTGGTGGGTTTTAGTCAGTAAGTCTGACACGCCCTACCGCTCCACCCAGGGCGAGAGATGTAATTGGATGATACCCTCAAAAAAAAAAAAAAGGGTAGCTCGCGAAATTCTAATTTTCTTACGTTTTTTGCGATTTGCAGGTCAGTATCAGGTTGTATGTTGGTCAAAATACGATCCGCGGCCTTAGCAAGTGTGTATTTATAGAATTATAATAATTAAAATCATCAATATAACTCTCTCAGTTAGACTTAGAATTGATGCCAAATGTCATGATTTCAAGAAATATTTACCTTTATTTTTGAAATGTTTAACGTTTTATTTTTTATTATTATAGCGGCAACAGAAACTCACATTCTGTGAAAATTTCAACTGTCTACCTATTACAGATTATGAGATACAGCCCGCTGTCAGACAGACGGACGGGCCTCCTATACTAATTTTGATCAACTAATGATAACTTTGTACGGAAAGTCCATTTCTAGTCTTCCGTACCCAAAGGGTAACCAACGGAGGCTTAGTATTAGGGTCCCTATTACTAAGTCTCCGCTGTCAGTCAGTCCGTCCGTCTGTCTGTCAGCGGGTTGTATCTCATGATCCGTAATAGGTAGACAGTTGAAATTTTCACAGAATGAGTATTTCTGTTGCGGGGGCTCCCTACTAGAATCATGTTTTTTTTTTGGCTTTGTTTGCTCGATCTTAATAATGGCAACAAGTAGACGCGTATAATCTTGTACGATGGTACGGAACCCTTCATGCGAGAGTCCTACTCGCACTTGGTCAGTTGTACTTCGATATATTTTATGAAGCCCGTAACAGAGCAGAATATGTTCTTAGCATTGTTATGTCTTGGCTAACGGCGAATAGTCTGACCTTAAATATAGTGAAAACAAATTATACGACTTTTTCATTAAAATCTTCTACGCAACCTGACACCTCATTTTCAGTTAAAGCACATATTTGTAACATTAACTCGAACCATTGCTCTTGCCTACCCCTAACAAGAACAAATAATGTTAAATACCTGGGCGTACTAATAGATAATCTCATTTCATGGAATGCCCAGGTTACGGTTTTGTCTGGCAGAGTTAGGAAACTAATTACCGTGTTTAAAAGCCTGAGGCACAGTGCTGATATTGATACATTACGGATGGTTTACTTTTCACTTTGCCAGTCAATTTTAACATTTGGCATAGCAGCCTGGGGGGGCGCGTCAAAGACAAGTATGATACAGCTGGAAAGGGCGCAGAGAGCGGTCCTCAAGGTCATGACTTTTAAAAAATCCCGTTATAGCACAGCACGATTGTATAAAGAATGTCAAGTTCTGACAGTGAGACAGCTCTTTGTGCTAAACTGTACGTTGCGCAAACATGCTTTGTTGCAGTTGGATCTCGATCACTTTGCTAAACGTAGGACCACGGACGTGTGTCCCATAGAGAGGCACAGAAGTAAACTTGCAGAACGTCATTTTAAAATTCTAGGTAGTCGTATTTACAACTTTGTCAACAAACAATGTAACATTTACAAAATGAACAAATTTGACTGCAAAGCTCAAGTAAGAAAATGGATCATCACCCTTGGTTATGAGGAGGTTGAAAGAATTATCAATACGTCGCTACTTACCCCTTCCCCTATCCCAAACTTTCCCCTGTCCCACATATCCCTAAACACACATACATACACACTTTCAATCACAAAACATAAACACAACACCCATAGTTGGTTTATCTTTACTACGAGAATTATGTAGTTTTTCTTTATTTAATTTTTGTAAAGTCTTTTTGTCTGTATTATACTGAAACTCCGCACACACATTTTTTTTTTGTTTTTGTTTTTGTCAACCTAGAGAGCCCTGCCACCCATATTACAAGTTTAATCTTAGCTTGGGTGTCAGAGGTGGATAATTATGTGCAATTTTACAATTTTCAACATTTATGTTTTGTTAACAACATTGTGATTATATATTGTAAGTTTGGAAATAAAAAATTATTATTTATTATTATTATTATTTATTACGGCGGTGAACTTTTTAAACCGACTTCAAAACGGAGGAGGTTATCAATTCGGTTGGTACTTATATTTTTTTTACAATTGCGAAAAACGTAAAAAATTAAATAAGTGGATTATAACAAAAAACACACAACTTTGAACAAAACATTTACATGCATTCAAATATTAGTAAATTAACTGTTATTTAGTTTCTTAAAAATAATTAATCTTACAAAGCTTCTTGTCTTTTAATAGCCCTGAACTCAGCTTGGTCCCTGGAATTCATAAAATTATATTATTTTACACAGCACAGTACCAATGGCTTAAATTATATCGAGCCCTTCACCGACTTAACTTAAGGGGGAAGCGCAAGGGTAACCCACGAAATTGAAGTTCTCTTACGATTTTTGCAATTTGCAGGTCAGTATCAGGTTATATGTTGATCAAAATATGATTCGCGGTCGTAGCAAGTACGTATTTACAGAACAGTAATCATTAAGTAAGCAATATAAATTATTAGTTGTGGTTTATTGGGTTTATAATATTATGTACTTATATATACGCAAAATTTATATATATACATAATATTATATACCCAATAAACCACAACTAATAATTTATATTGCTTAATTGAATAACTACTTAGCCCTCTTCCTCTCTTCTACTTTGCTGTGCCCGACAGGGTCCATATTGATATTTTATTATGTTATACCACCTATTTAACACATATGGAATGCAATAAACTATTGAGTATTGAGTATTAAAATCATCAATACAACCTTCTAAGTACATATTGATGTATGGAATGAGTATTTCATGAAATCATGACATTTGACATCAATTCTAACTGAGGGGGAGGTATTGATGATTTTAATGATTATAATTCTATAAACACATACTTGCTACGGCCGCGAATTCTATTTTGATCAACATAAAACCTGATACTGTCCTGCAAATTGCATAAAACGTAAGAAAATTTGAATTTTGCGGGTTACTCTTTACATTTCAACAATATTTTGTGTTTGAATTAAAAAAACACATTACATAAATAAAAAATACCCGACACCAGTTTCAAAACAGGATGCAAGTCTACCTAACTACCTCAATTGAAAGTTTTATTGAAAGTCTTCAATTGAAAGTTTTCAATAGAATTATTCGTGAAATGCTAATGAATGAGAATGAATGAAATGAACATGATTTATAGAGAGTAAGACCCCAGCCGCTGTTTCCTCATAAACTCTTATTTAAAGAGTTTATGAGGAAACAGGGGCTGCGATTCTCCATACAAATGTATTCCCCCTTCTATCTTCCTGCCTAAAAAACTTACTTCCTCATTTTACTGCGAACCCTGTCTGCTATTCCACCTTCAAGCAAATGTAACAAACTCCTGCCAATTGGGATGTCACTCGCTGTGGTGGTAATATCCCATTCTCTATGTTCTGATTCCGAATCGGATGTCCTGGGTGATGTCATTTCTACCGAGTCATCCATAAAATTAATGGAATAAGCAATATCAGCTTCCAGTTCGGAGTCTGGATCGCTTTCTGAAGCCACATCGTCCTCATCCATTTCAGAATCTTCATCAGACGTCGAATCTTCGTCATTAACAGATGTTTCTTCGCCAAAAACTATGAAGGAATCTTCTGAAGGGTTCATGCTGGTATCTGAAGTGTCATGTTCTGACACAGTCTCATAGGAGTCATCCGATTCAGACGTACGGCTGATGTTGAAATGAAAATGAAATTATGAAAATTAAAGTAGAAAAGAGATGACTTTAAAAAGGTTTTTTTATTTTATGAGTGTTGTCATCTTTTAAAGAATTTAACTGGTTTTTTTTTTACAAATAGATCTTTTTCGGATATTTAAAAAAATAATCATGACTGAAAAATGGAATGGACTTCACAGTGCAGGCGCCAGAGAGATTTGAGTGCGATAAATGTGTGAACCGCAATCTGCCAACGGATTTTTCATAAGAATGGGCCAAACCTAAAGCATGTTGATGTTGGCGGCCCAACTTTGACCCTCCTCTGGCCACTTGGTTTCGTCTATCAAATTAAACACTAAACATGAATGGAAAAAAATATCCAAATCGGTGCATGGTTCTTGTTGTTACACCCGAACATGTCATCATCATCATCCTTTTAATGTCCCCACTGCTGGGGCACAGGCCTCCTCTCTGTGAGAGGGTGTGGGCCGTAATCCACCACGCGGGCCCAATGCGGATTGGTGGATGTCACATGTCTTCGAATTTTGGTTCTAGGACATGACGGTTTCCTCACAATGTTTTCTTCACCGTTTTGAGAGCAGTCGTGATGAAATAATTTACACAAAGTAAAGCGCCTGCCTGGGTTTGAACTCACGACCTACAACTTGTAAGTCGCAGCCAATACCACTGGGCCACCACTGCTCATCAACCCAAACATGTAAGTACTTGTACATAAATGAAAAAATATATACTTGCATAGTTTAATAACTCCACCTTTTCAAAGTTGAATAAAAACAGAAAATTATGGGAAAAAAATCAATGAAAGTGGTTTGATGGGGTGTTGATGATCAATTAAAGTTTATGAGATGAAATTTTTATCAATTCCAATGACCAGCGCGAGCGGCCTGTGACAAAATACTTTTCTGTTAGCGTACACGCTAACGCTTAGTACAATATGGCAATGACATTACCTGAACGTGAGTCACGTGACAATTCTATCCGCAGGCAATGTTATTGCCATAAATTTTGTACTAATCATTAGCGTGAACGCTAACAGAAAAGTATTTAGTCTCGGGCCCCAGATGTACGAACTGAGCAACAAAAAAGGCTATATACAGTTGATGAAGCTGATGCAATATGCTCAGTAGATCCTGCCAACCCCCTTGGAAAGTGGATGTATATTTATTTTGAATATATCACCAGATAATTGCAAACAACATAAGTTTATAATCAATGATATTATAAAGGAAAGATACACTACGTGCATACAAATGACGTTCAGATATTGTTGAGTTGTTATTACAAGTGTCTATACATACAGGTGTATAGTAATTTATGGTATGAAATTCCTTCACTCTTATTTATCTTGGAACCACACACGACTTGGCATCATACATATATTACTGCCACACCACGGTCACGCTTTTCTTCGCTTGCTGCTGTTAGCTAAATCAAATTGCAACAATTGTCTGAATTTGTCTAAAAATGAGGAAGATCGTGACATCACAGTGTGCGACACATTTTACCACAAAGTGACGTAATGAGCCCCCACTCCTGATCTTTGATGCGTTTTATCTTTTGTCATTTTTTATTGGTTTGGTAAAGCAAAAAATACATGCCCATATTTTTTGATTCTAACTTACGGACTAAATAGAATTAAGTATTGTTTTCATACCCAGGAAACTACCCTATTCTAGTGCTTACGAATGTAACCCGTTTTTATAGTATCTTAATAAATAATGACTATTTCACACTTCAAGCCTATTCTTTTTTTTATTGACGTTCAAACTAAGTTATTGCATTACACCACCAAGCACAACAGACCAAATGAGAGTTGTGTGTGGACAACGTAGTTCCTATACATGAAATGTCGTAATGAACCTATTATAAGTAGATATTATATTTCACAAAGGTGGGTTGGTAACATTGTTTCATGTGCACATTGTTTCTGTGTGTGTAAGCTATTTACTATAACACCGAGCACTCCAAACTAACGCACACAGAAAAAAGTGCATGAGAACCTATGCACACATCCAAGACCAATGGGCTTTCGTGATTCCTTTTTTAAATTTGTATCTTTTTAGTCTCACATTTGACCACTATCTCACCTGATGGTAAGCGATGATGTGGTCGAAGATGGAGCATGCCTGCCCAAATTTTCTGAGCAGTGAAATTATTTGTATTATTTTTGTTAAAATATTCAATTTTAGAAACGTCACTGCCAAGAAAAATAAATGTATAGGACTAATTTAACGCGTCAAGTCCCTCATTAGCAGACACGATTAAAAACCTATTGTTATGTCGACGCGCGGGGCTTGACGCGTTAAATGAATGATAAACGATGTTTATTCAGTAAATAGGTTACAAGGAACACTTTTACACGTCAATGCTTTTTGTCGTTAACATGCTTTTCTGAATAAGTAGGTCATTAATACAATTTTTTCGTAACTACCTACTTAGAATTTAAAGGAACAATAATAAGAATTGGAATTTAAATTAATATTATCATTCAACAGTTATGTATGTAAGTCATGTTTAAATAAGAAATCATTTTGTTTTCATATTCAGACAATTTACAAAACACAAATTAGGTTGGAAAAAAATGCCGGCCGAAATTCTAAACTAAATCTAAATTAATGTGTAAACTATTACATACTTACTTACCAATTTTTAAAAAACATAAATAAATCCATTTTGATTTCACAATTAGAAAAAACTTTCCGCTCAAATATGGCATACACATTGACGAATTTGACGATATTATAAAAAAAATGGAGTAGAAAGCATTAGAACGATAAAATTAATAATCGAAGGTAACAAAGCAAAATTTGCGACTTCCTACCGTACGATGCTAAATCGTGCCAAGCAGAAACACTCACGCTAAAATAGGTTTTGCATCCATACTTACAAGGTTTGTTCTCGTTCACAGGTCCAATCGCTGGACGAACCTTCAGAACTTGGATTCTCTTGTCTCTTGTTGAAAAAGTAGTAGAGGGCCGCGCCAACCCCGACGCCAATCGCCGCGGCTGCGATACCGAGACCACGGCTAGGGCAGGTATTTTTCTGACGATCTTCCTCGCGAACACTCATTTTAAAATTAATTTAAACTGCGTATTTGTTGTGAACAGTGAGAATTCTATTATATTTTCGTTTTGGACTGGTTGTCAGTGTCAATGTCAAAGATGAAATCTGTCAAAACGGTGCGTTCCGATCCAGGAATTAGAACGCGCCTATATTTTACACCTTGTTGTGTAAAAACAAGAATTCAACTGAAATATAATTTTACGTAAATTTTCATAAAAACACGCTGCAGTTGTAACTTGTAACCAATTGTTGGCTGCGGCACAATTACACTATCCAATTTCAAGGGAGCCAATCTAAGAACACTATAACTGGGAATTTGGAAGCTAGCGATCACAATTCACACTACACTAAATTGGACTCCTAACTGCCTTTGCTAACTGCTATTACACCTTCCGTCTTCCTAAATTGGCTGCCTTGAAATTGGATAGTGTTGTATAGCCTTCAGCTTTGAATGGGCTTTGCGTCTCATTTCACGCAATAAGCAACTGATTTAAAATGTAAAAATGACTAATATATTTTTTTATTGATTCTCAGCCAGTAGTGATTGATTGGACGCCCCTACCGAAAACCCTTAATCCAACTGGTTGGAGACTGTAGTTGGACCACGACCCATAGAACGGAGTTTTTAGTCATATTTCGATTTTTTTCATCAATTTAGCTCAATTTTTATTGACATTTTTTTTCACTTCTGAACGTCGTTGAAAATGATTTCTATGTAAAATGGATCTCATTTCATTGTGATTCACTTATTTTAGTTTTCTATGTCAACAAATCTGCTTTCTTGTCAGGGGAATCACGCCGAATTGGGAAACCAAAATATCATCATAATAATAAATCAAAATCAAGTAGAAGAGAGAGAGCAGAGATGTTTAATTCTTAAAATAAAGTTAGTCTCACTCTGTCTCACTAATTAAACGTAACTGTATAATCTGTATCTATATAATCTCCTTGGTAACGAAATGATATTTTAATCTAAATACATAAATACATATTTGCGCAATTTCTTCGAAGAAGTCTATAATATTGCACGTAAGTACATTTTCCTATATTTTTTTCTATTATTTTATAATTTGTGTTGGAACTTAGCCAGAGAAATTAGTTAGATATCTACCTAATACGAACTTAGTTACTGAAATTAATGGATTTCTTGTCGTATGTACCTACTACCTAATACCAACGGACAATGTTATTCCAACATCAGCGTAGTTAGATATCATAGTTGTTTTGGTGAAGATTGCCAATTTCAATATACCTACGCGGGCACGTATTTACCTATCTGCGCAATAGAAGTCGTTAGGTAGGAGCCCAACTAAATACAAACAAATCAGAAGTTACATGCCACAGTATCAAGAAAAAAACTTGGAAGTCGGTGTCAAAAAACGAAGACAAAACCAGAAACACCGACTTCCGAAATTAAAGTTATTTTTCACTTTTTTTGGAAGTCGGTTTTATTTTTTTGTAAAAACGTTTCTTATTTTTCACTTTTTAGTTGTGGTTCCACATTAAACTGTGTTAAGAGCCTACACCATCTCAGCTCAAATTCTAATTTCGCCCCCACTTCCCCGCGTGCCACTGCACTCTTTATCTCGCTCGCACACTTTTGCTCGCAGAGACGCGACACGCGCGGCCTTGAGGTCGAAGCGATTTCGTTAGAGTAAACTACACTATTATCGGACGAGTACTAAGAAATAAAATTATCAATCTAATTTAATTTTAACTTGTCATTTTATGAATATAAAATTATATATTATATCGCAAATACAATTTCAATGTATCTATAAACGATCAGTTTCCAGTATAAGCTGACCTCTCAGTGTGCGGAAAGCCTATAAAATGCGAGATCAGCTTATACTGGACGGTATAGGTGATGTCTAGCCGTGCACACTATTTTATTTTACCTACCTACTTCTATAAAATACTAGTCAAATGCGAGCCAACCACAGAGTACATTATGAGCCAACTTTGCGCTGTGGGTTCCGCCAATTAGTTTTGTAGTAAGTTTGCGTTTTATAGTTTTAGTGTATGTATGTTATGTGACAGCCGTTTGCGCATGTAGGTAATTATGTAGGTTGTAGGTATATGCAAGTACCTAGGTATACATAGGTTAGAAAAATCGATTCTAAACCACTACATAAATTGTAGAATTTATGCAGTGGTTTAGAGTCGGTTTAGTAGCAGTAGAGCTACAAAAAACTAGTCAAGTGCGAGTCACCATTGCACTGAGGGTTCTGTAGGTACATTGGCTTGGTAGTAAGTTTACGCTGTGCCATTTTAAAATCTTATAATAGGTAGCTTTCGCCTTGTATTACCACTTTCTTAGTTATTATGCATCTATATAAGAATGAATCGCCGAAATGTAGGTATGCGTATATCTTTCGAAGGACTTCACCAAATTGCATAATTCTTTTTTTGTTGTGTTCGTGATTCTCAGGACAAGGTTTGTATAAATATAAGATAGGTAGGTATAGGTAGGATAAGTAGGTAAGTATGCAGGTAGGTATGTAGGTAGGTATGATAAATACCATAAGTTTTTTTCAAAGTAATTAAAAATAGTCAAAATTAAATAACATTTATTTTTAATCGCTTAAATTTCTAATTTACATAGTTAGAACATGTCTGGAATTGCATAGCTCAGGTAACATGCATGTTTTATAAAAATGTTCTAATTTTAGTTCCATTTCAGAAATATTGGTCATCTTTCTATAATTTCGACTTTGATGTTTTTGTCGCATCCAGACCTTATTCCGAAAATACATTTTTTTTTGTACCGATAATATGTAATTGTCCTTGCACTTGTATATACCAAGGATGTTTTTTATTTACGACAAGTCCGTTTTGAGTTTTTCTCCAAAAATTTACTTCTATCTTATCTATATCTTAGCTTCGTCAAAAGATGTTTAGAATGCTGCAATGGGACGCTTGATTTCAATGATTGTGTATATTCAGTGAACAGCTCATGTTCTCAGGTGATCTGCAAGAAAACACAACATTCATTATAAAACACTTTTTTTGGGGTATGTTATGTTATCATTCAATGACTGGCGTGATGGGCGTTGGTGGCTGCGCCAAAGTTTTAAACTTTTGCAGCTACCATCGTTGTACATTGTTTTTTTATCTGCCTGTATTTGTTGTTCTGTTCCTAATAAACGATTATAATAAAAAAAAATATAAAAAATTACCTCCCGCTCTGGGCGGAGCGGGAGGGCATCTCAGACTTTTACTAACTAAAACCCACCCCTGTTCCTTCAGTTGCCTGTGCCAAGAGCCGCGGTAACTCTCTTTCAAATATACTCGCGACCCCGGCAGCATAATTTTGTCAACATGAATAAATAATACGGAACCCTAAAAAGTCCAACAATATGAAAATTTTATTATGAATTCGCCAATTTCGTGATAGTACCGTTACGCGTTAGTACCAAGCGGTAGTGCCATGGGGGAACAGCAAATTTCGTGATTATCACACACGTATGATAGATAGGTACTTACAATTATATATTTTGTAACACATGAAGATTTGTTTCGTCCGAATTTATTTCTACAGTTTTCGGAGGTCATACCTCCGTCCGTCCGGTTCTGTAACAATCACACGGGACAAATAAATACCTACCTAGACCTCACATATTTTTATTTATGATTTGGCTATGGAACCCTAAAAATATACAAAAGAAGACTAAATCGTCCATAGAAGCAGACTTGCCCTATGAATAACAAATAACAATTACCCACCCTACATTTTTTATTGAAATACAAATTTGGTGAATTGGTATTTGATGGTGGAGGGATAATTTTCCAGTACAAGCTGACCTCTCATTGTACGGAATTCCTATACAATGTGAGATCAGCTTATACTGGAAATTTATATCTTGATATTTTTGTTTGTCTTTTAAAAAAATGTTGCCCCACACTAGGAATATTCCTGTATCGTGGGTGCGTTCACAAACATGTAAATTCACATACACAAGACACCCAGACCCGGAACAACTATCTGCAGGTCATACAAATATTTGTTCCGTGCGGGGATCGAACCCGTGACACGCAGCGTAGCAGCCGAACGCTCAACCACTGCGCCAACCGTGCCGTCAAAATTATATAGCCATATGTAGTAATAATAATAACAGATCAGTGTTTTATGGCCTACAGATAAAACACACTGATCTGTTATTATTATTACTACATTGGCCTACAGATCTGCCCGGGGGTGGAGGATAAATTCGAAAGAGTTACCTCGCCCCCGGGCACTCGAGGCAGGGAGGAACAGGGGTGGGTTTTAGTCAGTAAGAGTCTGACACACCCTTCCGCTCCACCCTAGAGCGGAAGAAGTCATAGGATGATTTCCCACCCCCAAAAAAAAAAAAAAAAAATGGCCTACAGATAGTTTTGTCGGATCTGCGCGTTTGTGAATGTGAAGATTTGTGTTTGTAATCGCACCGTCTCCGATTCAGTTGAAATCCTGGAGTCGGCAACATTATAAAAATAAACAATTAGGTACTACATAGATACCTATTTGTTGTATATTGTCAAAACAATAACAAACCTATTTAGGGAACTTTTTAACTTTTTACAAAATTGGACACCCATTTTTCACATTTTTTATCAAAAAAAAAAGTGTACACCTGGATTTCGCCTGAATCGTGAAAGGTGCGTTTACAAACACAAATCTTCACATGCAGAAACACCTGCAACTCCTAACGCAGCAGCCAATCACCTGCCACTGCACCAAACGTGACATGTTTGTAATCACTAATACTGTAAGTAGATAGGTAGCTATATACTTACTTCATTACGTTTATCATGTTTTCCAGTTTCTTTGGTGTGCGTACGTGCAGCGGAATGTTGTTGAATTTAAAGATTTTAATTATGCAGATATTTAGTGTATGACGTCGTATAATTGTGTATGGTAAAAAAAAATTTGTGCACGCAACCATTGTGGAGAAATTCACCAAAAACTGATTCCGCTGGGCGAACGTTGTCCTGGCGGAACTTTTTTTAATCCATAGACTTTAGAAGAAAAGCGATGTGTCCAAAAATTAGTGTGTATTTGTGTGTAATTGTGTATGTATGAATAAAACTAGTGCATGCATAAACTTCGGAGAAATTCAAGTTTCCGCTACGCGAACCTTTGGCCATTAGCTAGTTTTCATATAAAGCGCTTACATAGAGAACTGTAGATTTTTACATACGTTGTTTTGAATTTGTTTATATTTGTTTAAAAAACAGATTTAGAAACAATCGTAGGGCTTAAAAGATAAAAATATAAACGTAAAATACGCTTATTAGGTCTTAGTTCTTAAAGTATGCACTTTGGGGTCTAGATTTTCACGTTAATACAAACCTTGTAAGTGTCTGCAACATGTTGCCAAGTATCAATGATGTTCCGTTAGTAACTAAAGAGTTATAGGACAAATTTACCATGAACAGATCACTGTTTACAAAGCAGTCAAATATCACGACGTTCTGAAGGAATTGCATGGTAATATGTATGTCAATAATTAGTGTATTCATTCAACTATTCTTATGCAAAATTTCATGTCATTAAATTCAGTTATTAAAGAAAAACAATTATAATACTGACGAAGCATCGAAAACCTACATAACCCGACCAAGTTCGGATGGCTACCAAAAAGCGGCCGTGCCATATATCTAAGAAACGTTCTTAACCTTCCAATATAGTATTTATTAATATGGTACAGTTGCGTACACAAGCGTTAGGAAAAAGTAAAACAATTGCATTTCTTGAATGAAAAATATTTTTTTAATAATAACCATAAGACATTATTATATCGACGCCATGCGTCAAGTTAATGTGACCGAGTTGTACTAACACACACAAAATTTCAATTCAAAAACCGATTAGGTACACAAATTTAACTCTATATCAATAGACCTAAGGTCTAATTTACAACAAAATTGCAACTAAATGAGCAAGTTCCTGTTACTTGGTTTATCAGGAAGGTGGTGGTCTTGTTCTGGAAGTTGTTCCAGGTTGCCGAGGAGTTGACGATCTGTGAGAGGCCCACATACGTATATCATTACATGTAGGTAATAAACATATGGTGATTATTTAATAACAATATTTCTTTTCAACATTTCGTTATAATCTGGTCGGTCGTTTAGTAGTTTAGATCTATTCAGTAGTTTGTCTTTAACCAGGAAAAACATCTACTTTGTTACGATTATATTATAATATATGTCTAGTATAATTTATTATTATAAATTTAAGTAAATAGATATAGAATTAGATCAATCAGTAGATATTAACTTGGGTTTATGGTGTCTGTCCAATGTTAACATAACACAATTATTATAATTTATCTGCCTAATAAACTACCTACGTAAATGAATAAGTCTATAGCTATTAATTTATTATAAAATCTTACCTTATATCTGTTATCAGCTTCTCACTATCATTCACTCAATATTCCTACTACATAACTTCTAGCTTCACTGTTACACTATAACATTAATAACACACTTTGTCAATATTATTATTACAGAGAATTGGCGATGCATAGCAAAACAACAGCGCATACGCACATTGTCCTTGACTGCACATTTATTTGTTTGTGACTGGGGATGAAACAAAATCAGGTTCAAGTTCAACAGCAAACGAATACGCGCGAAAACATATTGCCCTCTCTTTTCTTCAAGGATGACAGTACCGTTTCAAGCGGGAAGCCGCCTATCGCTCGTTGCGCGCAGCGCGTTGTCTATTTTTTCACACAAGAATATTTTTGATCAATTCATAACTACAATACTTAGACTATTTAACTAAAGGATTAAGCGTACCGAACTTCGAACAAAATAATTCTGCATGTTTTGGTGGGGTGCGGGGGAACACGCTCACATACATAAGAAAAAAAAATCGATTCAAGAAGTAGTTTTTTTTAAGTTATTAGATTGTTTGATCCACTAAAGTTGCAAAGGGGAACGCTCGTGCATGCCTAGTCTATTGGTTAAATAGTGTAATAAGCTACAATATGATAAATATTTACCTAAACAGTAGTACATACTTACATGTGGTAAATATTTAATTTCCCTAAGGGGTCTATAGTTAGAATCCTGATCCGTGAAATCTTCAATAGAAATTAGCTGTATGAATTTTATTTGTCTTAAATAATATATTTAGATTATATCTCAAGTCTCAAGCGCATACTTAAATAAAGTACCTACGTAAATAGTACCTACTTTCTGTCATAGTCAAATACATTTAAAAAAGTAGGTGTACAAAAATAAATGACCTATAAATTATATCGAAACAACAATTGTGTTATCACCTATACCAATTAAATACCGGTATTATACTGTAAATTTTGGGATGTTACCTAAATATATTGCACGGCCGCTTTTTTGTAGCCATCCGAACTTGGTCGGGTTATGTAGGTTTTCGATGCTTCGTCAGTATTATAATTGTTTTTCTTTAATTACTGAATTTAATGACATGAAATTTTGCATAAGAATAGTTGAATGAATACACTAATTATTGACATACATATTACCATGCAATTCCTTTAGAACGTCGTGATATTTGACTGCTTTGTAAACAGTGATCTGTTCATGGTAAATTTGTCCTATAACTCTTAAGTTACTAACGGAACATCATTGATACTTGGCAACATGTTGCAGACACTTACAAGGTTTGTATTAACGTGAAAATCTAGACCCCAAAGTGCATACTTTAAGAACTAAAACCTAATAAGCGTATTTTACGTTTATATTTTTATCTTTTAAGCCCTACGATTTTTTCTAAATCTGTTTTTTAAACAAATATAAACAAATTCAAAACAACGTATGTAAAAATCTACAGTTCTCTATGTAAGCGCTTTATATGAAAACTAGCTAATGGCCAAACGTTCGCGTAGCGGAAACTTGAATTTCTCCGAAGTTTATGCATGCACTAGTTTTATTCATACATACACAATTACACACAAATACACACTAATTTTTGGACACATCTCTTTTCTTCTAAAGTCTATGGATTAAAAAAAGTTCCGCCAGGACAACGTTCGCCCAGCGGAATCAGTTTTTGGTGAATTTCTCCACAATGGTTGCGTGCACAAATTTTTTTTTACCATACACAATTATACGACGTCATACACTAAATATCTGCATAATTAAAATCTTTAAATTCAACAACATTCCGCTGCGCGTACGCACACGTTTCTTTGCGCCAACCCTTTCGTTTCTTATTTTTATTACGGTTATTTCCCATTGCACCAACACTATAAGTATAAGTACTACAAGATTTGTATTTTACGTAGTCTTGTTGCGTAATGTGTGCTCTGAGCGCAAGCGACACAGCCCTCCCGTTCGAAAGCCGAAGCGAGACTGAACGGGGGCGTCGGGCGCCAGGGAACAAGCTTCAAGACGGCATAGTTTAGGTGATAGTTTAGGTATTTTATTTTTACTGTGAAAATAATGGTAATTAAAAAATAAAAAAACTTGTAAGACCTGCTTTATAGTAAGTTCAGTTAGTATGCAAAGTTTCATGATCTAATTTTAAGCATTTTTTGAATGCTAGCGGTTTATTGTTTTCGGTTTAGAGGTAACTTTGGATTTTTTTTCTATCGAGAAAATTTTATGGAATCGTGTTTTTGAGGTTTATAATACTTAACATTGATCCTCAACCTTGCCATATATTTATTTCAAAATTAATGCTGCAGTATTATCGACATAACGGAGGATCATGCTAAGCCATTTGAGGTAACATAGACTCTTAACAATTCATAGACATACGATCGCAGCAATCGCGGTTGATTAGCTGTCAATTTTTGAAGAGTTCCGTTGTCTGTCTCCGAAACCCATCATCAGACCTCTAAGAAATTTAAATGGGACCATTTCGGAACAAACTTCTTTTGAACAAAAAAAGAATTTTGCAAATCCGTCAATATATGACGGAGTTATGCCCGAACATACATAAAATAATAATAATACAAACATCCGAATTGATAACCTCCTTCTTTTTAAAGTCGTATAATAAATATATTAACACTGTGATAGGCTATGTTTTTTTTATGTTATCTCACTAGGTAGGTAGATAAGTACCTACTTATGATAAGTATGTACAAAGGAGTTTAGTATTTTTTTTTAGGAAATACACCAAATAATACCTACCTATCTATGTACCTACTTGTGTTAAATGACTTCATGACTTGGAATGGCAAACGTTTGTATGCATGCGTGTGTGCGTCTGTATGTTTGTCACTTGGTACCAGCAGGTGGGTGAATCTCGTGGCGTTTTGCAGAAAATAATGAGTGTTGCAGACAATGACGAATCGTGGGAAATTCAACTTTAATGCACTGGTATTAAAGTATTCATTGCCTAGTAGTAGTAGTGTAGTTCAATAATAGTGTATTAAAATTGAATTTCCCACGATTTGTCATTGTCGGCAACACTCCGTCATTATTTTCTGCAAAACACCCAGGTGTATTCGCTAACTCAGTTGACATCAATTTCATAAGCACTTTGCAGTACATTGCTGCTTTGACGTATAGGAAAACAACAAAAAAGGAAATAAGTACACTAAAAATTAAAAAATAACTTTAATTTCGGAAGTCTGTGTCAAATAACGAAGAAATAAAATACAAATACCGACTTCCGAAAAAGTTATTTTTTAATTTTTAGCGTATTTTTTTTTGGAAGTCGATTGTTTTTTTTACAGAATTATAATCATAATAAAAATCATCAAAACAACTCTCTCAGTTGGAATTGATGTCCAATTTTAATGTCATGATATCATGAAAAAGTCATTCCATACATCAATATGAACTTAGAAAGTTGTATTGATGATTTTAATGATTACAGTTCTGTAAATACGTACTTGCTACGGCCGCGAATCATATTTTGATCATTCAACCTAATATTGACCTGCAAAGAGCTACGATCCTGTATTAACTTTTGAAGGCCATCCATCTTACAGTAGTAAATACCTCGTTGCTAAAGTAGTAAAATAGTAATGTATTTTGTACACGTTCTTATCAAGTAAATAGGTATACTCGTCATTGGGTCTAATACGATCGGCCTTATAACAACTATGTTACGTGTTTGTATTTTTTTTCTTTGCTATTTGACACCGACTTCCGAAATTAAAGTTATTTTTTAATTTTCAGTTTTTTTTTTGAAGTCGGTTGTTTTTTTTGTAAAAAAAGTTTTTTATTTTTCACTTTTTCGTTGTTATATACCCTAGAACTAAAAACCCCAATAACATGGAACGTGGAATTTAAACAAAGTCGCAATTGGAGAGCAGCAAAACTTCATCTAGGTATACGTATTTTTTCGTTTTTGTTCAGTTTTTCAAAAAGCGCTGAAGCAATTTCGATAAAATTTATATAGGACCATCTCGGGAGCATATTCTATCGGATAATTTTAAAAATCGGTCCTTTATTGACAGAGAAATGGGCGGACATACATTAAAAAAAAAAACATACGTACAGTCGAACATAGAACCTCCTCCTTTTTCGAAGTCGATTAAAAAACATAAGGACTGACACCAATAGGTTAATACTGACATAAGTAGGATTAAGTTATTATTTATTGTTTTTTATTAGTGTACTGAGTGTAGGTATTTATTTATTAAAAGTGGAGTACCTACTGCCACATAATGTACATTATTAACATTAAAAAGGGAAAATGACAAAATAAATCTAATTGGTCTGTCAGTTAGATTATCAAAAAACATCGGACACGTATTTTTTCTTTTGTCACACAAATAAAAAACTTTTTACAAAAAAAATACAACCGACTTCCATAAATAATACTAAAAAATGCAAAATAACTTTAATTTCGGAAGTCGGTGTTTCTAGTTTGGTTTCTTCGTTATTTGACACCGACTATTTGTTGTACCCCATTCTAAAACTAAATTAATAGTAAAGTTATGCCCGAATTGATAGCCCCAAAAATAGGGAATTTGAACATAGTTGGTGAAATTAGGGTGTATCAGGGTGAACTGTACAAATCTGTATACCCCTTCAGAGCGTATCAGCGTGATGTAATGTTGTGAAGTGGTGAAAACAATATACAGACATGCGATTGCAGCAATTCTGGAAGGTTTGCTATCATTTTTTGAAGAGTTCCATTGTGTATCTCCAAAGTTCTTCATCAGATCTTCACCAAATTAAAATGGGACCACATGTAAAGCAAAAGTTTTCAAATAAAATAAAAAATCTTCAAAATCCGTTCGCGCAGTAAAGAGTTATGAGGTAAAACACATTAAAAATAAAAAAAAAATACAGTCGAATTGAGAACCTCCTCCTTTTTAACCGACTTCAAAAAAAGGAGGAGGTTCTCAATTCGACTGTATTTTTTTTTTTGAAGTCGGTTAAAAAAACCCGACCGCAAAAACGACTGAAGAGTTCCAAACAAATCATTTTTCGAGCAGTCTGATGCAGTTACATTTATTTTATTTCAATCACAGATTTGACGCCACCAAACCAACTGCATCAGACTGACGACGTTGAAATTTCGCGTGACGTCACAAATACAATGTCAATAATATGCCACTTTTTACCTAGAAGTGACGTAACAAGTACCAACTTCTGAATTTTGATGCGTTTTCAATTCAATTCATTTTTTTTTATTTCAGATTAGGAAATCCATATAATGTTAGTAATAGTACGACTTAATCTAATGTATTAAATTTAAATTAACAATAATGGCCAATGTATCATTGACCTGTTTGTTCAATGGTTAGTACACCAATTTACGTATCAGTGTGTCTGAACTCTTACCCACCTTCGTAAGAGGGGAGAGTCCCACCGGTCTGAAAATCCCTATAAAAAATGACTAGTTTTATCTTTGTAATTTTTTATAGGGAGTCTGCAGGAACTATAGATGGCGGCACATAAATGTCAATGTCAAGTATTTATACAGTAAAAGTTGCGGATTTCACTCACTAGATGGCAGGCTACATTATGCGTGCTGCATGTGTGCATTATGCGTGTGTGTGTGTACATATATGGCACGTAAATGTCAATGACAAGTTGTTAAAGGGTAAAAGTTTCAAATTTACTTCACTAGTTGGCACAGACTACATCGTCGTGCACGTTCCCTATTGGTTTTTTTTTTTTTTGTGGTGGTAGGAAATCATCCAATGACTTCTCCCGCTCTGGGTGGAGCGGGAGGGCGTGTCAGACTCTTACTGACTAAACCCCACCCCTGTTCCGTCCCTGCCTGAGTGCCCAGGGGTGCGGTTACTCATTTTAAGAATGAATCCGCTACCCCTAGGCATGCAGGCACTGGCCACGATGGGCCCCGTCAGTGGTGGCTGACACTAATCTCTTTGAGGCGCGCGTGGAATACTACGCGCCGTCGACTCACGGGCCTGGTGCTGATCGGACGCAGGCCCGTGTCTACGGTGGCCGGAGATCATCTCGCGACGTCCTACGCCCAGTACACCTAGTACCTCTCCTGCGGTGGTAGCGGCCGGGGCCGTGAGGGGCACTCCGTTGAGCTTCCCTCACGCGTCCCACCTCCGCCTTCGCGAGCATTACTGCTTCGCAGAAGGCGGAGACTGCTTCCCATTCCCTCTCGCTCCGTACCATGGCCTGAACCAGGGCCGGGTACGAGAGGTACCGCCACCTATCGCATCCACGAGGACACGGCGGTGCTACGCCCAAGCAAGCGGGGCAGACCTCCAACGTATGCTCCACTGTCTTCTTTTTTTTTTTTTTTTTTTGGGGGGGGTGGGAAATCATCTTATGACTTCTTCCGCTCTAGGGTGGAGCGGAAGGGCGTGTCAGACTCTTACTGACTAAAACCCACCCCTGTTCCTCCCTGCCCTACGCGCCCGGGGGCGAGGTAACTCTTTCGAATTTATCCTCCACCCCCGGGCAGGCACTGGGGTGGAGGATAACTGGGGTCCTTTGCTGACAACTCTATGAGGCGCGCGTGGAACACTACGCGCCGTCGACTCTCGGGCCTGGTGCTGATCGGACGGCGAGTTACCCGCTACTCGCCGTCCGCAGGCCCGGGTCTACGGTGGCCGGAGATCGTCTCGCAGCCCCTGGCGTCTCCTGCGACGGCTGCTGCTGAGGGCGCTAGGGCGACTCTGCCTCTGCTGAGTCTCCCTAACGTGGCTGTGTCCTCTGTCCCTATTGGTTTGGTAAAGCAAAGAATACGTGTCAAATATTTTTTGAAAACGTAACTTACGTACTAAATAGAATTATTATTTTTGTAACCACGAATCATCCCTATTGGGAAAAGGCTCTACAGTTTTTTTTTTAAACTTTGTTAGGCTGGCGCTTGACCACTATCTCACCTGATGGTAAGCGATGATGTGGTTGACGATGAAGCACGCTTGTCTAGAAGTAACCTATTCACTCGAGACTTAAGACCCCCAGGTTTTAATTAGTTTAAGGAACGTGCACGAACTATAGGTGGCAGCACAAATCGACACAAGCGCAACAGTGTGGTAAGAAAATTAACTATTCAGAGCTGTTAACGTGTTGCCGTCTATTTGTTTACACTATATTATATCGTTTTTATTATGATTAAAATGATAAAATATGGGTACCGGCCAATTAATAATGATCGTCCGCGTGGTCAGAATATGTCAAAAGGCCGAAAAGTGAATCCGAGCATGTCTGAGTAATAGAAGGTTATGTTTAATTACAGATTTTTTTGTGTTGAATAGTACCACTAGAGGTGTAAAAGTAACGAAAAAAAACGTACCCGCATGTTTTCGTTACTTTAACAATTAGTACTCGTTACTATCGTATCGTTACGTTACTCGTTACTTCTTACATCTTATAGCATGCTATGTTACGTTAGAGCAACGATTTGAGTCGTATTGCTTACGCACACATTTCGACATCGCAATACATTACGCATCAATTATAATGAAAAAGCAACAAAGAATTTAGTTTGATTTAATAGGTCAATTAGTACACGTAAACAAGTAAACTGTAACATCGGTACGAAAATACGAGTAGCGAAATGCATTCGTGAGTAACGTTTCGGTACTTGGTACATGATAGAGTACCCGTTACTCGGTAACGAATACATACGGTTTGTTACAGCTCTAAGTACCACTACATACAAAACTTAGCTATTTTTAACCGACTTTCGAAAAAGGAGGAGGTTCTATGTTCGACTGTATGTACGTTTTATTTTTTATTTTTTTATATATGTCCGCTGATTTCGCCCTCAGTTGTGGACCGATTTTCAAAATTCTTTTTTTATCCGAAAGAATATACTCCCGAGGTGGTCCCATATAAATTTTATCGAAATTGCTTAAGTGCTTTTTGAGAAACTGAACAAAAACGAAAAATTCGTTTACCTCGATGACGTTTTGGTGTACTCCAAATGTTTGAATTCCACGTTCCATGTTATTGGGGTTTTTAGTTGTGGGTTATAACAACTAAAAAGTGAAAAATAAAAAACTTTTTTACAGAAAAAACACCCGACTTCCAAAAAAAAATAATTTTTAGTGTATTTTTTTTTGGAAGTCGGGTGTTTTTTTTGTAAAAAAGGTTTTTTTACAAACAAAATTATTAGTACCTAATTTGTAAATGTTTTTGAAACTCATACTTACATGTTTTTACTGCATTTATCCACTTTCGTCGTTTATCACATAACCATGGAAAGTGAGTAGGTACTATTCGTAGGAAAATAATAGAATAATACACCATTTGACTTATTTTTATTTTTCTTCGAAGTGTTCAAGCATCCTGAAATGCAACAATATATTTTCACTTAGTTAAATGTTATTTTTCACTTCTGTGATTATTTTCTAATTGTTTCCATAAATGATTCGGATTTGCGCTACCAGGTAGCAGTCTTCGTCGTGCACGTTCCCAATTAAGAAACACAGACTCCGGCTTTTATTGCTTATGTATGTTCCAGGTCGTCAAAGATGGAAGTGTTAATGAAAGGCATAGTTATTGGTGCCGCAGCGTTGGTGGCAGCTGTCACCATAGCCGTGGAATGGTGGCAATACCGACAAGTGCCCAAGGCATATGCAACATACGGCCAGCGGACACCTAAGATCGATTGATATAATGTAAGTATAAAGCCGCCTCCACATGCTTGGCGTACAATGGCAAACACAAAACAACAAACACGAACATGTGTATGAGTGTTAGTTTGTGTTTGCCTGTTTTTGTTTGTGGTCGCCAGTGTTCCTCGTTGGTGTCGGTTTTTCTTCAAAAATCAAAGGATGTTCGGAAAACAGTTTGCGATGTCTCCAAAGGCTTGGTAGTAATCAGTATTGCACGCGAATTTGCGGGTGCCTAATTTTGATCATCCACCATCGTCTTCGTTTTGTTCTTTTTCTTTTAATTTTATTTGCTGCCACAACACTAGCTCGTCGTCCGCCATGTTTGCTGATCCGGAATATAGATATACAGTGTCAATATGTCAATGAGTGTCAACAATCGCTCTTGCATTTGACAGATATGTCAAAATTTTGACATTTATTAATACCATCCATTGTAGATACTTACTAATGGGTGAAAGTACCAAAAATAACAAAAATATTTTATTTTTGTTGCAGATGCAGTCCTTAATTTAAACTTTTAGAGTTAAGTCTTCCTTTCAACACATATTTTATTAATAATTATCACACTAATATATGAAAATAAGGTGCTTGTTTGTAGATACCTACTAAGGGAAAGCAAATATGAAGGTTCAATTGGGGCTGCTATGCTGTCACTAACGCCTAACGGCAAGAGTAGGTAATAGATTGTACCTACTTTTTTATGGAGAGTTAGCGTTACATACATTTAATAAAACACCATATAAGAATGCCTAAATTCGTATGAAAAACTTACTCAAGTATCTTACTCACTAAGGCGCCGTCCTAACACAATGCGATCATCGCGCGAATACGCGGTCGTCGTGTTACTAGTGTTACTACAGGCTGTGTATATACGCCACAGTACCTACTCTCTAAAAAATAGTACGTAAGGCATTGATAATTATATTGTATATCAATGACGTAGGCTTAGGTTAGACGTAGGGTTATGATCTGATTTAACTGGACTAAATTTATTATTGATATTTATTTTATATTTAATTATGTACGGTTTATTGTAAAGTTAAGTATATTTTATGTATGAATTATTTATGTATTCTAGTCTATTTTATATTTCTATATCTATTTATACACACTGTGTCTACATTTCTCAACCAACTTTCCAGTCGCAGGTCTGCTGGAAGAAATTTCTTTTGAAATAAGCAGCACCTTTGTGCTCTTCTATCTGTATTTGTTCATTTTTCTCTTGTATTTGTTTTTGTGTGTGCATAAATAAATAAATAAATAACTAAATTCGAGCTTCTTAACTGTAAGTAATTAAATAAGGGAACCGATATTTTAATTTTTTATATTTTTTATTACCTGTAAAAGTACCTATGTTATATATTGTATAACAGCGTTCATCGCGCGTGGGCTGGCAGCCTCGTATTTCTAGAGTTTTTTATGTGATTATTGTAATAAATTTAAATAAAATTACTATTTTTTCTTAGTCAATTAACTAGATCGTCATATTTGATCACTATTTTTTAGATTTACTATTTAACGAAACGAAAATAAGAAAAAGACTGCAAAAAGAAAAGAATTGACTGTAATGTAATTTTTCATGCTTATACCAACGATCTAGTTAAGGCGTATATAGCCGCCAAATGGCGCCCTCATTGAATAAAAAATCGTAGCAAAGCGTAGAAAATAAAGATTTTTTTTTATAAAATTTATATGAACGTACTGTTTTATCTCAGTCGATTAAGAAGTGGCGCCCTCATTGAATAAACGTAAAAATACCTTATCCTATTTGTAACAAACTCAACATAATTTTCTATAATCTTTATTTTTTATGCTAAAGTACGAATTTTTTATTTAATGAGGGCGCCACTTACGGGGAGGTAGGCCCTTAATTGACTGAGATAAAATAATACTTTCATTTAAATTTAATAAAATAATAACAAAACCTCTACAAATGCGACGTTGACAGCCCGCGCGCAATGAGCGCTCATAATCACTGTTTTATTAACTTACAAGTATTAATTGTATGATAGATAGGCTGGATTTTCAATTGTCTGATAACTTTTTCAAGTAAATTTTTGTCAATTATTCGGTTACCACGTGAGTTCTGTTTCGGAAGAAACTGGAAGGAGGTCCGAACATTCGGTACAGTTTCGGCTAAAAAACGTCTTTTCGGTCGAAAACTAAAATTAGCTCATTTTAAACAGAATTATGTCATATTGTGATTCATGGCAAAATTTTCTTAAACTAATGTTATAGCTTGCGTAGGTAGACGGAGTGTCAAAATCCAGCAATCTGAAGTACCAGAATGAGAAGCCGGCTTGTGTCTGTACACGCGAAATGAGCTCACATAAGGCTCAATTACACCTTCCGATTTCAAGGGACTCAATTTAGGAACAAACTAACTAGGAAGCAGGAAGCGAGCGATTACACTATCCTAAATTTAACTCCTAAGTCGGCAGTGTTGCCAACTCTTACAAATTCGAGTCCCTAAACAGAATATCAAAAGTCGCTTTAGTCTCTTAAAAACTGATTCTACCAGGAGCGGACTTAAAAATAAAAAGAGCGGACTCAGATTTTTTTTCTGGGAAAGGGACTGTGAAACTTAATTTAATTTTAAATACAAACAAAAATACTACTAGCCCATTTGTAGCGACAAAGTCTCTAAATTGGCAACACTTATCTCTAAATCGGGGTGATGCGATTACACTATCCTAAATCGTACACAATTTAGGAAGTCAAATCGGGACCTTTCAATCTCACTAAATCGGACACTAACTGCTCTAACTGCTATTACACCTTCCTGTTTCCTAAATTGGGTGCCTTGAAATCGGAAGGTGTAATTGAGCCAATAGACAAAATGAGAAGCCGATACGTCATCGTTACGTTCGTCAAGGTCAATCACACATTTTAACGATCCTTCTTGACGTTCCGTCTATAACCTTTCATAGTATAAGGTTTGCACGTATTATTCTCAAATTAAAATAGTCCTTGGTAAACGATAAATGATTTTTATTTTGTAACTAGGTTTTATATAACACTTACACGTTATTTTTTTGTCAGTTTAATCTAGATAAGACTGGTGTTTTCTAGCTGACTACCCTGTGAAGAAACACCGAAACAAACTCAGAGGTCGAAGTCTCTTTTAATGTCCTTACAATCTGTACTGGTCAAATTATATTCAATCAGGCTATAATTATTTAATTATATTATCATTTACCTACTAAGTATTATACGAATTATCTGAAGCAATAATAATAATAGCTTTAAACTATACTTTGTTTTAATTTAATAAATAAATATGTTGTAATTTTTTTTTTTGGGGATGTGAAATCATCCAATGACTTCTCCCACTCTGGGTGGAGCGGGAGGGCGTGCCAGATTTTTACTGACTAAAACCCACCCCTGTTCTTTCCCTGCCTAAGTGCCTAGGGGCGCGGTAACTCTGTTTTGAATTTATCCACGACCACTGGGCAGATTTTGTAATCTTACAGTTGTTTTTTATTTATTTATTTACCTTTTTTTTTTTGGCGGGTGGGAAATCATCCAATGACTTCTCCCGCTCTAGGGTGGAGCTGAAGGGCGTGTCAGACTCGTACTGACTAAAACCCACCCTAACTCTTTCGAATTTATCCTCAACCCCCGGGCAGGCATCGTCCATAACGGGCCCCGTCCTGTTTGCTGACAACTCTTTGAGGCGCGCGTGGAACACTACGCGCTGTCGACTCTCGGGCCTGGTGCTGATCGGACGGCGAGTTACCCACTACTCGCCGTCCGCAGGCCCGGGTATTTAACCTTAAGGTGGATATACAGACAGCAGGTGGACACTTATAGTAACAAGCTGGAAAGAACCAACAGGAAAAAGACGAGTAGGCAGGCCAAAGAGAAGGTGGGCTGATGACATCATGGATACAGCAGGAAACAACTGGTAAACTTTTGGCAAATATAGAGATGCATGGAAAAGTTGGAGGAGGCGGCCTTTACCCGAAGAGGGCTCCATATCCGTCAAAACAACTAATCTATATTTAGGAGTCTATGTTTGGTGTGTTGCGGTGTGTAAACTCCTAATCAATACTGCCTCGTCTGCTCATAGAAGGTTACGGGCCGTATAAGGCGCAGTAATACGACTTCTAATGGTTTTCAATTGAACATCACGTATAAACGACTTGTTTTATTTCCTTGAAAAAAATATATGTTACTATAGACAATTTCCGTCGTAATTAGATATGTGAATATTTGAAATTATATTTTTATAACATAGCGTAATTAATTTGTAAAGTTATGTCTAACGTAGATAAAAAGTTGAGAATCACGAAAAAACTATAAAGTGTATTTTTATGAAACCTTCACCATTTTAAAGATCATTTTATTATTTATGTTTTAGTATACGTGTTTTTCTGGGACATGCCGGTTTCCTCATGATATTATCCTTCACCAAAAATTCGAAGATATGTGACATCCATCAATCCGCATTAGGCCGGCGTGGTGGATAACGGCCCACACCCTCTCACAGAGAGGAGGCCTGTGCCCCAGCAGTGGGGACATTAAAAAGGATGATGATGATGATGCGTGTTTTAGTATAATATAATACCTACCTGTTGTTTTATGTATAATAAATTACTAATGCGCCTAATTTCGGACAGCGATCCTTGATGCGCGAGTCCTATTACTGGGTTGACGTACGACGCGTTACGTGTGCTCAGGACAGAACACGCAAGCTAACCACTCAAGGTCATTGGCAGTTAATAGCGCCTTAATCAAAGTCTTTTGGTTAACTTAATAATGTCCATGTTTATTACATAGTAAACCCAAAAATACAACCTTCCATACCGACTTCCAACTTCTAAGGTGGTGTGGTGGTTCGCCAAACTGAAGTGACAGTGGGCAGGGCACATTGCTCACAGTCGATGGGGCCGAAAAGTTCTGGAGTGGCGATCGCTCTCGTACTGGAAGACGCAGCACTGGAAGGCCTCTAACAAGGTGGACCTATGACCTGGTGAGGGTCACGGGTAGCTGATACATGCGAGACGCAAAGGACCGGTCATTGTGGAGACACTTGGACGCTTGGTATTTCGCCTGAAATGGTGATGATGAGATGGTTTGACACAGATCCAGTCGATTCTTATATTCAAAACTACATACATTATTTCAGTTCATACTAATTAATTATGCGCAATTTGAAACGTGTGCGATATTTAGTTGTGATGATACAAATTTATTTGTCAAGCAATCCGGCTCAATTTGCTGCAAAAAGAGCAAATTGAGCATTGAAATTTATTAAATCTTAGGAAGATTTTTTTTTCATCGCTCTGAAAGCTTTGTTGGGGAGATGGGTGGAGTGTTTCGAACTTGATAGTGATTACGTAGAAAAATAAAAATATAAATAATTTCATACGACTTTATTTTCTTGTCTTATCTTATTTACTTAAGGGCCTTCTCGCGGTCCAGTGGCGCCCTCATTGAATAAAAAATCGTAGCATAGCACAGACAATAAATATTAAAAAATCCAACTTGACGTTTGTTACAAAGAGGATAAAGAATTTTTACGTTGTTAAAACAGATCTCAAAATGTTTCGTATCCAAAGTAGTAGGCAAAAGTGCCAAAAACGGCCGTTTCTGACAGTTTTGCCTACTACTTTGGATACGAAACATTTTGAGACCTGTTTTAACAACGTAAAAATTCTTTATCCTCTTTGTAACAAATGACAAGTTGGATTTTTTAATATTTATTTTCTGTGCTATGCTACGATTTTTTATTCAATGAGGGCGCCACTGGACCGCGAGAAGGGCCTTAAGTCGCTATGGGCACACCAGTGTGCCAGTGCGAAAATGAAGTTTGTCTTGCTAAAACCCCGATTCACGCGTTTTAAACCTCTCTTATTACTATTACACAGGGTCTTTAGACCTGTGACAAGGTTTACACACTCGGAACATGACATAGTCTGTAGTTACACGATGGCCGACTGTCAAAGGGGCTTGACAGATGTTGACGTTTGACGCGCGCAGGACCTGAGGGGTAGGCCGAATACTTTTCAAAACACCCTCGTACTTTCCCAGTTGTCGTCACTGGCTTAGTTTGTACTTTTTGTGACTAATAAATAAGAAATAAATGTCCCATTTGTTATTATTACACCCTTTCCAGTGGAGTATTTGACACAAATCTGTTCCCAAAATTGTCCATCTCTATCGAAAACGGGGAATATTCGAGTTAGTTACATTTAAATTACCTATATATTTTCTCTCTGTCTGGCTCATGGCTATAAGGCATGGGCTGACGACACATTATTTACAATTATTACTTTGCATCAGGATTGTGTCAAACAATAATATAATTTACAGTGGCAATTTTCTCTTGAAATAGAAGAATCACTCTTCGTTTTATACAAGGTCGAGACAACAATAAAACAAAAATTGTATGTTTGCGTAACTCGACAAAATGTACTGAACCCAAAAAAAAATGTTCATAACGATGATTAGAGCGCGCGCCCGATAAGTCTGCGCGCGGGCGAAATCGGAACTAAACGTTTTAATGTTACAAATATGCTAATTCTTTCAACTACAATTTGAGTTAAGTACGTAATATAGTTTTTAAATAAATGAAGTAATACAGATTTTAGGTCTGCACCTGTTTGTAACAGCTACCATCTGCGCGCAGACTTATCATGCGCGCACACTATTGCTACTGTTTTCATTGTTTTTTAACTTAATCGACCAGTGGTGGCCCAGCGGCTTCGGCCGCGACTTATAAGTTGTAGGTCATGAGTTCAAACCCAGGCAGGCAGTTGATTTTGAGTAAATTAACAATCAATCAATCAATTATTTATTTTGTAAAACATAGGTATGGTTACAGATAGTATATGGTCAAAGATATGTGCACTATGTTTTGCCAATATATGGCGTACAAAATCAATATAAACAAACAATTTCAATTAAGATGGCATATCAATTAAAAATAAAAGATTACAATATAAAAAATAGAAAAACGATTCAATTAAAATATGTCAATAAGGTAAACAATTACAATGAAAGTGGCATGTCAATAGAATCACATTAATAGAATAATCAATTTAAAGTAAATATGTCAATTAGGTAAACAGGTCATTACAATTTTAGATATACCTATAAACACATTCATACCAAACCAATAAATACGAAAAATAAACAAGTCAATCAATCAGTCAATCAGCAAGTCGGAATCGTCATACCTCCGTTTATCAGTAGTAAACTCAGTGATGGAGTAGTAACATCTATCTAACAGGAATTTAAACAAACACCTCTTAAAGGATCCCAGACAACATCACCACTGCTCTCAAAACGGTGAAGGAAAACATCGTGAGGAAACCAGCAAGTCCTAGAATCAAAATTTCGAAGACATGATGTGACATCCACCAACTCGCATTGGGCCCGTGGTGGATTACGGCCCACACCCTCTCACAGAGAGCAGGCCTGTGCCCCAGCAGTGGGGACAATATAAGGCTGATGATGAATAACTTAATTACAAAAAACGCAGGCAATATTTGAATTTCGCAAAACAAGACACGTACAAAGGCTCCACACCGCCGGAGATGAAGATGTTGAGGTGGTCCGGAGGTGTGACGACGCTGGACAGGAGATGAAGATGTTGAGGTGGTCCGGAAATGTGACGACGCTGGACAAAGTGTGAAACGAGCATGTCCATTGTACTTACTTTCTGGCCTGTTCTGGCCTGACTGGCCTGTTGGTCTAGTGGTTAGTGACCCTGACTGCTATGCCGGAGGTCGTGGGTTCGATTCCCACCCAGGACAAATGTTTGTGTAATGAGCACGATCATTTGTTCTGTGTCTGGGTGTAATTTATCTATAATATGTATGTATTTAGAAATATATAAGTATGTTTATCAGTTGTGTAGTACCCATAACACAAGCTCTGCTTAGCTTGGGACTAGATGGCGTTGTGTGATAGTTGTGGAATATTATTATTATTATTATTATTTTTCAAAGTTGACCCTATATCAGAGAAACTAAACGAAAGTCGGCTCAGATAATGGTCACATGATGCGTGCGAAGGGTCGAAGGATCATGTAGTGAAAAAAGCGTCGCAACTTCTTGAACAGAAGAGAGAGGTAGAGGACGACCTCCTGCTACGTGGTGGACTAGCATGACGAAACTCCTATCAGAGGAAGAAGTGTCTGACCTGCCAACACAAGACAGATTGTCTTGGCGATGGCAACACAAAATTAGGAGAGCCGACCTCACATAAAAAAGAAAAGAGTGATGAAGAAGAAGAATATTTGAATTGAGCGGGTTCTTTTCACTCGGTTTTTTTGTGGGTTTATTTTCAGACCTAGTTTAAACCAAAGAGCAATATTTTTTATTTAGAATCGTATTCTGACTACCAAGTTTGAAGTTTTGTTGAAGAGTATCACTTCATAAGATTAAACATAGAAGCCGGATTGCTTCAAAAAATGTTAGAAGCGAACTATTAAAAATATGAAATTATAATATTTTGAAAAAGTAACAGATTGTATAATGTTTTGTTTATTTTATTATCTCGAAAACATTTTTATCATCATAACCTTTTTATTACATGGCAACTCTATTTTTTATTACTGGGGATTTTTGACATACTTCTCAAAACGTTCACTGAACTATCACTGAACTAAACTGAAAGGAAAAGATAATACAAAATATGACATTACAAAAAACAAACAACGTATGTGAAAACCATCCGTTTTTAAAGCGTCCGTTTTCCAAGCCATCCGTTTTTAAAGTAATAAAAAAGTAGGTAACATTTTATTTTTGGGTAAAATAAGTAGTTTTTTTTTTGTACTTGCAACTATTTTCAAGAGTTTAACAAGATAAGTTTTTTTTTGTACTGGCAACTCTGTTCAACAAGATAAAAATAACTTCTGATTCTGATAAACAAACAGGGACTGACTAATGTTATCACACGTTTGAGGTTGTTATTAATTCTGTTTTTTCTGCTACCAGTAATATTATTAATTTAATCAAATTCCTACAAGCCAAGAAGCATAAAAGTGTTGTTTCATTATTTATTTTAACTATTGTGATTTATCAAAAGGATATTTTTAGAGTCTTTGGTAAGTGTTTTCTTTGTATTTTCAAGCTCTTCTTTAACTTATAAAGTTGTCCGCTACAAAATTTGCAAACCAGTTTCCGATAGAGCTGAAGTTTGGCATAGGTAGGTACTGTAGGACCCCAAGGCACCAGTACGGGATGTCACGTAGCTTGGCGACTGCGAGAGGACTGTACGAAAAGGGAACTCGCTACGGGCCGATAAGGAAAAATGCTGAGGGTGATTTTAAATTATGGTGTATTGGGATTCATCAGAATATTACATCGGTGCCCACTTGTCAGGGCTAAACTTCTATCTCTCTGACACAAACGTCATGCCTACACCTTCTTAATTCAAACGGCTCTCCAATACTCTTAGCCAGTTAAAGGCAGACCCGCTAATATTAGGCTGTGACTACAATCGTCACAGTACTTATGTAAGTCCGGTGAAAATGCAATATTATGATACCATCGAGCTGATCGGCAGCAGGCGTAGCATGACCATTTCTATCTCTATTCTACCAAGAATAGACAAAGTTCTTTCTATCCAACTATGTCGAGTTCGAGTTCTCTTCTGCCCGAGCATGGGGCGACCCGTAGACTCGCGTTTCTATGAAGACAAAGATTCTTTCAATATCTGTCTGTCCGTCGTCTGTCACAAAATTTTGTGCGTCTAATCGGAGCCCTATTGCTGTCACTCACATGTCTGTCTATCCGTCTGGCCGTATGTCCGTCGTCCGACTGTCCGTCATCCGTCTGTCCGTCTGTAAAAGCTGATTTTGGTGGCTTCTAATTCCTTTGTTTTTTAATATTTTTTAAAACCAAAAATATAGAATTTGTCTACTCAACGAACTCTAAACAACGATATCCCATTTGATGGGATAGGTCCTTTTTTTTTTCGCGTCCCCTTTCTCTTTATGGGAGCTACCCTAAAAAACATTTTAAAAAAATTTGACTACTTGTATGGCTTTGTGTCAAAAATATACTGTGAAAATTTGGAGACTGTAGCTCCAACCGTTTGGTTGTAAAACCTGTGTGACAGACAACGGACAGATTCATTATGTCCGCGCATTATGAAAATTGACAAGCTACGTATGGTGAAATAAGTAATGATAATTTGAATTGCCGTAGTTATCACATTACCTCGACATTATAAATATTGCCGTGTGCTCTTTGGGCAACCTGATAATACACATGTATGGTGTGGTGGCGTGGTTTAGTATCCAGTTAAAGACAATAGTTACAACACGAAGAAGAGTTTAATACCGATGCACATAACTTGACACAACAGAACTATGGATAAGTTTATCTTTACGGGTCGCGGCGCTGGCTGCAGAGGCAGTCCCAGATTGGGAGTGTCTTTGCAGCCAGCGCCGGGACCCAAAAATAACGCCGTTGGAAACCGGCAGTACTTTTATCTTAGTTTTCATTGTTTTTTTTTTTTAGTATTTAGTCCAAGAGCGAGCGAAGTGAGCTCGGGAACTTAAGAGCCTATACAACCTCAGCTCAAATTCTAATTTCGCCCTCGCTCGCACACTACTGCCACATATTACCTATTGCTCGCCGTCACGCGGCACGCGTAGGCTAGATGACGAAGCGATAATGTAAACTACACTATTATCGGACGAGTGCTAAGTAATAAAATTATCAATCTAATTTAATTTTAAATGTCATTTTATGAATGTAAAATTTAAAATCGCCAATTTAATTTTAGGCACCCCGACACGGATAGGTTAGGTTAGAAGGGGATGGCAGGGCCCAGTGAGCTAGCGAAGTGAGCGAACAGGCCAGGCTTCGTGGTTATTTTTTTTAAACCATTTAGAAGTAGCAGCCCCGCGAAGCAGGGCTCCGTCGACCACCTCAACTTTTACGGGGTTCCGTCGTCTTTCCTTATTTACGACCGTCGTTAGCACATAACATGACCCTATAATATTAATTCTACGTTTCAAATAAAAATAACAGTAATAAAAACCTGGTTTTAATTGTTCTGCCCCATGGGTGACTAGCGTTATAAAAAACGCCGGATCGATTTGATTATTTCAATAGTTGTTATTTATCACACTGCCCTCTCATATTGGGCATATTTCAAACTGCCCGGGGATTTTTTATAATGTTCTAATCGGACCACTAGATATACGGCGACACGCCACCAGTACTTGGTGGACATCCCACCCACACGAACTAAACGTGACCGGAACACATTCATTGTGAGATTTCCTGCCAGAGTCTGTGTTTCCCGATAACTACGACATGATATTTCTGAGGGAACAGAGCCTGCGAGTAATTTCAAAAATATGGATTTGAAGAAACTATTGCCGTCGTGCTGCCTTAAGCCTGCCCCCGTAGAGTGCGATAGGGACAGCTGCAGCTCAGACCGATTTTATCACAAAATTTTTGACGAGATCGACGTTTCGTATTCCCCTTTTATCTCCTCGAAAACTGAACAGATTCAATTGTTTTTAGCACAAACATTTTAAGAAAGAGTGTGTCTAGGTTCATATTAAATGTTTTATGTTAAAAACTTCTCCAATTTGTCTGGTAGTCCTCTAATCACGGCGGTAAAAAAGGGCCATTTTTTGGAATTTTTGGAAGGTCATATTTTCTTTACTTATTAGTTACTGAAAAAAAGGAAATGACAGAGAAGTGTCTACAGCAGACCTTGACTTTATGAAAAAAAAAAAATATTGCTCTAGAGGGATTATTCAGGAAGAAAAAAGGGGAATACATTTGTATGGAGAATCGCAGCCCCTGTTCCCTCTTAAGGTCAAAAGGGAATAGGTTACATCAATGCAAACCTGATCCATAGTCAACCACATCTTCGCTTGCCATCAGGTGAGATCAAACGCGAGCCAGCAATAAAAAACCAGCCAAGTGCGTGTCGAACTTCACACATTTAGGATTCCGTACCAAATGAGGGAATTTCAAAGAAAAAATCCGATTTATCAATATATTGGTATTTGTTAGCAAAATATACGTAATAAACATTATCACCAAATTTCAGTTCATAAGTCATTGGGAAGTTTAAAAATTCTTCGGAACTTTTGGTGACAGACGACGGACAGACGGACACGTGAGTGACAGCAATAGGGCTCTGTTTGGACCCTTCGGGTACGGAACCCTAGAAATGGACTGTTCCAAATTTTTGACACGTATGCAAACTTGTGTGGCCCCTAGGTTTGCCAACCGTACTCTAAAATAGACTATTGTACTCAATTTCATGTAGGTGTACTTTATAATCTGTAATTAATAGACTACACCAACATACTCTTTATTATTATTATTATTGTCATATTCCAATTTAACTGTTTAGGTACTCTTAATATAAATAAAAATTTAAGAAGTGTATACACACAATTCTTTTAAAAATGATGAAAATTTGTTATATGCCGATTAAGGCACAAAAAATTAAATAAATGTACTCTTTTTATTCACTGCTCTCAAAACGGTGAAGGAAAACAACGTGAGGAAACCGGCATGTCCTATAACCAAAAATTCGAAGATATGTGACATCCACCAATAAGAACTGGGCCCGCGTGGTGGATTACGGCCTGCAACCTCTAACAGAAAGGAAGCCTGTGCCCCAGCAGTGGGGACATTAAATGCTGATGATGATGACTCTATTTATACGATGGTACTCTTTATTTACCGTCTCGGAATTCAGATATACTCTATATCTTTTAAAAAAACTTGGCACTAGGGTTGCCAACTTTTTTTCCTGGCCCCAGGCTGTAGACTAGGGCCCAACCAACAACCGTCGTGGTACGATTTGCGTAGTCACCTTAGGCTATTATAAATAAACCTCCCGACCGAATTTCTGCATCGAAAAACATTAGCCAAGTACGCAGAAGATATTGTTAGTAATTTAATTAACTACTTTTTTTTGCAGCCAAACGGATTGCAGAGAGAGCTGCTAGGTGATGTTCCTTTTCTAATCTCGGCTACAACTGCTTGAGATCCTCATCATCATCAGCCTGCAGCAGTCCATTGCTGGACCAGGGCTTTCCAATCGAATGCCATTAAACTCGGCATTCATCGGATTCAGACCACCTTGTGAGAAGCCTGAGAACAAGACTTGTTAACTGGCTGCGTCTTCCGGTACGCGGTCGCCACTGCAGAACTCCTCAGCACTCAAAACTCTTCAGAACCCCTTCCTGCATCGAAAAACACAACTACCAGTCTTACTAAAGAATATCGTGTTATCCAATTAAGTATTGGGTTGTGGAGATCATATCGGAGAACCACTAGTGTCCAGCTGCAACTAATACAATTGGAAGCCGACCGCAACATAGTTGGTAGACTGATTGAAGTTAAATCATATTTCAAATCGAAATGTACAAAAAACGTGACGGAACTTCCGGCATATACGGACAACTGTACGAGACAAAACTAATCAGTCTCATACATTACCGAACGAAGTTCGATGACAATATCAAAGACTATAACTTAGCTACCAATGTCTCTGATATAGGAACTTTCGACGATATCTGTATTAGAGCCAAAGTTAAGGTTAAAGGTGGAAACAAACCAGTAGCAGTTTTCATACAAGCAAAACATAGAGAAGGCGACAAAGTCCAACTTACACTAAACAGTAAAAATGACTTAGCTAAATGGTTCTCTAGCTACCTAAGCATAAGACGCTTGTTTAAACCAACTAACAAAGATGTTCTATTTAAAGGCAATTTTCAAGAAATAGAATGTCTCTTCATAATGTACACGACTGCCAAAGCAGATCTTAATAGTAAGGAGTTTAAAAGTGACTTTGCTGATAAATTAAACAGTTGGATTGGTACGGGTGATAGAGGCTTGCAACCATGCCATAAGGATGAAGACATTGTGTTTTTATGCAAAATTATAATGAAGGAACAATTCGCTGCGCTTGCAGTGCAGCTGGCAAAGTTTCTTTCTGATACTGCTAAAGATGATGAGAAAGACGAAGATAACAAAAACAATGATGATCCTATTATGTCAATGAATGATGAGCTGCTCTTACTGTACCATGTGATTTTGGTACAGAAAGTTTTAGACGTTTCGGAGATCAAAAATAAAAATGAAGATAAAGAACACAGAGTTGCACGCTTTCAAACAGACTTCTTTAACAGCAATGATGAATTCATATTATTATTCAAAGAAACACTCTTTATTGAACTGCTACGAAAACGAAAATTAAAAGAAACAGAACTCAACAGATTACTATCAAAACTATTTACCAAACCATTGGACATAAGGGTGCTTAGCAGTCTGATAGGAAATGTTGTCACATTTAATGATAAAAAGTTTAAATTGGAATTCGTCAGTAAATCGATGTCTGAAGATTTGAGAAGACAACTTGAAAAGGTTAACGTTCTACAATCACAAATTAATGAAGCAATAGAATTTGCAGCGAAGGGGATGTTAGAAAAGCGAGATTTTAAAGTACCAGCTGCCTTTGGTAATAAGGACTTAACAATAAGAGGCAAAGAAGACTACGTCGAACCTTCAGTGTTCATTACATCCGTAATAGACACTTTGAAAAATAAATTTATGGATTTGTGCAAAGCGTCACTAACGGAAAACATCATCGTTATAGATGAATCGATAGGAAAAGAATTCCTCAACTTAAACGCAGGTTTATCTGGCACTGTTGGTAATATTCTAGTATCCGATGGAAATTCTAAATTCATGAAATTCGCAGATAGCGGTGTTTCAGGAGATCTAGCTAAAAGGCTGTACTCTGAAGTGCACTCTGCAATCCCGAGTTTGCACGATTATAAGTTTCATATTAAAGTCAAAACGTTCCCAAAACTTACGTTTGACTGTGATGATGATGAGGATTTAGAAATGTTAAAAGATCAAGTCACTGTGTTAGCCCAAGTTGTGGGAAAGTTTATTTGTAAAGAAGATAGTTCTATACTGCCTATGAACGATGTCATACTACGCTACCATGTCCTCGTGGCGCTAAAAGTTGTCGAAGTTTCTGAGATTCGATCTCTGAATGAAGACGACGAACACCGACTTGCTATCTTTCGGCAAGAGTTCTTTGAAAGCGACAAAGAATTTGTTACGATATTCAAAAAAGCGCTTTACAACGAGTTACTCCAAATAAGAAAGTTAGATGAAAACGAAATTGATCTGACAGCAAATGAAATTTTAACCTCGTGTCAATTTAAAGTTCCCGCCGCGTTCGGTAACAAAGATTTAACAATAAAAATTAAGAAGAGTAAAACCGAAAGGAGATTGGATCATCTGAAATTGAAAATCTTTGAATTAATCACCAAATCAGGCGCAGATAAAATCGTAACTTTAGATGAATCTCTGGGGGACGGACTCCTGAAACTCAACGGAGGAATCGCAGGTTTTGTTGGAAACATATTAGTTTCCGAAGAAAACACAAAACTGATGAAGTTCACAGATAACTGGAATGCACTAGAAGGCCTTTCTAAAAGGCTGTTCATGAAATTGCAAAGCGGAATTGAGAATTTGCACGATTACAAGTTTGAGTTGAAAGTCAAAAAGTTTCCTAAACTTTCATTTAAAAGAGATGAAGATGACGAGAATTTAGCGAAAGATTTCTTGAAGAGACTTTTATTTTTCACGAATCAGGCGAATGAAAAGGGCGTAGAGAAGTTTCTGAAAGACGAAGTAGAAGATCATCAGTGTCTTAAGGTGGACAATATCCGAGTTACAGTCGACGCCATCTTTTTACAATATCACGACTTGATTCAAAGATGGTGGATGCTGAAAGAAGCGTCGTATCTAACAAAACAAAGCAAACATTATGCAGATGCTTTAGCGATGATAGTCGACAAACCTCTAATGACGATCATAAGTGAAACATATATGATAAAAATTAAAAACAATACACATTACACATTCAATGAAAAAGCTTTAAGTTTCTTAAAGTGGAAAGATCAAGCTCCAGCTACAATTGTCGTTACAGACTGCAGTGCGCTTACAGTAGCAAAAATGGTACAATCTTTAAAAAAGGTTGACCATTTTGTGTTTGAATTAGAATACATTTTAGATCTACAAGCAAAAGATATCAATACAGTCAGCATTGAATTGACGAAAACCAATGACAATAAATTAATCATTATTGTTTGCAATAACATAAATAGGAATTGGATTAAAAGGTTAGAAAATATCGCTAAAATTCTCGAAACAAAACGTACTATCTTTGTCATAAAAGAGATTCTGGTGGAAACAATACAGACATATTTTGCACAAGCAAATAATGTAGTGACAGATGAAAGATGTAGCTTGATTCAGTTGAGTGAAAAATCACAAAAGTGTATATTAGAAAATGCCAAAGTCATATTCCAAGATGTAGAAATAAACTTAGAATCAATCATAGACAAACATTCCATGGGTTTTGTTGAAGGGGAAGTCTTAAATAAAGTCATGAACAACGAACCGATTACTTTAGGCGAATCAAACAGTAATTCAAATTACGAAAAAGTAAAACATTTGTACATCGACAGACGCGTTATCCGTGTCAATAACTTGGGGCCTAATATTAGGTCATCTCGGAATGCTGGTAATGTGTTACAAACACTAAATGATATAACTAACGTGGCATTAGTAACTGCTAAGCCCGGAATGGGCAAGTCAACTCTACTCACTCACTTGTCACTAAAAACGAAAGAGCTCAACCCAACAGTGTGGATAATAAGGATAAATTTGCTGATTCATTCTGAAAAATTTAGCAAGTGGCAAGAAAATAAAACAAACATCGATTACTTGGAGACTTTGAAGTTTTTTTGTGAAGTTTTGACTGAGAAGCAGAAGAAAAACAATAATGTATCGATTGAACTGGAAGAAAAAAACGGTGTAGTGACTCTGAAATCTTGTACAGGTGGTCAGTGGACAGTTTTCGAACTTGAAATATTCTTAGACTATTACAATAGAAAAGAAATCATATTCTTATTCGATGGTTTCGATGAAATCTGTCCTATGTACACGGATGAAGTGTTAACTTTACTTACAACAGTCAGAAATTATCCTCAGAAACATAAAATGTGGATCACAAGTAGATCTTATGACAAAATAATATCTAAGCTAGAGCAAGAATTAGGACACTCGTATGAAATGCAACATTTTACTGATATGGAACAAGATGTATATTTGGTGAATTATTGGAAATCTAATATTACATTAAGAAACCTGACCAAAGAACAGTATGATAATTTGTGCAGCTTTATGGAATTTATGACCGCTCATTATCATGTATTTGATGTTAATAACCAAAAGAAAACCGTGAAAAGAGAAAAGCATCAGGTACTATTCATGAAAGTTTGCTTTAACTTTTTAAGTTATTTTAGGAAAGAAGTTAATGTCTGTCCAGAGTTTGTTATTAAGACCTTTAACACATTTTTCAGCAACTGTAATTACAAGGTTATGTTTATAGAAGATTTTGGCACGCCCTTGCATCTTTATCTAATTGCTGAATACTTTCAAAGCCAAATAAAAGACGAAAGCATCACATTTAACCGATGGAATTTAGACATCAACGCCTTCACGGTCTACGATACATTCATAGAAACTAAACTGAAAAAGATACGCTTTCAAGAGAAAAACAAAATTGATTTGTACAATCCGGACAATATGATCATTTATGAAAACGTTAGAGCTATATTTTTTGCTCAACATCACAAATTAGGCGCTTACGCTGTTTTCCATCAAGATGCAGACAAGATTTTTAGCGGGAAAGAACTAAGAGAAATCAAAGAGACCATAGACAAGATTAAAGAAGGTACGGAGAAAACAGGTCTAATACATAGTGTAGCAAATGGTATACCGAACTTCATACACATGACATTCACTGAATACTTCGCCGTGAAATATATCTGCGATCTACTGAAGACGGAAACAAGAGAAGATAAACAAAAAACTTTATGGGATTTCATTTTGAATGTAGTGTTCAAACGCCGTGACAATGTTCGGAACATTCTAGGTTATAAGATTAAATCTGATGAGAATTTGCGAGCCATTGTTAGAGACCATCAACAAATAATTTTCGACTTGTTATTAGAACAAGGAAAAGGAGTCTTTACTTACTACCCTGATGATTTTAGCAAATATCTGTATTTAAAAATCAAAACGTCACTACTGGAAGCTATGGACGATGACTTGACAAACTTTATGTCTTTATTGTTCAGTTTAAAAGAGACACTATCAGAAGACTACTTAAAAGATCTGACGAGATGTACTCCGAGGATAAAACGATTAAAATTCATGCATTTGCTGCAGAAGAAGCAAAAAGCTTTCTATTTTAGAAAGGAGGGCTCTCAGATAGAGGGTGTTGTTAGTGGTCAAGTAACGATACCGCTGGTAGATCGTTCTGCTGGGTTACGTTGGTATCACCGAGGTGGTCCGCCACGGCCCTTATACGGAGACGAGGGGGCCCGGCCCGATTATGGTGTTGATTTGACCAATTTTTAGAGCCACTGACCATCAGCGGATGGGTGACCATTACACACTGAAACTCCTCCGTGCCTCAGAAAGCATGTTAAAGCCGTTGGTCTCGGCTATGATTTGTAGATATTTGACAGTCGTTACGGATTTTAAGAAACCAGAAAATCTAATACCAGTACCTATTTGCTAAGGGTACCGTGAAACCCAATTATTGGGTTGTGCGGGTCAGATAGGCCGTCGCTCCATGTAGAAACCTAGTGTCCAGCTGCATCTGGTTGGACTGAAAGTAGACGTAACATGGTTCGGGAAAAGACTAGATAGCCTGCTTCAGAGATAGAAAATGGGTCAAGTTGAAGCCGTTGGCAGGCTTTCTTTGACCCGCGTGGAGCGATTGAAGAATGCATGTCGGTGACGTCATCGACATGCCTGTGACGTGTTGCTCCTGGTTGGCGACACGCAACGGTCTGTGTACTATCCAAAGTTACAAGTTTTTACTTCTGTTGGCAGCCCTTATGACTGCATTTTTATTTGTAATTTATTATATGCATGACGTTTTTTTTTTTATAGTTTCACGCTCCAAGCATTTTTTCTATGTTCCACGTTTCATTTTTTTTCCGTGAGTACTTTTTAGTTCAATTGTTACTAAATACAAGGTGGTTTTAAGCAAGATTTTACGTTGATTTTTATTTTGTACTGTTTTGCTATGTTCAAATCCCGTCTTGTCACTTTTAAGTTAAGCCTCGTACTCATGGTAAACATTTGTTAAGCAACATGGTTGCATAAACATGTTGCCGAGTTGCTGTCAACATATTGCTGGCAACACTTGTGTTGCGGAGTTGATCACGCCATGTTGCAGAGTTGACGCCCGACGAGCGAAAACATGAGTTTATCAACAAATGTTGACGTGTGTGGATGTGTTTGCACCTGATTATAAACATGGCAGTCGCGTCATCACATCAGATACAGAGAACACAACAACACTACTTCCTCGGGCAACATTTTAATGCAGACTGGCGTGTGTAGACTGCCCATATTGATTTAAACAAAGTTTCCAGCAGCATTCTCGCCGTTCATCAACAACGTTGATCAACTGTTGCTAAACAAATGTTTATCATGAATACGAGGATTTATTTTCCGAACGTTAGAATGAAAAAAAAAACAGATTTCTTGGAGGATCACTCGTGTGTCTGTCTGTCCGTCTGTCACAGCCAATTTGCTCCGAATCTACTGATCCGATGGAGTTCATATGAACCAAACACGAACGTGTAACGTAAATAAATGAATTTTAATTATGGGTGTCACGTTTCAATAATCAGCTAATCAAAATTAGTACCTATGGTAGTTCGATTTTTAACCGACTGCGCGACGCAAGGGAGGGTAATATGTTTATCAGCCTATGTATGTAGGTATGTATGTATGTTTGTTCTTTTGTGGCACTATAGAGACCAAACGCGTGGGCCGATTTTAATAATTCTTACGTCAATTGATTCGTCTTAATCTTTTGAGTGCTACACTGCTACTTAATATAATGACAGTAATCAAAATACAGTATGGCGACAACCAGACGCGATTTGGTGAAAAAGAAAAAAAAATAATTTAACGAACTTTAAACAATTTAATAAAGCAATGACATAGAACTAATTATAACTAATAATAAGTGCGTGTTAGTCCGAGTAAAGAATGTGGGTAGATATGTAGAATAGAATAGAATAGAATAGAAATCATTTATTCGACACAGACACAACACAACAGCAACAAACAAAAGGAAAAAAGACGATGATGTCGATGGCGATGTGTGTGTGTGTTTGTGTGAGCAGGTAATAAATGTGACTGTAGCGACATCTATGACGCTATATACGAACTAGAACAGCAAAAATTCCTACATCGCGCAAAAAGAGTTCTCCGCGCGATTTGAACATATACAACAGCCCGAAATCAACTATCGGGCAGTTGCCCGGACCAGACACAACACCTGTCTGGTCGGAGGATCCTCCCTTTTCAATGGAGGTTGTGGGAATTTACACCCTGTTCTGCATACTTCCACAATGGTGACCCTCGACTATGAACGTGAGCGCAGCCTTCATCATGACGTCATCACCTCGTCAGCGCAGCCTTCGTGCAGCTACTCCAGCGTGACGTCATCATCATCACTTCCTCCAAGCTCTTCAGCAACGAGTCGTACAGCCAGCCAGTACAACGATAACGCCGACAACGATACGCCGACAACGATAACGCCGACAACGATACGCCGACAACGATACGCCGACAACGATAACGCCGACAACGATACGCCGAAAACGATACGCCAACAACGATAACGCCGACAACGATACGCCGACAACGATAAGGCCGACAACGAAACGACGCACCGCTCCGACTCACTGGAGCCCGCAGCAGTACTTCGACTCACTGGAGCCTGCAACATCATCCCGACTCACTGGGATATCATCATCGCAGACAGTTCCGATTCACCGTGAACTATGCGCCTCTTCCGGTTCCGACTCACTGGAACCAGCCTTCCACTGGCCCGGCAAGCATCACGTATGAACGACTCATCGAGAAGAGAACAATCGATCTCCGATCTCTGGAGGGGAGTGATGTAGCGACATCTATGACGCTACATACGAACTAGAACAGCAAAAATTCCTACATCGCGCAAGCAAACTCTGCTCCGCGCGATTTGAACATATACAACAGCCCGAAATCAACTATCGGGCAGTTGCCCGGACCAGACACAACACCCGTCTGGTCGGAGGATCCTCCCTTTTCAATGGAGGTTGTGGGAATTTACACCCTGTTTTGCATACTTCCACATGACCAAAGCCCTAAACTCGAACTTATGATCAAACTAAAACTAGTTGGTGTTATAATAAACATGAATATACACCAATAATCATGATTTTTTTATTAAGTACCTATATTTATTTCACTCACTTATCAGTACATTTTAATATTAATTTCTCCCACCTCAAAACACAAACTTAACAAGGTTTTTTACGGTTCTAAGCATGGCAACTCAATTGATTGTGTAGGGAATTCCCCCTAAGCGAACGATCCATCATCGTAGATCCCGATAAAGTGTTGTAAACAACTGCTCTCTGAATTTCTCCTATGTATTTTTATCTATTTCTTTTTATAATAATCAATACCGTATATCACTTAACTAATATTAACTTATATATATGTGTGCAACATAGAATTGCCGTAGTATTCGCCGCTCGTCGCTCCTCTTTCGTCGTTCGAAGTGGTCCTGCAATGGCGTGACGGCGGTGTGGTGTGGCCCATCTTCGACCTACTTATGTGCAATTCTTATGAATTCTTATTATTCTTGTGAATTCTTATGTTCTTCAATATTTTTATTTAACAGAATAAAGGAGATAATAAAATAAAATATGAAAACTACTAATTTAGTAGATTAATGTTAGCACTGCCACATTGTGCGAGGGGGACAGAACTTTTAGAAAGAGAAGTCAAGATCATTCCATACGAACGTACGTTTAATTTAAAAGGATCTTTATTGTCTTTAGTTAAAGTTCGAATTTGAAGGTCAGAAGCAGTCTAATCTGTACTTACTCAGGTTAGTTTGCCGATGATGACAGATGAATCATTCATTTTACATTGCTTGATAGCATTGTTAATAAAGCTCGTACATAAACAAAGGAATATATCATTGTTTTATTTAAAATAATTACGTGAATTATAAATTGAGTGCTTCTTTCTAATCTGAGAGGATATTGAACGACTGACTGAGTATTATCTTAGTAATAGAAATTAGGTAAGTTTTAAGTTTCATCAACACAATAATTAAGTGATATATTGCTATGCGATAATAATAGCGACAAAAGGATTATTATAGTATTTTGTATCTCAGCTTCACGCTAGTTTTACCCGAAGGCTTAGGCAGATGTAAAAAAAGCCGGACAAGTGCTTGTCGGCCTTCGCACGTTTAGGGTTCCGTACCAAATGTATTTTTGACTATTTGTATGGCTTTGAGTCAACAAGATGCATATACCTACTGTGAAAATTTGAAGACTGTAGCTCCTACCGTTTGGCTGTAAAACCAGTGTGACAGACAGACTCGTGACAGCAATAGGGCTCCGTTTGGACCCTTCAGGTACGGAACCCTAAAAAGGAAAAGGGTTGATAAGGGGTATTTTTCGCCCATCGGTCACTTGATGTGAAATAAATTTGATTTGAAATACATTAATATTAAATATAAAAACAATTATTTTAAATACAAACTATTTGATGCGAATGCGATATATAAATTTAAATTAAACTTTTTTACAAAAAAAAGCAACCGACTTCCAAAAAACAAAATAGGTACTTAAGTACACTAAAAATAAAAAAATAACTTTAATTTCGGAAGTTGGTGCTTTTATTTTATTTCTTCGTTATTTGACACCGAATTCCGAAATAAAAGTTATTTTTTTTCATTTTTAGTGTATTTTCTTTTTTGGAAGTCTTTTATTTTTAACCGACTTCCAAAAAGAGGATGTTACCTACCCGATTTCTCCGTCAGTTGTGACTTGTGAACCAATTTTCAAAATTCTTTTTTCATCTGAAAGAATATACTCCCGAGGTGGTCCCATATAAATTTTATCGAAATTGCTTCAGCGCTTTTTGAGAAACTGAACAAAAACGGAAAATACGTGTACCTCGATGACGTTTTGGTGTGCTCCAAATGTTTAAATTCCACGTTCCATTATATTGGGGTTTTTAGTTCTGGGGTATAACAACTAAAAAGTGAAAAATAAAAAACTTTTTTACAAAAAAAAAACAACCGACTTCCAAAAAAAAATACACTAGAAATTTATAAATAACTTTAATTTCGGAAGTCGGTGTCAAATAACGAAGAAGTAAAAATACAAACACCGACTTCCGAAATGGTTTTTTTTTTTTGGAAGTCGGTTGTTTTTTTTTGTAAAAAAGTTTTTTTCACTTTTTAGTTGTTATACCCCAGACCTAAAAACCCCAATAACATGGAACGTGGAATTTAAAAATAGTCGTAATTGGAGAAAACCAAAACGTCATCTATGTATACGTGTTTTTCGTTTTTGTTCAGTTTTTCAAAAAACGCTGAAACAATTTCGATAAAATGTATATGGGACCAACTCGGGAGTATATACTTTCGAAAAAAAAGAATTTTGAAAATCAGTTCACAACTGACAGAGAAATCGGTGGAATACATAAACAAAAAAAAAAACATAGAACCTCCTCCTTTTTCGAAGTCGGTCAATAAATGAATATCTACATAAATAATACCGATTATAATAATATTATAAAGATTTTATTGATATAAACACTGCTGTCATTCGTTTCTGCTGCTTGCTTTCTTTCACCGAATCTCTACTGGACCACCTAACAGTGGCAGCGTCTTGTAGTGTATGGGCAAATACTAGACTTGGTATTTTGACTTCATTATTCTTATAGTCAATCAGAATGGGGACGGATCAGCCCCCTTATCCAAATAACTTTTATAATAGCGCTTACGCATTGTGCAAAATATATGGCAAGGACATTACCTGTCGCCCAGAGGACACGGTGGCGGGTGACAAGTGTTGCCTGCCAACGAATCAGACTCCATTTCATAATAGTCTAAGAGCCGGCGGGTGGGAGATCGACCTTCACCCATCGGATAACTTGATGAGACATATTTGTTATCAAATATAATTCATTAACAAACATGTTAGGATAACTTGCCTATCGAAAAAATTTTTTTTACAAAAAAATAGAACCGACTTCCAAAAAAAGTGCAAAATAACACGTGTGTGTTAAAGTGCAAAATAACTTTAATTTCGGAAGTCGGTGTCGACTTCCGAAATTAAAGTTATTTTGCACTTTTTTTGGAAGTCGGTTCTATTTTTTTGTAAAAAAAAAATTTATTTTTCTTTTTAGTGGTGGTTCCCCATTAAATTGCGTTAAGAATTCATAGACATACGATCGCAGCATTCGCGGTTGATTTGCTGTCAATTTTTGAAAGAATTCCGTTGTCTGTCTCCGAAACCCATCATCAGATCTGTATGAAATTTAAATGGGACCATTTCGAAACAAAACCTTCTGGAACAAAAAAAAAAAGAATTTTGCAAATCCGTCGATACTGCATGTAACAAAAACCCTGTCCGATCCTGAAGGGTATTACTTGGTATCGTACTGCGTACACACATATACGTAATCATTTAATGGATACGAGATAATTATTTTTCCCCAATGAAAATAATTAATTTATAAAAAAAAGAAAAACTTATCAAAGGCAACACTGAGCGCACGACAAAGTTCACCTACTGCTTCGTTTAAAAGACGCCGCCTGAGCATGACAGAGTGCCTACAGCAAATACTGACCTGCAAATTGAAAAAAAACGTAAGAAAATTTTAATTTCGCGGGCTACCTTTGGCCCCCACTACACTACCATAATTCTCGTCAATCGTCCGCTGTTATTTTGTGCTTATTTTGTTGAATAATCCTTCAACAAAATAAGCACATTTTTAGGGTTCCGAACATGCGAATGTAAAAAAATAGGAATCCTTATAGGATCACTCGTGCGTCTGTCTGTCTGTCCGTCTGTCACAGCCAATTTGCTCCGAATATTTACTCGACCGTCTTAGTTGATATTTGGTACACACATGAATCTGTGACTCAAACACGGACGTGTACCCTAAATAAATTAATTTGGAATACGGGGTCTCTTTTGGGGTGAAAATCAGAAAAATAAAAAACATGGTTTTTCAAACTGTTCCGTGCGACATATCTTCATGCTTTCTCTTCTTCCTCCGTTTTTTCATTCTAACTTTCGGATCCCTAAAAGCGTCACAAATGTACAAAAAGGCTAGCCATCACAACAACCCTTTTAGGGCAAAAATTGCTATGAGTTCCTATATTATTTATCACATATATCTTATTGAAACATAAAATATATATCTTCAACTACACAAATCCATATAAATATAGTCAGAAAACAAAAATCTTTATTATGGTTCCGTACCCGAAAGGTAACCCATGGGACCTTATTACTAAGACTCCGCTGTCCATCCGTCCTTCCGTCCGTCCATACGTCCGTTGGCCTGTCTGTCAGCGGGCTGTATTTCAAGATCCGTAATAGGTACACAGATGAAATTTTCACAGAATGTGTATTTCTGTTGCCGCTCTAACAACAAATATAAAAATTAATTTAAAATTAATGGGGGCGGGCCTACTAGAAACGTCTTTTTTGTCCCTTTTTTACTCGATCTTAATAATGGCAACAAGTAGACGCGTATAATCTTGTACGATGGTACGGAACCCTTTATGCGCGAGTCCGACTCGCACTTGGCCTGTTTTTTTCGAGTGTGTGAAGGGCGAAAAATGCCTCGTATTATCGACAAACGACCGCAGTAATCACGAGTCATTCGCTGTTAATTATTGAAGAGTTTTTGTTTTTTGTTTTTTTTTTGTTTTTTTAATAAAAACGTTGCCCCACACTAGGAATTAATCCTGTATCGTGGGTGCGTTCACAAACATTTAAATTCACATACACAAGACACCCAGACCCGGAACAACTATCTGTAGGCCATACAAATATTGTAACCCGCGACACGCAGCGCAGCAGCCGAACGCTGAACCACTACGCCAACCGCGCCGTTGAGTCGAGTTCAACTGTCTAACTCCGAAGATCTTCATCAGATCCTAATGTATTAATACTAAAACTTTATTCAAATGCATATTCATTTGAATAACGGAAACCCCATCCAAATCGGTAGTTTTAGTCAGTACTCTTCGAGAAAATCGCGGACAATCAAGCACACATATATACAGGGTGTAAGGTACATGAACGCACATACGTGTACTAGTGATTTTTCACTTTAAACTGTATAAAATAATAAACCATTTATTTCAGGCGACACAGGCCCATAGAAAAAAATACCTTAACCTAAACATACATATTTTAATATAAACAAAACCGAATAAAAAAAACCGTAAACCGTATAAAATCGTTAAACCTATCTACCCCAACGACATTTTAAATGAACAAATTTAATTCATTATTTTTTCATTTAAAATGTATTTGGGGTAGATAGGTAAGTATAACGATTTTATACGGTTTAAAGTGAAAAAAACATTTTTTTTTTCAAAGTTTAGGAAAAGGCCGACGAAAAATTCCAACGCTAGGGGGTCCAGAATCATGTACTGAATCACTAGTACACGTATGTGCGTTCATGTACCTTACACCCTGTATACAGCGTGGAGAAGACAATACGGCAATAAATGAAAACACGGACAATACTAGTTTATAAGAATAAGTTTAAGCTATCAAAAATATCATAACATCGAAAATAAAAATTTCAAACAAACTAAATGGCATAAAACTAGAAACGAAATAGGACACCATTTATAAATATGAGTTCACTAACCTGTCGTAAGAGCGTCAACAACGCGCGGTCCTGTAGCGACTTGATTTTTTGGCTTTTAATTATGGATTAATGCTCAGTAAAATTACACTAAATCACAGATTATTTAGCACAGAATCACAGCTATGAATGCCAGCCCAAACATTGGCAGCAAATCTGTACTGGTGCGAAGTCTCCCGTCCTAGACGCGGATTCACGCGGCTCCAGTAACGAAGATTCTGTCTGTTCCATAAACCGTTCCTTGTAAATGTACTTTCATCAGTCCACATCACATTGTACAAGAAATCCGGATTCTCGAAATGTTTATTTTCAATCCAGCGACAGAAGTTTTCCCTAACTGGTTTGTCTCTAGGTAACAATGCATGCAATTTCTTGTATTTATACGGCTTCCGTTTGTCGCGTTTTAAAATTTAAGAAAAGTTGTATGGTCAACACCTGACCTGCCCTTCGCGAACTACACGTTGGGTTGCGTTAAAAAAAAAACACGAAAACAATAAAAACTAAGCGTCTAATTTCGCACAATTCACTCACTGTTTAACTAAATACCTATTAAAACGTTACGTGTCCTGTCACCAAAATAAAGCGTCCTATTTCGCACTAATACCGTCGTAAATGAATTTACAAAAAACACGAGCGGCGGGGAAGTACCTAGACATCAAAGGCGGGCGACGCGGTGCGAACGAAAGTTAGCGGCACCTGTGCGGCACTGTACCTGAGGACGCGTGACTCGTCACAGGACCGCGGCGACACACTAACATAAATTTGTTGTAGCAAATTTCTTCAAGAAAGCGAACTAACAAACGAAACTAGATTTATCTCTTTCGCACACACTAAATTTTCTATTAATATTACGAGTGCATTGCAATTTCCGCATTCGTTACTTTCTTATCCAACTCTGATGACACGCTTTATGACTCTTATTACTCAGAGTTAAGGTATAATTTTCACTAAATCAGATGAAAATACTAATTTGGCGAAAGTGTCTAAGTAGCGAGTTGGCAACGTGACTTTAATGTTTTGATGTTTATACCGATGTGGGTCGTTAACCTGACAGTGTTTCCCTATTATCAGATACATCATGTAGCAAATGTTAAAAATGAAAAATAATTTCCTGTGACTAAACTACTGGATATATTCAAATGATTTTTTGTATGTAGACTGAGAACGTCTTGAGGTATGCGAGGTTTAATTTAATGTCGAATTGTCATCACCACTCTGTATACGTACACCTCCTTTTTTGAAGTCGGCTAAATATATCACTATAGGTATGTTGAGGGTTGATGTTCATATTGTAAACTTATTATTTGCAGATCACTAATCATCAACAGAAGACGTAACTTGATCCAGTTCATTGTTACAAGGAGGCTCGCTGATGATTGGCGGCGCGTGATGAGATGCACTTAATTTACAACCAGTAGACGGATCAAGAGGTGACTTGAATTACATTAACGTCTTTTTAATTCCTAGTGACGAGAGAGGGTCACTAACCATCACACCATGAACAGTCAAACGTATAAAAAGCGTGCAGGCACATCGGGCATCCAGGGACAGCTGTACGAGACTAAACTAATTAGTCTAATATATTTTAGATTGCTACATGACGACAACGTCGAGCAATTTAGTTTGGCCACCAATAGAGATGACATAGGTGCCTACGATGATATATGCTTTAAAGCAAAAATAAAGGAGTTTGACAAACCCGTGACAGTGTTCATTCAAGCTAAGCACAGAGAGAACGATAAATCCCTCACATTTACTAGTAATGTTGATTTGGCCAAATATTTTGGTAGTTATTTAGAAATTAGACGCGCGTTTGATCCGAGCAGTAAAGACATAATTTTTGGAAGAAAATTTGATGAAACTGAATGTTTTTTCGTTATGTATACTACAGCGAAGGACGATCCCAAAAACGAAATCTATGAAGGTACTTTTGCTGAATATTTGGACGAACTTATAGGAACGGGAGGTTGCTGCACACAGCCATCATACAAAGATGAAGACTTAGACATTTTATGTAAATTAGTTATGAAAGAACAAATCATAACACTAGCTGAACAGTTGGCGAGGTTTATTTGTGATGAATCTGATAGCGAGATGTCGATGCATAATGATATCATGTTGCGTTATCATGTGATTCTAGCGCTCAAAGTTTTAAACGTTTCTGAAATCCAACCTGGAGGACATCGGTTTGCCAACTTCAGAGACGACTTCTTTACAATCAACGATGAATTTCTTGTGGTGATCAAAAACATACTGTGCTTAGAGATTCTCAAAAATTTAAAGTTGGACGACACTAACACACAAAGTTTATTGTTGAAGTTTCTTAAAGAACCCTCGGATATGACGACACTAAGTAAATTACTGATAGGAAATGTTCTTAGGTATAAGAACAACAAGCTAGAGCTTGTTGGCAAATCGATATCTGACGATCTAAAGCGACAACTGGACAAAACAAATGTCCCACAGTCGACGGTATATGAAGCAGCAGAACTGGCTGCTAAAGAGTATTTACTATCTCTGAAGCTTAAAGTCCCAGCTTGCTTTGGCAACAAAGATTTAGCAATAAGAGGCAACGATAAAAAAATTCAAAAGAGACTGAACCACCTAACAACGACAATCCTTGAAATATTAGAACAATCGAAACCCACCCTGATCGTCACTATAGACGAGTCTCTGGGAGACGGATTTCTTCAGTTAAATGGAGGGATAGCTTCTGCCGTCGGCAACATACTAGTTTTTGATGAAACTTCAAAACTTTTAAAGTTTACTGATACTTGTGAATCTCTAGGTGACCTTGCCAAAACATGGTATGAAACACTAAAGAGTAAAATCCCAAATTTGCACGAGTATAAATTGGATGTAAAAGTTAAAAAGTTTCCAAAACTGTCCTTCGAACGAGGAGAATATGACTTGAGTTTGGTGAGAGATTTCTATAACAAATTACTGTTTTACACAAACCAAGCGGATCAGAATGGCGTAGAGGCCATATTGAGAGGAGAAATAGAGGACCACCCTTGCAATGATGTTAAAAACTTTAGAGATAGATCCGGATTGATATTTCTAAAATATCACGATGAAATACAAAAACTATGGATGACCCCGAAAGTAGGATCATATCTTACAAAAAAAAGTAAAATTTATGAGAATGCAGTTACTTATGCTATGAATGAGTCATTAATGGGGGTTTTAAATAAAATGCATAGCATTAAGAATCTAAACTATACATTTACTGAAAATGCTATTCAACGATTTGGGTTACATGAACAAATTCTAGGAACTATTATTGCTTCAGAGAGCTGTGTGTTAACAGTTGCTAAGATGGAACAATATCTAGGAAATAAGGACCATGTCGTGTTAGACTTGGAGTACATTTTCAAACTACCCTTGAAGAGTCACAACACTTTATGTAAAGAATTGACAAATACTAATAAGGAGAAGATACTTATTATTGTTTGGAATAATTCTCAAGACATTAAAAATTCTTATAATAGGCTTGAAAATATCGCAAAAGCTATAGATGGCAAGCAAACAGTAATCATTACAAACCGTATTTCAGTTGACATAATGACTCAATATTTATCACAAGCAAGTAATGTATGGAACGATGAAAGAAGTGTTTTCACTGACTTGACTGTTGAATCTCAAAAAAAGTTCTTAGCGACTTCTGAAATAAAATTTCAAGGTAAAAATATAAGCTTAGAAACGATCGTAGACGATGAGTCTGTGAAACTTATAGAGGAAGATGTTTTTTATAAATTAATTAATAATGAAACTGTTAAGGTTGGTAATACGGCTTTCCATAACAATTACGAGGAGCAGTTTTATATTGAGAGACGGGTTACTCGCACAAAGAAACAAGAGCACGATAACTTTGATGATGTTAAACATTGTGACAAGTTATTGCAAACATTGTACGATTTGGAAGATGATGTGGTACTTATAACAGCAGCACCGGTAATAGGTATGTCAACTCTACTTACTCACTTGTCGCTAAACACAAAGGAACTCGATCCTACAGTTTGGATTGTACGAATAAATTTTGAGGAGTACGTATCCGTGTTTCGCAAGAGGAAGAATAACTTGTTTGACCATGACATTTGGAACTTAAAATTTTCAACTTTGGAAAGTTTACAGTTCATGTGTCGTGCTGCACTTGCGGAGGTACCCGAGGAAATTAATGAAGACGAAGAATTATTAATAGAATTGGAAGAATCATCGAGCGGAACTGTTTCTCTAGTCAAATGTTCAGGTGGGAATTTGACTGTTTATCAGCTGAAAATGTTTCTGTATTATTATAATACAGGAAAACTGATATTTATTTTCGATGGCACTTATGAAATGATACCTGACCTTGTGTGTGAAGCGATATATTTGATGGAGTCTGTGAGGGATTATGCTCGTCGGCACAAAATCTGGATTACAACAGCATCGTACGATATCGCCTGTTTGGACGACGAGCCTGCTTTTTTGGAAGAAGAGTTCGGAACGCCTTACGTGTTAGAACCCTTTACTCCACTGGATGCGGATACTTTCTTGAACAAATTTTGGAAGTACAAGATTCAATTTAAGAATCTTAATAGCAGACAAGTTCAGAATGTTCAGGATTTTGTCCATTTTATGCTAAATCGAACTGAGCCGAGCTATTTCCCCGCTGCGAAACAAGACAACTTAAGGGTATACGTGAACTTTTTAGAATTTTTAAAAACAGAGTCTGATGCTTCTGGCATAGAGTTTCCTTTAAATGAATATAACATTATTTTAACGAGACTTCTTGAGTGTTGCGAAAGCAAAAGCTCATATTTACTAAAAGATGTAATCAGCAAAATCCCTACCAAATTTAAAGCGCTAGGTCGACGAATATACCGAGTAGCAGATTATCTTCGCTACACGATCAAACACGTTGGTGAAAGGGATATTGAAAGGGACAGAGACCCCTTGAAGAGCAGATTTTGTATATTTAACTTTAATTATGCGGTCTCAGGACTAATTAGCTCGATCCCTGAAGCTACTTAGCCAAAAATTTTAAAAAACAAAGATAGCGCGCAATTCTGTCTCGCATTTGACCGGTTTATTATTTTACGAGTAATTACGTTTTACTGTCTTCTTTACAGATTGTGATAGCTCTTTCCCTGATAACTTTGTTAGTCGTTTGAACAAGTTTTACTGTTTTGTGCGTTGTAGTTATTGAACCCACTATTTTCTGTGATACAAAAACTTTCATCAGTAGGTACAGTATAGGCTACTACTCTTTCTACTACCTGCTCTTTTTCTGTGTTAACCAACTTGAAAAACGAATCATGTAAACTGTGTATTTTTCTAAAATAAACTTTTATTTCTTATTACTATTTCTAACCAACTTTTTTTATTTTTGGTGGGCGGGAAATCATCCTATGACTTCTCCCGCTCTAGGTGGAGCAGGAGGGCGTGTCAGACTTTTACTGACTAAAACCCACCCCTGTTCCTTCCTTGCCTGAGTGCCCACGGGTGCGGTAACTTTGTTACGAATTTATCCGCGTCCCCTTGGCATACAGGCATCGGCTATGATGGGCCCCTTCAGTGGTGGCTGATAACTCTTTGAGGCGGCGCGTGGAACACTACGCGCCGTTGACTCTCGGGCCTGGTGCTGATCGGACGGCGAGCTACCCATTACTCGCCGTCCGCAGGCGGCCGCGTCTACGGTGGCCGGAGATCGCCCGTGACCCCCGACTCCCAGGGCGTCTCCTGTGGCGGCTGCGGCTGGGGGCGTGAAGGCCACTCCGTTGAGTCTTCCTCACCGGTTCCGCCTCCTCCTTCGCGAGCATTACTGCTTCGCAGAAGAAGAAGACTGCTTCCCATTCCCTCTCGCCCCGTACCATGGCCTGGACCAGGGCTGGGTGCGAGAGGTCGCTGCCGCCGATCGCCTCTACGAGGACACGGCGGTGCTCCGCCCAAGCATTTCTAACCAACTGCAATGGGGAATATGCAACTTTGGTATTGTTCGTCGGATGGTTGAGCTCCATTAAATTCTGTGTTGAGCTGCACGATCACTGATAAATGTTGGCACTGTCTGGATAGGACTCAAATCTGTGGTGTTCTTGCCTCAAAAGACCACCTCAGAGATTGACCTACCTACATGGTTCTCATTTGATTTGACCATTACGGATTGTATGTATAGACTTAAAATGAGACTTTTACGTAATATGTGATTTTACCTCTGAGTTTATTTCATTGTTTCTTCTCAGAGTAGTCAGCTTGGAAAATTCTGTCTCATCTAGCCCTGTAGCCTAATCGGCTGGATTGATTTCAACAAGACCTACGGTATTGTGATGCCTTCGTGGCTTCCGGGGTTCAGAAGGCTACTTAAGTCACATAATTTTATGACGCGCTGATGAAGATGTAGTGCAGTTGCAGTTAGGCTTGCCAACTTTTTTTTAAAATAAAGAAATAGAGTATATCTGATTTCAGACAGGGTATTTACCGTCTAAGAGCAGTGGTGACCCAGTGGTATTGGCTGCGACTTAGAAGTTGTAGGTCGTGAGTTCAAACCCAGACAGGCGCTTTACTTTGTGTAAATTATTTCATTACCACTGCTCTCAAAACGGTGAAGGGAAACATCGTGAGGAAACCGGCATGTCCTAGAACCAAAACTTCGAAGACATGTGACATCCACTAACCCGCACTGGGCCCGCGTGGTGGATTACGGCCCACACCCTCTCCCAGAGAGGAGGCCCGTGTCCCAGCAGCGGGGACAATAAGAAGGCTGATGATGATGATGATTTACCGTCTGAAATCAGATTTCAATGATAAAAATAAAATGTACTCTTTATTTAAAGAGTACATTTTATATTTTTGATATTTATCATGCATTTTGCGGCACATAACAATTTCTCATCATTTTTAAAAGAATTGTGTGACTCAAAACCTTCTTTATCAATTTTTTTATTAAATTCAATGAACATACAGTAGGTAAACGTTACAATTTTGGGTTATGACAATGGGTTTATAGGACAGGTGTGTATTTTAGCGTACTCTATTGGTATTACAGATTATAGAGTACACCTACATGAAATAGAGTACAATACTCTATTTTAGAGTACGGTTGGCAACCCTAGTTGCGGTTAAGTTCAAGTTTGAGTGATAAACGGTATTCTTGTAATCTTTGAACTGTGCGTAAGCAGCGCGTGTACTGCACGTCAACTGCACGACATCATGTTGCCGACCCCAATGCCGTTTTGCGCTCACATGACGCGCACTTGATTCTCACTTCACGCCAGCGTGTCTGATAGCGGTAGAGAATACGAAAAGCGTTGTTTTGATCGAAACTTAACTATACTGCACTGCAACAGCACTTCTTTAGTTACGTGAATTAGCCTACAGGAGCTTACAGTGTCCGCTCTCCACCGAGAGGTACGTCTTAATGCTGAGCAGCTGTACGTGTGCTGTGTACGAAATGAAAAGACTACGAGGCATCAAGCTTGAAAGAAAATAATTTACCCTTAAAGTTACCATGACCTGTGAGAAATTGGGCAACACAGTGATGCACCTCCAGCCAAAAAAAAAAGAAGCCACGTCCCAGCCACCCGGGCCTGCGGACGGCGAGCAGTGGGTAGCTCATCGTCCAATCAGCACCAGGCCCGTGAGTCGACGGCGCGTAGTGTACGCGCGCCTCAAAGAAATGTTGTCAGCCAGCACTGACGTGGACCATCGTGGCCGGTGCTATGCCAGGATAAATTCTCAGCATGAATTACCGCATCCCTGGGCACTCAGGCAGGGAAGGAATAGTGGTGGGTTTTAGTCAGTAAGAGTCTGACACGCCCTCCTGCTCCACCCAGAGCGGCAGAAGTTATTGGATGATTTGCCACCCTCCCCCCCCCCTACCTCAAAAAAAAAACAGCCACGTCCTAGCCAGCCACTCGCGAACCGATGGGAAGAACTGGTGGAGGCGTCGGCCTTTGATGAAACCCTCATTGCCATTCGGATAAAAGGCGAGCTCCCAGACGTCAGTTTGAGGTTTAAGTAATCTAGAGATCTTGGCACGAGCTAGTCAGGGTTGCGAGTAGCCGATGGATGCGAGACGCACAGGACCGGTCATTGTGGCGACACTTGGGGGAGGCCTATGTCCAGCAGTGGACGTCTTTCGGCTGAAAATCATTATGATGATGTTTTTTTTTTGTAATATTAAATGTCTTCCACCACATCACTGCTGCCACATAGCATTTATCACTACATATTATAAAAACAAAGCCCCCCGTCTGTCTGTCTGTTCGCGATAAACTCGAAAACTACTGAACGAATTTTCATGAGATTTTCACCAATAGACAGAGTGATTCATGAGGAAGGTTTAGGTGTATAGTTTGTACCCGTACTAAGCTGGGTCGCTAGTCTTATATGACTATGTTTCAAACTTATATATTTTTTCACTTATTTACTAAAAATGAAATCATACAAAAAACTAGAGAAAACCCTGAATAAATGACATTGGTAAAAGTTCATGTCAGCGGAGCGTCGCAGTCGCGCAGGCGACCAGGGGCACAATTCTGTAAAATAACTAACTTGTCAATAGTGCGTCTAGTGTGCCAGTGGTGTCTCAATAGAATAGTCATCGACATTCGGTATTCTATAAATTATTTATGGTCATTGACTTGCCACTGTAGTGCCATTGAAACACCATAATAAGACTTTTGTAATAATTGGTAATCTGGTCTACTATAATACGAGTATGTCAATATCATTTTGAACTTTTTGCAGAATACCAAATAAGCAACAGTGGCAAAATAATGTCTGTTGTGTGACCGTAGAGTGTCGATGGCGTGTTGCTTAACCCCTGAACGTCCGGCGGCATACCCGTATGCCAATCCAGATTACGCGGCTTAAACCTCTATTATTAAATAACTAAAGATCTTATATCCTGTGGCATGGTTCACATGCATTCTTAGATAGTTATTACATAGTGTTAGAAAAAAAACGCAACACAAAACGCAACGCAAACGCAGAAACGCAATTTTAAAAAGCCGTTATGTTGTTTTGATTTCGTAATTTGAAGTTTTGAGTGTGAATAATAGGAAAATATGATATCGGACCCTACAACTCCAACACAACAACTCTATTACTTGTCTATTCATAGTGCAACATGCAAAATTTCATGTAAATTGATACAGTGGTTTTAACAACTACCCACACACACACACACACTATTCCCGACAAATCGTTGATAACAGAATTTGAATAAAATTCAACTCTTGAATTACAAGTATTGTTTACATGTTATTCTAAGGTCTGTCTATTCAACAACCCAAAAAAGTTTCCTTAAGTGCCTCGCTCCAATAGAAACCTCAGCAAGTTGTTTTTTATGAGCCCGGTCGTAAATATGTCAAACTGCGATAAGAGGCGCGGCAGTTGAGGAGTCTTAAAGTTACAGGATTGGGCCCCTGCCCTGGAGCGCCGCGACGCCGATTAAGGCATTTCGACGGCGGCACCCTTTTTAACCGACTTCGAAAAAGGAGGAGGTTCTATGTTCGACTGTATGTATGTTTTTTTTTTATTTATGTCCGCCGATCTCTCTGTCAGTTGTGTACAGATTTTCAGGCTCCACTGTACTTTAGCGTCGGTTCGTGCGGGGCTTCACAATTTTACTGCTTGCACATCTATTTAAGTAAAACACTTTCGTAAAATATTACACTGCGGAGACGTCTAATTTTTGAGAAAAAAATGCCGAAAGTTTCAGAAAATTCCAATAAAATTACAATAAAATTGACATTTTGCCACAGATAATGTACGAATTTCATTCCTAGGTCGTTTCGTTTTACGTTTAGACAAATCGACAATGGATTTTAATGGTTTTTAGTGTAAATATTGCGAGTTTTTACCTTTTATTCATTTTTAAATATCTGCTACCATCATGAACTCAATTATGAAGCAAATATAATAAAATTAAATTTTAAAAAGTTGTACTATTTTTTATTTACTATAGAGATCGTGAGTAACGAAACGTAATCGAATGTAATTATAATTACCGCGAAAAAAACGTTTGACAGTTGTTACTCTTACTTGTCGTATGTTTTCACAGTCGAGAGCGTCTATCGTACTCCTGTTTCTAACTAAGATTGATTGAGACCACTGGGTCCCCGATGAAGTGCTAAGTGTCGTGCAAGTGTTGGACTCTATTGAGCTAGTGGCAATGACAATTTAGGGTGCAAGAGCGAGCGAAGCGAGCTCGGGACTTAGGGCACCCTGACTCGGACAGGTTAGGTTAGAAGGGGATGGCGGGGTCAAGAGAGCGAGCGAAGCGAGCGAACAGACCCCGCCATCCCCTTCGCGGTTATTTTTTTATAAACCACTCAGAAGTAGGAGCCCCGCGAAGCGGGGCTCCGTCGACACGGGACTCCATCGACATGCATACATACATCGGGACTTAGGGCACCCCGACTCGGACAGGTTAGGTTAGAAGGTTCATTATAATAAAATAAAAAATGCGATTAACCTGACCTGACCTGACCTGACCTTGACCTTGGGGTTTTAATCTTGACGTTGAACATGTCATTGACTGTATTATTGCTTAGAAATAGACTTTAGACCCGTCACGTGATCTTGTTTACCCTTCATTTTTCACCGATTTCAAAAAAAATTTGGCAATTTTTTTCTCGGCCCCTATGGTTTTCCGCACTTTGGGGTTTTCAAATTTACACTAAAAAGGGTATCCTCTACCCAAAAAAAGATACCTACTATAAAAACGCGACCGACGCTAAAGTACAGTGGTTCCGATTTTCAAAATTCTTTTTTATCCGAAAGAATATACTCCCGAGGTGGTCCCATATAAATTTTATCGAAATTGCTTCAGCGCTTTTTGAAAAACTAAACAAAAACGAAAAATACGTATATACATAGATAACGTTTTGGTTTTCTCCAATTACGAGTGTTTAAATTCCACGTTCCATGTTATTGGGGTTTTTAGTTCTGGGGTATAACAACTAAAAAGTGAAAAATAAAAAAAAAATTAAGTACAAAAAAAACAACCGACTTTCAAAAAATAAAATACACTAAAAATTTAAAAATAACTTTAATTTCGGCAGTCGGTGTCAAATAACGAAGAAATAAAAAACAAACACCGACTTCCGAAATTAAAGTTATTTTTAACCGACGAAAAAAAAAGGAGGAGGTTCTCAATTCGACCGTATATATATATTTTTTTTTTTTGTGTATGTTCAGCCCTCACTCCGTCATTTATGAACCGATTTTGATGATTCTTTTTTTCTTAGATATGATATACCTCAAGGGTGGTCCCATGTCAAGGACATCAGGATCTGATCATGGAATCCTGATAAAATTGAGAGGAAACCTCGAAAATTGGGTCATAACTCAATCAGGTATTTGCATTTAGGAATCATCACATCATGAAACTGAGCTGATGATGGAAACCATACCTTTCCTAAACAATAGAAGTTCGATATAAAAAACTGGTTTTAGTGACAGATACCACATAATATGCTTTGAGAAAAGACGTCTTTAGAATATCGGAGGTAACCTCAACTGGTCAATATCCTGGGAACCGCAGTGCCAAGAGGAATGATGAAGGATTAGAAATTAGCCTCAGAGTATTAGAAGATGATGCGAGTCACAAAAAATCATAAAATAAAAAACTTTTTAACAAAAAATTCAACCGACGAAAAGGAACTAAAAAGCAAAAAATAAATAAACCTTTCAAGTCTTGAGTATTGAGCTTATTTACCTACATAAAATTTCAAATTTTATGTAGGTAAATAAGCTAATTTTGAGTCGGCGCCCTAATAAAATGATTAATTACCTACATCTAGCCTTCTTCATTTCTACGTACATATAAAATATAGATATTTAATAATCAGATTTTTGTTTGGCGCCGACTCAAAATTAGTCTACTTAAAATTTGATATTTTATGTAAGTAAATAAGCTCAATACGCAAGACTTGAAAGGTTTATTTATTTTTTGCTTTTTAGTTCCTTTTCGTCGGTTGAATTTTTTGTTAAAAAGTTTTTTATTTTATGATTTTTTTTAATTTTTAGTGTATTTTCTTTTTTGGAAGTCGGTTTGTTTTTTTTGTAAAAAAGTTTTTTTATGTTGGAAATAATAACTTTTACCGTTTTTATGAATGAAATTTACCTACTTGTAAAAATATTGACGCACATAAAAGTTTGTCTCCTTGCATCAATAATATCTTAGCGACCGAATGTGGTCGTTACGCGATCGTTATTTATGTTGAGACTCCATGCTCCAGTTCGGTTTTCTAGTTTAAGAGTCTATGTTACCTCAAATGGCTTAGCATTATCCTCCGTTATGTCGATAATACTGCAGCATTAATTTTGAAATAAATATATGGCAAGGTTGAGGATCAATGTTAAGTATTATAAACCTCAAAAACACGATTCCATAAAATTTTCTCGATAGAAAAAAAATCCAAAGTTACCTCTAAACCGAAAACAATAAACCGCTAGCATTCAAAAAATGCTTAAAATTAGATCATGAAACTTTGCATACTAACTGAACTTACTATAAAGCAGGTCCTACAAGTTTTTTTATTTTTAAATTACCATTATTTTCACAGTAAAAATAAAATACCTAAACTATCACCTAAACTATGCCGTCTTGAAGCTTGTTCCCTGGCGCCCGACGCCCCCGTTCAGTCTCGCTTCGGCTTTCGAACGGGAGGGCTGTGTCGCTTGCGCTCAGAGCACACATTACGCAACAAGACTACGTAAAATACAAATCTTGTAGTACTTATACTTATAGTGTTGGTGCAATGGGAAATAACCGTAATAAAAATAAGAAACGAAAGGGTTGGCGCAAAGAAACTGGAAAACATGATAAACGTAATGAAGTAAGTATATAGCTACCTATCTACTTACAGTATTAGTGATTACAAACATGTCACGTTTGGTGCAGTGGCAGGTGATTGGCTGCTGCGTTAGGAGTTGCAGGTGTTTCTGCATGTGAAGATTTGTGTTTGTAAACGCACCTTTCACGATTCAGGCGAAATCCAGGTGTACACTTTTTTTTTTGATAAAAAATGTGAAAAATGGGTGTCCAATTTTGTAAAAAGTTAAAAAGTTCCCTAAATAGGTTTGTTGTTGTTTTGACAATATACAACAAATAGGTATCTATGTAGTACCTAATTGTTTTTTTTTATAATGTTGCCGACTCCAGGATTTCAACTGAATCGGAGACGGTGCGATTACAAACACAAATCTTCACATTCACAAACGCGCAGATCCGACACAACTGTCTGTAGGCCATAAAACACTGATCTGTTATTATTATTACTACACATGGCTATATAATTTTGACGGCACGGTTGGCGCAGTGGTTGAGCGTTCGGCTGCTACGCTGCGTGTCACGGGTTCGATCCCCGCACGGAACAAATATTTGTATGACCTGCAGATAGTTGTTCCGGGTCTGGGTGTCTTGTGTATGTGAATTTACATGCTTGTGAACGCACCCACGATACAGGAATATTCCTAGTGTGGGGCAACATTTTTTTAAAAGACAAACAAAAATCAAAAAAAAAATTATCAAGCTATAAATTTCCAGTATAAGCTGATCTCACATTGTATAGGAATTCCGTACAATGAGAGGTCAGCTTGTACTGGAAAATTATCCCTCCACCATCAAATACCAATTCACCAAATTTGTATTTCAATAAAAAATGTAGGGAGGGTAATTGTTATTTGTTATTCATAGGGCAAGTCTGCTTCTATGTATGATTTAGTCTTCTTTTGTATATTTTTAGGGTTCCATAGCCAAATCATAAATAAAAATATGTGAGGTCTAGGTAGGTATTTATTTGTCCCGTGTGATTGTTACAGGACCGGACGGACGGAGGTATGACCTCCGAAAACTGTAGAAATAAATTCGGACGAAACAAATCTTCATGTGTTACAAAATATATAATTGTAAGTACCTATCTATCATACGTGTGTGATAATCACGAAATTTGCTGTTCCCCATGGCACTACCGCTTGGTACTAACGCGTAACGGTACTATCACGAAATTGGCGAATTCATAATAAAATTTTCATAATGTTGGACTTTTTAGGGTTCCGTATTATTTATTCATGTTGACAAAATTATGCTGCCGGGGTCGCGAGTATATTTGAAAGAGAGTTACCGCGGCTCTTGGCACAGGCAACTGAAGGAACAGGGGTGGGTTTTAGTTAGTAAAAGTCTGAGATGCCCTCCCTCTCCGCCCAGAGCGGGAGGTCATTTTTTATATTTTTTTTTATTATAATCGTTTATTAGGAACAGAACAACAAATACAGGCAGATAAAAAAACAATGTACAACGATGGTAGCTGCAAAAGTTTAAAACTTTGGCGCAGCCACCAACGCCCATCACGCTAGTCATTGAATGATAACATAACATACCCCAAAAAAAGTGTTTTATAATGAATGTTGTGTTTTCTTGCAGATCACCCGAGAACATGAGCTGTTCACTGAATATACACAATCATTGAAATCAAGCGTCCCATTGCAGCATTCTAAACATCTTTGGACGAAGCTAAGATATAGATAAGATAGAAGTAAATTTTTGGAGAAAAACTCAAAACGGACTTGTCGTAAATAAAAAACATCCTTGCTATATACAAGTTCAAGGACAATTACATATCATCGGTACAAAAAAAATGTATTTTCGGAATAAGGTCTGGATGCGACAAAAACATCAAAGTCGAAATTATAGAAAGATGACCAATATTTCTGAAATGGAACTAAAATTAGAACATTTTTATAAAACATGCATGTTACCTGAGCTATGCAATTCCAGACATGTTCTAACTATGTAAATTAGAAATTTAAGCGATTAAAAATAAATGTTATTTAATTTTGACTATTTTTAATTACTTTGAAAAAAACTTATGGTATTTATCATACCTACCTACATACCTACCTGCATACTTACCTACTTATCCTACCTATACCTACCTATCTTATATTTATACAAACCTTGTCCTGAGAATCGCGAACACATCAAAAAAAGAATTATGCAATTTGGTGAAGTCCTTCGAAAGATATACGCATACCTACATTTCGGCGATTCATTCTTATATAGATGCATAATAACTAATAAAGTGGTAATACAAGGAGAAAGCTACCTATTATAAGATTTTAAAATGGCACAGCGTAAACTTACTACCAAGCCAATGTACCTACAGAACCCTCAGTGCAATGGTGACTCGCACTTGACTAGTTTTTTAGCTCTACTGCTACTAAACCGACTCTAAACCACTGCATAAATTCTACAATTTATGTAGTGGTTTAGAATCGATTTTTCTAACCTATGTATACCATATGTATGTATACCTAGGTACTTGCATATACCTACAACCTACATAATTACCTACATGCGCAAACGGCTGTCACATAACATACATACACTAAAACTATAAAACGCAAACTTACTACAAAACTAATTGGTGGAACCCACAGCGCAAAGTTGGCTCGCATTTGACTAGTATTTTATAGAAGTAGGTAGGTAAAATAAAATAGTGTGCACGGCTAGACATCACCTATACCGTCCAGTATAAGCTGATCTCGCATTTTATAGGCTTTCCGCACACTGAGAGGTCAGCTTATATGGAAACTGATCGTTTATAGATACATTGAAATTGTATTTGCGATATAATATATAATTTTATATTCATAAAATGACAAGTTAAAATTAAATTAGATTGATAATTTTATTTCTTAGTACTCGTCCGATAATAGTGTAGTTTACTCTAACGAAATCGCTTCGACCTCAAGGCCGCGCGTGTCGCGTCTCTGCGAGCAAAAGTGTGCGAGCGAGATAAAGAGTGCAGTGGCACGCGGGGAAGTGGGGGCGAAATTAGAATTTGAGCTGAGGTGGTATAGGCTCTTAAGAGTCTGGTAACACTAGGTATACATTACAAGTGTTTGGAAGGTAACTCCCCATCCCTGTCGCACACGCGCGTCTTACCAAAAGAATTATCCGAGACATGACGAAACCACCCGATAGTGCCGTCCATAAAATATAGTAAAAACTGCCCAATAAGAAAAAAAGTAATATTATTGAAATTGAAATAATTCGATTTTTAAAATTTATACTAAATAATTATTTTTTCCTCAGCCCACGCTGTCCCACTACTGGGCAAAGGCCTTCCCATACCTTTCCAGCTTTCTGGTGAGAAAGCTGGAAAGGTATGGGAAGGCCTTTGCCCAGTAGTGGGGGTCCTAACCTCTCCGGCCAGTCGGTCAGGAACGAATCCAGATCGTAGGTATTAAATATAAAAAAGTGTGTGTGTAATTTTGTACGCACGTAAGAAGTTATACTTTTTTGGCGTAACAAGATAAAAAACCAAACTGTCACAAAGGTTATTAAAGGAAAACAATCATTCTTCATGAACCACAGACCATAGCTAACTTCAGGGTGAATCGGTTCTAGCTAACTTCAACCTGTTAATTTTGTGTGACAGTGATACGGGCGCATCTTAAAATTTCACTCTCATAATTTTTTCATAACGCGCCTAAAGAAGTATAACTTCAAAAAACAGTGGCACTCCGAGAGTGCCGACACAAGTGAAAACTTGAACAATTACGGTGTCGGTAACGGTAACCTGAGTCTTTAAGTCAAGAGTGAACAGGTTACTTCTATGCAACCGTGCTCCATCTTCGAACACATCATCGCTTACCATCAGGAGGGATAGTGGTCAAACGCGTGCCTATCAAGAATAAAAAAAAAATTACAGTGTCGCGAGTGCAATTGTTTTTTCCCATCTCAAAAAATGCCCAACGCGCATAAAGAAGGTTTCACTTCAAAATAAATTAAATTAAATTAAAATAACACACTCAAATAACCGTCACGAGACCCTTCCAAACATATCAATGACCATTTTGAATCGATCGATTCTAGTTTTACATCTCGATTAATCGACTTGTTTGCTCTATGATATCGAATGACAGCACTACTGTTATCATTATCTCAATGCCAAATGCCGCACGTAGGCAAACACAAACACAACTAAAGGATAATATTGTTATTGTGCTCTTATTATAACTTCGGTAAGTACTAGTATCTTATTAGTACTCGTAACTCCGAGGTTTGTCTTTTAATAGGTTCATCTAATTCCACATTCACTCACAAACACTGTTAGTTCAGCAGTCCGACAGTCACCTCACTCACCTCGTGATCACAGATTAACTCGTGATCGAGTTCGAGACAGTTAAAATCTATTGCCTGCTAATTTGGACGCGCAAAGGGAAACATTGTCACAATCATTACTGTAGCATAATCTATCCATTACATCATCATTTTGTAATTCTTTACATAATTAAAATATTCTCGTAGGTTGGTCGGGCATTACGCAAGTCGCAAACCACAGAGTACAAAATTAAATATCGCAAACTCTCCAGTCTCCTGTCTTTAGCTCGGGACGGGACGCGTCGAAACGTTGCCACATAATAATTAATTATTTTCCCTGTATATTTTATTTAGTTGATCGTGGTTTTAAAATATATCTCTAACTAGCGACCCACGCCGGCTTCGCACGGGAGCAGATTTTTCTTTTTTAAATTTCCCAAAATTCTCTGACTTGCAAACCTTGTCCTGACAATTAGGAATACAACAAAAAAATAATAAGCCATATAGGTTCAGCCGTTTCGAAGTGATGCGCTTACATACAATAAACAATTTATTTTTATTTATATAGATTTTAAATGACTACACTTATGATATTTTTAATGATTAACATTTAAATGTTACTTGTTTATAAAGTATGCAATATTACAAAAAGACGCAGTTTCGAATATAAATAAAAAAGATTATTTATATTCGAAACTGCGTCTTTTTGTATCCACAGCGACCTCAGAACTCATGAGAGTATTATTTTACTGTACATAAGAAAAATGAATAACCGTATGATTTATTAATTGTTCTGAGACAGCGACACGCCGACAACTAGCGCTGTGGATTCGTGCCTGCGTGCACGGGCCGCTGCATTATGCTGAGCGGTAGCCGTTTCGCCGTCGCGTGGTAGTGACGCATATTTCTGTCTAGGATATATTTTTTTAGAGTAAATACCCACTTGTTAACCGACTTCGAAAAAGGTGGAGGTTCTATGTTCGACTGTATGTATGTTTTTTTTATATATCTATGTAAACCGATTTCTCTGTCAATTGTGGACCGATTTTCAAAATTCTTTTTTTATCTATATAAATAGAAAGAATATACTTCCAAGGGCGCTTTTTGAAAAACTGAACAGAAACGAAAAAAACGTATACCTAGATGACGTTTTGGTGTCCTCCAATTACGACTATGTTTAAATTCCACGTTGCATGTTATTGGGGTTTTTAGTTCTGGGGTATAACAACTAAAAAGTGAAAAATAAAAAACTTGTTTACTCCAAAAATAAAAAACCGACTTCCAAAAAAAAAATACACTAAATATTTAAAAAAATAATTTAATTTCGGAAGTCGGTGTTAAATAACGAAGAAATAAAATACAAACACCGACTTGCGAAATTAAAGTTATTTTTTAATATTTAGTGTATTTTTTTTTTTGGAAGTCGGTTGTTTTTTTTTGTAAAAAAGTTTTTTTTTTGTTTTTAGGCAACTGCTACGTAATAAATGTATTTATGTGGCGTCGCTTTCACGTGAATAAACAGTTTTTCTTTCTTCCTTTGCTTCTTTTTATTCTTCTTCTTTCAAATCGACAGTTTCGTATTTTTAAATACTTTGACCCAGAAACTGGCTACATTAATTGCAGCGTCAAGTCCTCCTTAGTGCAGTGTATGGGCATGGGCACTAGGGGCATTCCAGTATGTGAGTCATGTTCTGGACAGGGGCACCGCACTCACATTGGGTATCTAACGAGTCTATAAAACCCTATTTTGCCAAGTTGTATTTGCAGAAACCTACCATTTTTTTTAGGGTGGGAAATCATCAAATTACTCGCTCTGGAGCAGGAGCGCGTGTCAGACTATTACTGACTAAAACCCAACAGCGTTCCTTTAGCTACCTGTGCCTGGGCTTCGGTGACTCTTTCATCATGTACTGGATTAGGACCTTTTTTTTAACCGACTTCGAAAAAGGAGGAGGTTATCAATTCGGATGTTTGTATTTTTTTTTTTTTTTTTTTATGTATGTTCGGGCATAACTCTGTCATATATTGACGAATTTGCAAAATTCTTTTTTTGTTCGAAAGGGGTTTATACCGAATAGGTCCCATTTAAATTTCAAAAAGATCTGATGATGGGTTTCGGAGACAGACAACGGAACTCTTCAAAAATTGACAGCAAATCAACCGCGATTGCTGCTGTCGTATGTCTATGAATTGTTAACACAGTTTAATGGGGAGCCACAACTAAAAAGTGAAAAATAAAAAACTTTTTTACAAAAAAATAGAACCACCTTCCAAAAAAAGTGCAAAATAACTTTAATTTCGGAAGTCGGTGTCAAAAAACGAAGACACAGGAACACCGACTTCTGAAATTAAAGTTATTTTGCACTTTTTTTGGAAGTCGGTTCTATTTTTTTGTGAAAAAGTTTTTTTTGTCAAAAAGATCTAAAACTAAATATTAAAGTTACGCCCGAATTAATAAGCCCGATAACATGGAACATAATTGGAGGAAACCAAAACGTCATCTGTGTATAGAATTTTGAAAATCGGTCCACAATTGACAGAGAAAACGGTGAACCACCAGAAAAAAAAATTAAAATAAAACATAAAAGCAGTCGAACACAGAACCTCCTCCTTTTTTCGAAGTTGGTTAAAAATAAATGAAATGTAAGCAAAGCTGGATAATAAAGAAAAGTAAAGTCTTGGAGAATGTTTGCATGAGTATTTATAGTACATAATTATTAAAATAGCAACGTCAAAACAGAACTAAAACCCGACTGCGCAAAAAACGACGATTGATGTGTAGAACTGCCGATAGATGGCGCTGGTAGTATTCATAAAAGCCGAAATTGTAAAAGTTTTTCTGTCATTGTTTCATTCTATTTTAAAGAGGTTATCAATTCGACCGTATATATATTTTTATACTTTATATTTTAAACTCAATCGGTCGAGCAGATTCGGAGCTAATTGGCTGTGACAGACGAACAGACAGATACACAAGTGATCCAATGAGGGTTCCATTTTTCAATACGGATGTTCGCAACCCTAAACACGAACTCTAGTGCATTCTGTAAATCATAATTTAATTTCTATTTTCTTGTTACTATTTTCAGGGCTTTCTAAAAGATGATATGATCAACGTAAGCCTACAGCTGCAGTCCACTGATGGCCGTGGGCCTCTTCAATCACAGGCCCAACTTCTCGATCCTCAACTACTCTCATGCAGCTGCCAGCAGTCATCCCGGCAAGATCGTCGCCCCACTTAGCCTGAAGGCGTCCCACCTAGCATTTAACTGGTCTATTTGCGCTACGCAAGAACACAACTAACACTTATCAAAAATTAGGTACGTGAATATATCAATCAATCGGCCTGGCCTTTTTTTTTGTGGGAAATTATCAAATAACTTCTCCTGCTCTGGCCCTGACCCTGCAGTCTCGACATTGATAGCGATCGCTACGTCCTAACGATCGGTCGCTACGTCGTATAAATAATTCATTTTCTTGAAATATGTACAGAGGCGGCGTAAATTTTAACTTGCAATCACTATTTTTCATGAAAACTGATCAACTGATCTGCTGGTCTCTGTACATATTTCAAGAAAATCAATTATTTTTCCGACGTAGCGACCGATCGCTAGGACATAGCGATCGCTACCAATGTCGAGACTGCAGGCCCTGGCCCTGCAGTCTGGTCTACGTCGGAAAAATAATTGATTTTCTTGAAATAGGTATGTACAGAGACGGAGTAAATTTTAACTTGCAAGCACTATTTTTCATGAAAACTATTTTTTTTTAAATTTTAAATATTATCTATACCGCTTGTAACAATTAATGATCACGTAACGACCGATCGTTAGGACGTAGCGATCGCTATGTCCTAACGATCGGTCGCTACGTCGGAAAAATAATTGATTTTCTTGAAATATGTACAGAGACGGCGTAATTTTTAACTTGCAAACACTATTTTTCATGAAAACTGATCAACTGATCTGCTGGTACATATTTCAAGAAAATCTATTATTTTTCGGACGTAGTGACAGAGTTTACTATGTTATGAGTTAACTATGTCGAGACTGCAGGCCCAGGCCCTGCAGTCTCGACATTGATAGCGATCCCTACATCGTAACGACCTGTCGTTACGTCGGAAAAATAATTGCTTTTCTTGAAATATGTACAGCGACGGCGTAATTTTTAACTTGCAAGCACTATTTTTCATGAAAACTGATCAACTGGTCTGCTGGTCTCTGTACATATTTCAAGAAAATCAATTATTTTTCCTACGTAGTGACAGATCGTTAGGACATAGCGATCGCTATCAATGTCGAGACTGCAGGGCCTGGGTGGAGCGGGAGGGCGTGTCAGACTTATAATCATTCTCCTGCCCTTATCCCAATTTGTTTCTGTATCTACATGAGTATCTTTTGGTCGAAACTTTTCTTTCCTTCTTCTTTCTTTCTAAGTACTACGCTAGGCCAGCTCAAGGTCAAAGTGTTACTACCGAGGTGCGGCCTACTGTACTAAGGTAGCTACTTAAAATATGCCGTCGCAATGCAGGTGTCTTCTGGGCTCACTAGCTTCATTGTACCTACTGTATCTCATCCATCGCTTATCATGGGCGAGACCGAGGTCAAGATCAGGCTCATCTAGGGTTGCCAACTTTTTTTAAAAGAAATAGAGTAGGTACATACCTATATTAGATTTCAGGGAGGGTAAATAAAGAGTACCTACCAACCAATACCAATGCAAACTTCAAGCACACATCACTTTTTCCAACAAAAGAATGGCGTGGATAAGAGCAAAAGTAACGAATTGATTGTTAGTATATGGTATAGTACTTACCACAACTGAATCATCAGCTTTTATGCGATGAGTGTGATGACTCACGTCATAATTATTTTAGGTATTTTACAAGTATGAAAATAGTAGATATATTTTTTAATTATTATTTACAGATTAACAACTTACAAGAAAATAAACTGTCGTAGTGAAGATTCAAGAAGACGAGGAAGTCGCTTGCTGTGAAAATGTCCAACTCTACCAAACTATCAACTAGTCAGGTGAACACGAAAGAAAAAATAGAAGTAAAGAGGAGATATAGACAAATTTATACGTATTCAAAGCGTGCTGGTACGTCGGGGATACGAGGCCAACTATATGAGACCAAACTGCTAGGCCTAATATATTTTAGAGCACTACACGATGAACTTATCGAAGAATTCTACTTAGCAACAAATGTTGATGACCTTGGCATGTTTGATGACATTTGTTTAAGAGCCGAATTGCAAGGGTTTGAGAAGCCAGTCAACGTGTTCATACAAGCTAAACATCGAGAGAACGACAGACTTTTAACGCTTAATAATAAAAAAGATCTAGCCAATTGTTTTGACAGTTACTTAAGAATCAAACGCAGATTTCAACCGGAAAATAATGATGTGTTATTTAAAGGGACGTTTTTTGAAACAGATTGTGTTTTCGTTATGTATACAACTGCTAAAGACGACGGCAGTGGTAAGCCTTGTGAAGGTAGCTTGATCTCGTTTTTAAACAATCTTATTAGTACGGGTAACCCTGGCTCGCAGCCGTCGTACACAGACGAAGACATGGATCTCTTATGTCAACAAGTTTTGGAAGAAGAACTCGTCACGCTGGCGCAAAAGATAGCCAGGTATATACTGAATGATGCTAGCCAAATAATGAATGATGAACTCGTTCTACGATATCATTATATATTAGCGCAAGAAGTTTTTGACATCTCCAATATTTTACCTGAAGGACATCGCATAGCTTACTTTAGATCAGACTTCTTTTCTCAATCGCACAAAAATATTCAGATATTCAAAAATGTATTGTGCTCAGAGGTTCTCGAAATACGGAAAATAGACGTAACGAATGAAACGCAAGGCTTATTGGCACATTTCCAGTTAGAATCCGATGATAGTGAAAATCTAAGTAAACTGATAAGAGGAAGCGTTATTAAGTTCAAACATGGCAACCTCGAGTTCCATGATAACAAGGTACCTCATCACTATAAAGTAAAATTGGAAGATATCAACAACAATACCAAGGAAGTCAAGGACAAAGCTGTTGAACTAGCTGTAAAGAAATGTTTGAAGAACTCACTACAGTTTAAAGTGCCAGCTACATTTGGCAATAAAGATCTAGCAATCAGAGGTAATGACGCGAAAATCGGCAAAAGATTGGATTATTTGTGTAAGAAACTTATAGATTTAATAGAAAATGCAGAAGGAGAAAAAATCACTATAGATGAGTCTATGGAAGATGGCTTTCTGCGTCTCAACGGTGGTATAGCCTCTGCCGTAGGTAATATCATAGTGTTTGATGACACCTGTAACTTATTTAAGTTCTGCGAGAACTGTGAATCACTAGAACGTGTAGCTAAAAGATTTCATACATTATTGAAAAGTAAAATAAAAAATTTACACGACTACAAATTTGATATGAGAGCCAAAGCGTTCCCGAAACTAACTTTAAACCGAAGTGATAATGATGAACTTGTCGTGAAAGATTTCTTCAGCAAACTCGTGTTTTATACAAGTCAAGGTGATGAGAATGATGTAGAAAAGACAATGATAGCCGAAATAGAGAAAAATCAAGCCAAATTCAATCACAATCCAAAAAAGAAATCGGAAGCAATATTTCTGAGGTACCATAACGAAATACAAAAATGGTGGTTGACACCTAAAAAGGGAGTCTATCTCACAAATAAAAGCAAGTTATATGAGGAAGCTGTATATAGTATGAGAGCTGTTAATATGATGCCTCAGATGAGTTTCGAAAACTTAGGATTTTTAGCGGTAGAACTAATGTTTTCCTGCAACGCCACTCGCCAAAATGAATAAAAAACCACAACATAATTATGCTGGTTAATCCTCGGTAATCCTCTAAAGGGGGAATTCATTTGCGCACTGGCGGCGAGGCAACGGTTTAAACCGTTGGCTCGCCGTATTGTTGGCTTTCGTTGGTGATCCATTGGCGAGCAAAACAGTGTACTCTCATCGTTGGCAAAGTCATGGCGTGCTCCCAGACGGAGTTACTTTGTTACTTGGATATACTGTTACATCAGGAGAAAGAACAAAAAAATAAAGAAGAAAAGACGCCATAAAGTGTGGGTAAAAAATTGGCCAATTTTTTTACTGTCAAATTTAAATTTACTGTCAGAGCTTATTGGTGAGCCAAATGGCTACCGAAATTATATAGGGATGTCCGAGGAAGTGTTTATGGAGCTGCTGAGTTTAGTGTCCCCTCGAAAATGTGTCTGTCAGTCCATCTGTCAAATTAGCAATTATACTTTTAATTTTTAAAATAAATTAACACTAATTTGTATGCTATTTTTCTTGCACCTAGCATTTTCCTCGCTGAAGAAGGTGAAAAATTGTATGTTGTGTAGTGTAGTACAACACTAAATTACTAAAGACTGAAGGAAAAGTTATTCTGCGTCTCGTACCTTTGCAACCCTCCTCGCTACGCACATGATTCAATACAAGTACTCGCGCCGAAAACATTTTACAAAAAAAGTTTAGAAGTAAAAAAGTATATTATTTTTTGGAAGACGGTTGTTTTTTTTTGTAAAAAAGTTTTTTATTTTACACTTTTTAGTTGTTATACCCCAGAAGTAAAAACCCCAATAACATGGAACGTGGCATTTAAACATACTCGTAATGGGAGAAAACAAAGACGTCATCTAGGTATACGTATTTATCGTTTTTGTTCAATTTCTCAAAAAGCGCTGAAGCAATTTCCATAAAACTTATATGGGACCACCTCGGGAGTATATTCTTTCGGATAAAAAAGAATTTTTAAAATCGGTCCACAACTGACGGAGAATAAATCGGCAAACACACAAAAAAAAAACAGTCGAACATAGAACCTCCTCCTTTTTCGAAAGTCGGTTAAAAAACAACTTTGCAGCCTTGCTTATCGAATAGCTATTGTGTAGCTGCTGGACGTTGTCGCGCAGCGCGTGCAGTCCACCAAGGTCGGAAAAAGACTGTCGGCTTGCCGGCTCGACTGATCCACTGACGGTTTTTTTGCACCGCGCGGGCTTAAAGGCTCAATTACACCTTCCGATTTCAAGGGACCCAATTTAGGAACTAACTAACTAGGAAGCAGGAAGCGAGCAATTACACTATCCTAAATTGAACTCCTAAGTCGGCAGTGTTGCCAACTCTTACAAATTCGAGTCCCTAAACAGAATATCAAAAGTCGCTATAAATAGTCTCATAAAAACTGATTCTACCAGGAGCAGACTTAAAAATAAAAAGAGCGGACTCAGATTTTTTTTCTGGGAAAGGGACTTTGTGAAATTTAATTTAATTTTAAACACAAACCAAAATACTACTACCCCATTTGTAGCGACAAAGTCTCTAAATTGGCAACACTTAGCTCTAAATCGGGGTGATGCGATTACACTATCCTAAATCGTACACAATTTAGGAAGTCAAATTGGGACGTCCCAATCTCACTAAATCGTATCCTAACTGCTCTAACTGCTATTACACCTTCCTGTTTCCTAAATTGGGTCCCTTGAAATCGGAACGTGTAATTGAGCCATAAGGCTCACCCGCCAAGTGGCGCCCTCATTAAATAAAAAATCGTAGCAAAATGGCTGCCTCCTCTTTGCGCATAGTTATGTTCGTTTTGTGATTTTTCTGTTTGTTTTTTCCTTTTTCTATATGATTTCGGAATATAGCTTATCAGAATAATTTCTGTGATTGTATTTAGATACGTTGAGTCGTGCATCTGCTTCTCTGTTTCATCCTCACATAGTTTTAATCGAGATATTGATTCTTTTATTCTAAGTGACTTGCGAGATATTGTTGCTAATACTATTTAAAAACGATACAAGACAGTGACTCTAAGTTTGTGAACCATCATGAGCAAGGGTCACAGATGTGAAGATTGCGGTATCAAGGAGGCCTGGCGTACTGGAAACAAGTTGCTTTTTTCCAAGTTTCCACTAGATCCAAACCGGTGAGTAAAGATCAAATTATATAGGCTTATAGTACAAACCGCACAGCACCGGTTATTGTAGCAACACTTGGGGTAGGCCTATGTCCAGCAGTGGACGTCTTTCGGCTGAAATGATGATGATGATATCTTAATAATAAAATTGTCTAATTTGAATTGTAATCTAATTTAGTCTAAGTAGATTGATGGTTTAATACATGGTTCAGAGAGTCTATGAACGTGATCATTATATTATCGACTTAGGAGATCATTATGTAAATTGAAATAAATTCACAGTCAAAAATAGTAAGTAACCTTTTCTTTTGTATCTTTCAGCTGTCGAGAGTGGCTAAAACAAGTGCATCTACCAATAGAAAAACTGCATTAGCAGTGAAATTTATGTGCTAACCACTTTGGAAAAAAGGATTTCAATAAAAAAGGCAATCGTCTGAAAAGACATGCAATACCAACTTTGAATTTGATGGCCTTACTTCTCACTGACGCACAATTCAAAAGTCAAAAGGTAACTTTAATAAACACCATAATTTATCTCTATTATAATAATATAATTCAGTAAAGTCCTTTTAGCAAGACACCAACTGTTTTATTTTTGTTCTAGAATCTTGTCCACCAGCTACTGAACAGAATGATAATATCCAGGAAGTGCAAACAGGTACGTGGAATAAATACATATCTCTGATTGCCATCAACCAAACACAAATCCAGATTCCAGGCTTGTGTTTGTTGTAGAAACAACAAACACATTATTTTATGTTAGAACACTTACTTAGCTGACTGTTCTAGAAATTCCAATTCATTCAGTTCCAATTCACGTTCCAAAAACACAAGGGACTCTGCATTTAAAGGGAATAATAATTATACATTTATACAGTCATAATTATTATAAAACACAAATATAGGGTGAACTGTTGAGATGATCTGAGGAGGGAAAATTAAACTGGGAATGAAATGTGGGATAATTTCCATTCTCCACACGGGTGAAGTCTGTCATTTAAAATGTTTATCTTTTATTTTAATTAATAAAACATTAAGAGTCTGAAACAATTAATGAACCTTGAATATTTGGTGGTTACAAACTAATTTCAAATCATAATGTATCTTTCAGATCATTTGCCTGAAGCAGTGCCGTCCACAAGCCAACATTCGAGACATATCCTTAAGGAGCTGTCTCAAAATGGTAATTATGTTACTATATCCTACTAATATTATGACGGCACGGTTGGCGCAGTGGTTGAGCGTTCGGCTGCTGCGCTGCGTGTCGCGGGTTCGATCCCCGCTTGGAACAAATATTTGTATGACCTGCAGATAGTTGTTCCGGGTCTGGGTTGTCTTGTCTATGTAAATTTACACGTTTGTGAGCGCACCACAAACATGTAAATTCACATACACAACCACAGGAATAATTCCTAGTGTGGGGCAACGATTAAATAATAAATAAATTATAAATAATTTGAAAGTCTGTAGGTATGTTGGTGAGTATGTGATTTTGGATGTTTGTTAATCACCTTGGCTGAACTGATATTTGGCACATTTAGACCATGCAAGACATAATTATGTTAGGACAAATGATTTTTTTTATCCGGGTAGTACATATCCGTAGGATTATTTTCGAACTAAACGCATGTGAAGACTGTTTTTTTAAATAATATTATCAAATTTTATTCTTAATAATCAAGAAATAAGCTGGATGAGAGTTGCCGGAACCAAGCAATCTAATCTAAAACTAGTTTCAAATCATAACATAATATCATTTCAGATCTTTTGTCTGAAGCAGTGCCATCCGCGAGCCAGCAATCGAGACATATCCTCATGGAGCTGCCTCAAAATGGTTAGTATCTTTTTAAATAAAAATCAATTGCCAAAAATGTTTCATCCGTGCATCACTTCAAAGTGGCTGCACCTATAATTCCTTTTTTGTTGTATTCGTAATAGTCAGGACAAGGTTTTTAAAATATTTTTTGGGAAAATCCACCTGTAGAGTAGGTAGGTATATGTAGATATGTAGGTAGGTAAGTAGGGTAGGTATACCTTAGATAAGTACTTAGTGCTACCCGTGAGAAGCTGGGCCGGGTAAAGCTAGTTTTAAATATGATTACCAAATTCTTTGAATAACATATTGTCAGTATCAATCTAAAAATTCTATGGGTTTATAACAGAGAAATATTGAGAATGAGAGTATTTGTCACTAAGGCACAGGTTAAATTTTTATACTGCCACTGTTGTAGTAATTCATGACACAGGAAAAATTAGCTATTCTTTTACTAATTTCTCTTTGCATTTACTTTTCAGAAGGAATGCATACCCAAAGTGAGAGAGAGAAATTTAAAGAAATAAAGCAACATTTAGAAAACTATCTGAGGAAAACTAAGTAAGTACTTTATCATTATGATTATACTATACATAGACGCCCACGCCCTCCTACGTGAAGATTTTACCATACTTACAACTAAGGTTCGGTTCCTATAAACAAAAACGAATAGTTTTGCTTACCAGCGGTAGCTTTTTTTTTGCCAAACGGCATAAATAGATTCGTAAGCATACCTGTGATATAAGGATACAAGTCTTAATTTTTACCAATAACGGTCCGTACATTATAGGAATCGGTCATTAGTATTAATAATTATCTTCCAGTCATCATTCCACTTCCAAAAAATTGGAATTCACATAAATGAATGCAACTGATATGCTAAAGAGCTAAATCTAATTTTTAAGTTGGTATAATACCTACACAAATTCGTGTTCATTATAATCCATAAAGCTTTTCTCACATGATGATGTTAAAAACAAATATACAGCCAGATTGAAAGATATTCTCAAAATTGTTGGAGTTAATTTGTGCTCTACTGCTCATTTCAAATAGAAAATATCCCTGCGTTTTATATGCAGGGAAATGTTTACAAGTCTCATAGAATATTTTGCTTATATTTAATTATCTTTACAGATTTAACACCAAGGAAAAAGCATTTAATGGAGCAATTAGAAAAACTAAATGCATCGTGCATCACTTAGATGCAGCGCCAGTCTCTTGGAAAAATTGGAGTCAGGCGTTCTGAAAGAAATTGTGACAACAAAAACAAAAAAGAAAGCTCGGCGGTCGACGTTGGTTGGACAATGAAAAATAAAATATCAGCCTTGACTATATTTGAGAGGCCACCAAAAGCCTATAGATACTTGCAGCATCTCATGCCATTGCCAAGCGTAAAAACAGTGTACAATGTTTTAAAAAAAATTCCAGTGACCACTGGTGTTAACAAGGCGGTGATTGAACATTTAAAAAAAAATGTTGTCAAAAAAGATGTCAAAGGCAGATACTGCGGCTTAGTATTTGACGAAATTGCCTTAAGGTGAAAGCTCCACCCTAGCCCGCGAAATTAAAATTTTCTTAAGTTTTTTGCAATTTGCAGGTCAGTGTCAGGTTGTATCTTGGTCAAAATTTGATTCGCAGCCGTAGCTAGTATGTATTTATAGAACTGTAATCATTAAAATCATCAATACAACTCTTTCAGTTAGTATTAGTACCAAATGTCATGATTTCATGAAATACTACATTTAGCACTAATACTAACTGAGAGAGTCATATTGATGATTTTAATGATTATAATTGTAGAAATACGTACTTGCTACGGCTGCGAATCAAATTTTGACCAAGATACAATCTGACACTGACCTGCAAATTGCAAAAAACTTAAGAAAATTTTAATTTCGCGGGCTAGGGTGGAGCTTTCACCTTAAGGCCCTACTAACGGCTAAGTGGCGCCCTCATTGAATAAAAAGTCCTAGCATAGCACAGAAAATAAATATTAAAGAATCCAACGTCACGTTGATTACAAAGAGGATAAAGTATTTTTATGTTGTTAAAACAGGTCTCGGAATGTTTAGTATCCAAAGTAGTAGGCAAAAGTGTCAGAAACGGCCGTTTGTACCGGCGCCACTTAGCCGGTAGTAGACCCTTAAAACGACGTCTTTTCTTAGATATTAAAACCGATAAAGTTAAGGGATATGAAGACTTTGGCTTAGAAGCAGGATGTAGCTCTCAACTGAACGACCATGCATTGTTATTTATGTTGCAAGGTGTTAGAGCAAAGTTTAAGCAACCAGCTTTTTAATTTGTCAAGGGAACACTTTACTCCCCAAAACTTGCATCTATAATTAAAGAAGTCACAAGTATTGTTAAAGATACCGGTTTTAATATTAGAACCACAATTTGTGATCGGGACCCTACAAACACGGGAGCCCTGAAATGATTAAAATCATTGTCCTCTTTATACAATACGAGTGAAAATTATTTTACAAACTGTTATGACAAAAAAAGTTTATATTATCTATGATGTACCCCACATATTCAAGTCAATAAGAAATAATTTCCACAACTATATATTATTTAGAATAGATATTATTATGGATCATAAAAGTGAATGCGTAGTAGTAGCCCGCAATTTTTTTTTTGCAATTTTATGTCAGGTTGTATCTTGATCAAAATAATAATATGATTCGCGACAATAACAAATAATTTCAATTCTTATAATTAAAAGTATGTAAACTCATAATAATATTTGTTAGTGTCGCAAATCATATTTTGTTTAAGATACAACCTGCAAATTGCAAAAAAACGCAAGAAGAAATGAATTTCGCGAGTTACCTCTACGCACGTTTAATGTAAAAGTTGAGCTTTTTTTTTCCAAGATTTATTTAATTTTATGATTATATTTTAGACATCTATTTATTTTTCTGTTTTACATATGTTAAGATTGTTGCCTATAATTATATAGATTCAAGTTCTTCAAACTTAACAGACAGATGTGTTGCTGGGGAGTTTATTGGCCACTTCTTCTTCACAGCTAAAACACTAGGAAGTGGTGACGGGCGGGCGTTTTTGGAGGGACTGTCTTTATGTAGAACTTGTACGTTCAAAAAGTGCTGGTTCTCAGCCTAGTTTGAATAAATGACTTTTGATTTTGATTGATATTTGATTTCTATTTTTTTCATCTAAACCGCATCTGTACAAGTATTTTTTACCCTTTTTATTTCAAAATAAATTTGGAATTTAGTAACCCCGTATAGCTGCATAGAATGCATTTTATCGATATCGATGAATTCCAAATATCGATAAGTTTTTGATTTCCATGAAATTATATTCTCTTTGAATGATACGATTATATGATTGATAGTTCTGACCAAAGACTACAATAATATAGTTCTGACAGATCTCTTTGCGCTGAATGGTATAACGATTATACGATGTTAAGATACATAGCAAAGGTTTTTAAGAATAAAATAAGATGGTGTCAGTTAAACGAAACAAAAATAAAATTGGATATTATAACCACACATAGATACGAGTATAACAAGGATTTTGGCAACACACAAATTAAATTATAAATCAAATAGGCCTATGTCTATTAACGGCAATCAAGACCCATTTAGTATATTATAGCTAAATTGTTTATTGATAAATCTAACCCTACACCTCTATCTCAGTCTGCCCTTTTCATTTTCGATAGTCAGAGTGGACAGGTTAGTCGTGGGGCCCATGGTGGTTCGGAGACGCCAACGATGCCTTACATGAGCGTGAAGAGTCCACTGCCACCGCTGCGCTACACGTCACTGTGGAGGATGTGTTTAGGTGTGTCGGGGGCATGAAGCGCGGCAAATCTTCGAGCCACGATGGGCTCAGTGTCGAGCACCTTCTATTGGGTTCCCACCTATGAAATTGGCGTTTTTTTTTAAATAGAGAACTTCGTCACTTCTATGAATTCAAATATTCATCAATTGCTTGATATTATATCGAATAATGACCGTCATAGACAACTGCCAACAGTAAAAAAAACCGTGTTATTGTCTGGTAAAGGTATTTTGGTAACAGTGTTTGGATACCTAACGCATAGACTAATATATGACCTAACGTTTATGGAGGTACGGTATTTAATGTGACAAAGTACTGTGTCGCTACAAAATAATTACTGAAAGTATTAGGCGATATTTTTCGAGTGAAGTTCAGTGGATGTTTGAATTATACGCAAATTAATTCATAGTGGATATTGTGATGTAACATTGGTATAGTATTGTGTCTCAAGTGTAAGCAACTAGACAATATTTGAAATCATTGAAACAGGCGCCCTTCATTTACCAACCTTGGTAGAATGAAGCTGAGAATTTTATTGTAGTAGTGACTAGGTACCTCAGCGAAGCTGAGCTGCCAAATACTACAAAAATATTAGAATGTGTTACATCTGCATTTTAATGGACATAAGCGACAGCATTCTGTGTCTAAAAACTAAATACTAACTTTTTTAACTAATTGACACTGGCGTAACGCAAAAACAGTGATACGCCAAATAAAAAACATTGGCACTCTGGGAGTGCCGACAGAAATGAAAACTTGAACAAAAATGCCCAACGTGCCGCGCGATCCGCTACCTACTAATCGCTTAGCGCTAATCGCGTAGCGGTGTCGGTGGCGATGGAGCACGATTTCAATTGTTTTTACCCATCTTAAAATTGCCCAACGCGCAGTTTTCACTTCAAAAATTATACTTAGCTCATTGACAATGGCGTAAATATATTTATTTATTAAAATGGCAATATTATTCTTTTTCCGCTATTGATTTCTAAAATAGTAACACTGAAACACTGATGTCATTCCTTAATGTTTCGGTGACAGACTGTCAGATTTTTACATTTTTGTATTGCTTTAGAGCAAGACAATCTATACAAATTCCACATGGGTGTGACCAGTACAGCTATATTTACTTCCTTTCAAAACCGAAATGCAACCTGGAACGCCTTCAGCAGTGAAAAGACGTACCCGAATGTGGAATTTACAATAGTGAAATTGTTGAAAAACTGAGTTAAAATATAAACTAGTTTCGTAATTTAACCAACAATGGAGCTAAACGATGTGATAGTCAATCAACCCGTCGTGATCGACAATGTAAATACCGTTTAATTGCCTTAACGCTTACTATTTTCATTGAGTTGACGATGCAAGTTTTTATGCAATAATCTATTTAGAATCGATTGTAGAACCAATTTTAATGGGTTCTATTTATAATCGATCGTTTTTAAAGGTTCTAAATCGTTTATACACACGCTTTCATACAGTAGTTGACGAAAATGAGTCATCTCGTCATACTTCCCATAAAAGTGTCGTGTACGTTTTAATACATAATGTTGCCGGTTTTGCCAGGGATCCGGAGTAATCAAAGCTGGTTTCGCTGGCGATCAGATACCGAAATGCAGGTTTCCAAACTAGTAAGTATTACTTTTCCAATTAGATTCCAATTTTGTATTCCTGTCATTCCCCTATTTGAATTTCATGGTATAGGAAGCTTGTTAAAAGGCCACAGAGGCTGGCACAATACCTTTATATAAATCATAAATGTTACAAAACTAAGGAAGGAAACTTTTCTGTATGCAATAGAACAACTGCCCCTAAACGACTTCCACTCAGAACGCCAGTATAGAGGCTTTGCTTTGCAGATCATTTACGAGTGGCAGATGCTCCTGATTTCAAAACTATTCTATAAGGATTAATCAATATTGATTGAGGAGTATGTGAGCATTGCTAGCCCAGTGGTAACGGCTTCGATGTGTCGTAGGTTGTCTTCGTGTTAATTATGCCGTGAAGGAAAACATTGTGAGGAAACTAGCATGTCCTAGAACCAACCCACAGTGGGCCCACATAGTGGATTAAGGCCCATTCCCTCATATAAAGAGGAGGCCTCTGTCCCAGCAGTGGGAAAGTTAAAAGGCTAATAATTCTTTCTTCTTCTTTCTTTAAAAAAAAAACTTGAGAGGTGTCAAGGGACACCCGGACGGAACGAAGTTCCTTTCGATTAATTAGTGAAATAATAATCTACTTAGCTTACTATAGCAAAAAGCTTACTTAGCTTACTATAGCAAAAAGTGTCGTGACAACTTTTCGTAAGAATTTTTTCCGGGCTAGACGGAAAAATAATAATAAAAAAAAAAAAAAAAATAATAAAAAAAATAATACAAATAATATCTGGCAACATGCGACGCCGCACAGCTTACAATAGCTTACTATAGCAAAAAGTGTCGTGACAACTTTTCGTAAGAATTTTTTCCGTCTAGCCCCCTTTCACAACGCGCGATAAGGAACTTCGTTCCAAAAACTCCTGTATTGTGGGGGCGTTCACAAACATGTAAAGTCACATACACAAGACACCCAGACCCGGAACAACTATCTGTAGGTCATACAAATATTTGTTCCACGCGGGAATTGAAAAAAGTTATGGCATGCTATGTATATAAGGATTGTAGCAGTTGGTAATCTTTAGTTTTTCTTTTTATAATTGATAGACTTGCATATGCAAGTCACATTCACAGAAGAACCACCTCACCACCACCTTCTCCATCACACCACCACCACCACCCACACCATCGCCACCTTCACCTTGCATGCTTGCCTATAGGTAACCTAGTTTTTCTTGACTTAAAGGCCCTTATGTTATATCTATTAAGAAAAACAGAATGCGGCAAGCAAAATCATTCTTTAGCTGTAAGCATAACGATAGTATTCTGAACACGTTGGGAGGTTTCTGCCTAAGAGCGGTTGCGCATTATGTCCAATACTTATCTGTGAAAAGAGGGTCCGGCGTGGTCGTAGACCAATTTGTATGGTAGGTTACGCACTACCCATCCGAGTTCGGTCTTGACGGATAAGTATGCGATGTAGTGCGCAACCGCTCTGACCCTATGAGAAAGAAGAGTATCTTTATTTAGTTGGTCCGGATTGCACAGCGAACTAGCCTGGTAGTGTTATCGTAAGTTTAGATGGATGGATGTTTGTCACTTAATCACTCCAGAACGGCTGCACAGATCTGGATGAAATTTGGCATAGCGATAGATTATAGTCTGGAATAGCACATAGGCTATAATTTATAGTGTAGTGGGGTAAGTACTTATTCTAAGCGGGCGAAGTGAAGAATGCACCAAAAGTGCACATTCACGACGCAGTTCTAGCATGTTATGCCCACTATTCCCACGAAAAATGTTACTGTGTATGTTGTAAGCAATATTGCTTGTTCCACAGTATAGGGCGACCAAAACATGTCCGAGTGATGGCTGGAGCTTTAGAGGGGGAACTCTTCGTGGGTCCTCGTGCTGAAGAGCATCGAGGTTTGCTCAGCATCAAATACCCCATGGAACATGGGATTGTTACCGATTGGAATGACATGGAACGCGTTTGGAATTATATCTACAGTAAGGTTAGTGTACATTCTGATTCTTTTAAAAAAGTAAAAATCAGTTGTTTAGTACAATATTCATTCGCTTAGATGTTGAAATTTCATTTTAACTATTTTTTTAAACATTTTTTACATTGGATCAAAATCTTATACTATTATACTACAAAATTAAAAATATCCTTCTAATGCATGATACCAATTAAATTAAAAATTTAATAATCCCCATCGCTTAAAAAACGAAAATTTAAAAAACACAAAAGTGCTGATGACCTTGAAACGGTTGAACCGAGTTTGATAAAACATGTCTAAGAACAATAGCTAGAAAACCTGCTTTCAAATAATAAAAAAAACGCATTTAAATTGGTTCTCCCGTTTAAGAGCTACGATGCCATAGACAGACAGACAAACACACCAAATATAACACCCCTCTTTTTGCGTCGGAGATTAATTATAAATGCGAAACTTTGGATAGATGTATGGATATATGTTACTCAATCACCCCAAAATGGCTGAACGGATCTGTATGAAATTTGGCACAAAGATAGATTATAGTCTGGAAAAGTGTGCATTTATAGTGAGGGAAGTACTAATACCACGTGGGGGAAGCCGCTGACAGAAGCTAGAAGCGAGTAGCTAGTCAAAATATAACTATATTAAATCAACAAAATAACTCTCTACCTACGTCTGTTTCCGAACGCATGTAACCCTAATCTCAGAGGAATCCAAAGACTCAATTACACCTTCCGATTTCAAGGGACCCAATTTAGGAAACAGGAAGGTGTAATAGCAGTTAGAGCAGTTAGTGTCCGATTTAGTGAGATTGGGAGGTCCCGATTTGACTTCCTAAATTGTGTACGATTTAGGATAGTGTAATCGCATCACTACGTTCTAGAGTTTAGTGTTGCCAATTTAGCGACTTTGTCGCTAGAAATGGGCTATATTAGTATTTTTACATATATGTGTTTAAAATAAAATTAACTTCCCAAGGTCCCTTTCCCAGAAAAAAAATCTGCGTCCGCTCTCTCTTTTTTGATCCGCTTCTAGCGAATTTTGATATTCTGTCTAGGTACTTGAATTTGTAAGAGTTGGCAACACTGCCGATTTAAGATTCCGATTTAGGAGTCCAATTTAGGATAGTGTAATCGCTAGCTAGCTTCCTACTTCCTAGTTAGATTGTTCCTAAATTGGCTCCCTTGAATTAGGAACGTGTAATTGAGCCTTTAGAGGCTCATTGGTCGGAGACGGGACGCGTGAGGGAGACTCAACAACGGAGACGCCCACACGCTCTCAGCAGCAGCTGCCTCAGGAGACGCCTGGGACTTCCGGCGCCGCGAGACGATCTCCGGCCACCGTAGACCCGGGCCTGCGGACGGCGAGTAATGGGTAGCTCGCCGTCCGATCAGAACCAGGCCCGAGAGTCGACGGCGCGTAGTGTTCCACGCGCGCCTCAAATAGTTGTCAGCAATAGGGACGGGGCCCGTCATGGCCGATGCCTGCCCGGGAGTTGAGGATAAATTCGAAACAGAGTTACCTCGCCCCCGGGCACTTAGGGCAGGAAGGAACAGGGGTGGGTTTTAGTCAGTAAGAGTCTGACATGCCCTCCCGCTCCACCCAGAGCGGGAGAAGTCATTGGATGATTTCCCACCCCACAAAAAAAAAGGCTCATTGGCGACGTAAAACTGGTGGATGCCAACCTTCACAGCTTGGCTCATCGCCGCAAGGTTGCCTGCTTGTCGGTCTTCTACAGAATGTACTTTGGAGAGTGTGCCCAAGAAGTCCACGACCTCATCCCACCGGCGTTTCCAAACGTCTTTCATAATGCGCACAGCAAAGGAGTAGAACTCTCTACCTGCGTCTGTGTTGCCGAATGCATACAACCCTAATCTCTTCAAAGTTAGAGTGAACAGGCTTCTTCTGGGTAAGCTCGCTCCATCGTCGACTCTGTCTCTGTCACCTCTAACCTAGACTAGAGTGAAGAGCAAACTTATATCTAATAAAAATAAGAATAAATCATTATTAAAACACATTCTGAGATAATTATATGATCACCAAAAATGTTGCAGTAAACAAAATATTACAAAATGTAGGTATCAGTTGTTTTTGCTAATTCCAAAAATTCCACCAATAAATTCAACTATCGATTTAGTATTTTGTATTTCTTCGTTGGTTTTTAACCGACTTTCGAAAAAGGAGGAGGTTCTATGTTCGACTGTATATGTTTTTTTTTTTTTTTTTTTTTATGTCTGTCCGCGCATTTCTCCGTCAGTTGTGAACCGATTTTCAAAATTCTTGTTTTATCCGAAAGAATATACTCCCGAGGTGGTCCCATATAAATTTTATCGAAATTGCTTTAGCGCTTTTTGAGAAACTGAACAAAAACGAAAAATACGCATATCTTGATGACGTTTTTGTGTTCTCCAAATGTTTAAATTCCACGTTCCATGCTATTGGGGTTTTTAGTTCTGGGGTATAACAACTAAAAAGTGAAAAATAAAAAACTTTTTTACAAAAAAAAACAACCGAATTCCAAAAAAAAATACACTAAAAAATTAAAAATAACTTTAATTTCGGAAGTCGGTGTCAAATAACGAAGAAGTAAAATACAAACACCGACTTCCGAAATTAAAGTTATTTTTAAATTTTTAGTGTATTTTTTTTTGGAAGTCGGTTGTTTTTTTTGTAAAAAAGTTTTTTTTCAGTGACCATTTGTATGAAAAATGGTCCTCACAAAAGTATGGGTAAATTATCTCGTAACGGTGAATTCGAAAGTCGAAGTGAAATATAAGTTGCATTTTTTTTAAGAATAGGGAATATGCAATTAATTCAAAACTTTTTATTGTTTTAACATACATTGTTTCAGACCATAGAAACAGTGTGGTGCACTTGTATATTTTTTTAATTCATCACATATTTTACAATTCATACTAATTTTTTTATTTTTATTTATGAATACGTAGACTCAAAACGTATCGTTCTCAATAATGCCGGAACTGACGAAAAAATATGACTCAAAGTAACACTTCATTCGTAAAAAGTGTTTCACTAAAATTTTATTATAATCGTAATATTGAAATAGCAATTTCTGCTTGACTAAAACACATACAATCAGTAAAATTATTCATTTATGGACAAGAGTGACATGCAGTACTTGAATTTATTTTTAAATAATTTTCTTGAGTTTATAGTACTTACTGTATTTTATTGATTTAAGTGAAAAAAAAAAATTACATGCAGTTAAGTTAGGCCTTTAAGATCCAATTTTAATAAATGTTTTTTCTTTAATTCCTAGGACCAACTGTCGACATTCTCGGAGGAGCACCCAGTACTGCTGACAGAAGCTCCCCTCAACCCTCGGCGGAATAGAGAGAAGGCTGCCGAGGTGTTCTTTGAGACCTTCAACGTGCCAGCTCTGTTCCTGTCCATGCAAGCTGTGTTAAGTCTGTGAGTATATGACCACAATCGATAGAATATTTAGTTATCTAGTTCAGACACGGACATCTTGTGGAAAGTTTTGCTAACTTAGTCTCATAAAAATTGTTTGACAGTGTATGTACTTAATTTTGAATTTGAATAAATTATTATTAATAAGGGTGCGTTTCCACTGAAGTTGAACTGGGCGGAGCGGAGCGGAGACGTGCAGCAATCGACCAATCATAAAGCTTGAAATGCTCATCGCGTCACTCGTCTCTTATACGGGACATACAGGATATAACGGAAAGGTGTGGTCAGATTTTAAGAACCGGTTCTACCCATGGAAATTAACAACTTCCTCTAAAAAAAATAGAAAAATTCAAAAAAAATAAATAATTTGACTACAAAGTTACACGAATACAAAGTTATCATCAGCTGATCAATTTGCATGGGAAGTAAAAAAAATTTTTGAGAATTTTCTCAGGTTTTCTAGAATAAAGTTGTTCATACAGATGGGCAGATGCAGTTCTTAAAATTTGACCACACCTTTCCGTTACACCCTGTATATGGGACCACCAATAGAAATTTTATCGAAATTGATTCAGCGCTTTTTGAATAAATCACCAAAATTAAAAAATATTTATACACAGATGATATTCTTTTCTCCAATCAAGTTCAAACGTGTTATTGGGGTTGGGTTGGATCTGGCATCGGGGTAAAAGGGGCTAAAGCTGGTAGGGGTAGTGTCCCCAATTATAACACTACCACTCTTACATTAGAGAGACAAAGATAGCAATATCCTAAATTAAGTTTAGTTTGTGCACAGCAGAATCGGCACCATTGACATCCAAATTAAACTTGTACCAGGAACCAGGCAGTGGGTCAAAAACTTCAAAGATTTTTTTAAATAATTGCAGATGAAGCTAATATGAAGATTGTTAAAAAGTGATAATAACCACCTATTTAAGGCCCTACTACCGGCCAAGTGGCGCCCTCATTGAATAAAAAATCGTAGCTTAACATACACTGAAATCAAAGAATCCAAAGTACCAAAAAGGGCCGTTTTTGACACTTTTGCTTAAGTACTACTTTGGATACGAAACATTTTGAGTCCTATTTTAACAACGTAAAAATACTTTATCCTCTTTGTAACAAACGTGACGTTGGATTCTTTAATATTTATTTTCTATGCTATGCTACGATTTTTTATTCAATGAGGGGCGACTTAAATTGTAACCCAGCCATTACTCTTTTCCACAGATACGCCACAGGCCGAACCACAGGCGTGGTACTAGACTCGGGTGATGGTGTCACCCACTCTGTGCCCATCTACGAAGGGTTCGCGATGCCCCACAGTATCATGCGAGTTGACGTCGCTGGGAGGGATGTTACGCGGTACTTAAGGTAAGAAATATCTTCAACTAGCTGCGCCCCGCGGTTTTACCCGCCTAGACCGGAACAAAAGGTAGCCTATATAGGGTGACTGGTAATTAGTGACCGATACTTAAACACGTGATTGTACTCATGATTACAAACAACTTTCCCAAAGAAACTTTTTTTTTTATATACATATTCACTTTTTTCACAATAAAAACAGTTTGAAATTCGCGCTCGCGTGAGGGCAGTGGCTGCCGCGATCAGCTGTTAGCACTGAGGCAAAGGGAGCGGTGTGGGCGGCGGGGGAGCGTGAGACGCTACTACTAGTATATTTGCCCTTGCCCGAGGCACGGGGTCTCATCTCGAACAAAGAAAATTTAGTTTAAATAAATCTCAATAGGTGGCGTAATATGCATCGATTTCTTATTTAAGTTTAAGTAATATTAATATTTTGAAAATAAATATGGTAAAAACTGTATTTTCTTAGTTAATAAACTGCCCTAAGCATAATATTGTGGAATAAAAATAAAAAAAAATAAAAAATAAAAAAGCCTTTTAATTTTCTATAAAAATCTTACAAAATATTTACAAAAAAAAAGTGTTCTTAATCTAATGTTAGTAAATGACTCTAGTGTTAGTTATAATTTATGCATCTTTATAATATTAAATATTTTTACAGAAATCCCTTGATAGGGTATAGGCCTCCTCCAATTTCTTCCATTTTTCTCTGTCCTGTGCTGTTCCGATCCAGTTTTTGCCCGCCACCGATACTATATCGTCCACCCATCGTTTTTGTGGTCTTCCCACGTTTCTCTTTCCTTGTGGGCCGGTCCATTTAGTAATCTTAAGAGTCCAACGCTGGTCGGTGTATCTCGCTACATGGCCGGCCCAGTGCCATTTTAGTTTTAATGCTCGATGTAGGGCATCCGTAAGTTTGGTTTTTTTTTCTTATTACGTGACTTTTTACTTTGTGAATTTTCCTTAGGTTTAACATGCTTCTTTCCATTGCCCGCTGACAAGTTGTTATTTTGTTTTTTATTTTGTTTGTAAATGTCCAAGTCTGGGAGCCATATGTCAAACAAGGCAGAATGCAAGTGTCCATGATCGTCTTTTTCATATCCAGGTCGTAGTTACCCTTCAGTATTTCCCTAAGTGCCCAGTATTTGTTCCAGCTGGATGTAATTCTTCTATTGACTTCATTTTCACTATTTGTTTTACAAAAGGATACCTGCTTTCCTAAGTATATATACTGGTTCACATAATCCAGAACAACACCGTCTAACATGATTTTTCCTCTTTTGCTGTTTGTCATTATTTTTGTTTTATTTAGATTCATAAGTAAGCCTACGTGTTTGCTTTCTGTGTTCAGTTGGGATATCATTGTTTCTAGCTTCTTATGGGTTTCGGCGAAGACTACGATATCGTCAGCAAATCTAAGATGTGTGAGACGTGTGTTGTTGATTGGTATGCCTTCAGAGACCCAATTCAGTTTAATGAATACACTCTGCAGGACCGCTATGAAGAGTTTCGGAGATATAGGGTCTCCCTGCCTGACACCTCGACCTATTCTGATCTCATCACCTCTAGTTTCTAGTTTAACTCTGCTCACACTGTTCTCATATATGTGTTTTAGGGTTCTCGTTATTATCGGATCTATGTTGCAGTCATTCAAAGTTTGCCAGATAGAGTTATGATAGAGACTATCAAATGCTTTTGTATAGTCAATGAAACCTATGTAGAGGTCTTTCTTGAACTCCATATATTTTTCTATGACTTGTTCTAGTGTATGGATGTGGTCCATAGTCGAAAAACCGGAACGAAAGCCCGCTTGCTCTACTGGCTGCATACTGTCTATTTGGGGACTAATTTTGTCATTTAAGATAGAGGTAAATAGTTTGTACACACTAGAGAGCAGGCTTATTGGGCGGTAGTTACCTATGTCGAGTGGATCTCCTTTTTTGTACAGCAGTGTTATGTCTGATTTTTGCCATTGTTCCGGTATTTTTCCTGTGATTAGAACCATATTAAATAAGCGTGTCAGTGGTACGGTGAGTAGTTTTGCTCCTGCCATCAACGCTTCGTTCTTTAAACCATCAGGCCCAGGGCTCTTCTCTCGCTTCAGTTTTTTAATATTTTTGAGAACGTCTTCTACTTTTATAATAGTCGTTTCGCTCGTGCTTGTTTCTAGTCTATTTGTTTCTATAGCTGATTTTGCGACCTGCAGGTTAGTAGCATATAGATTTTTGTAGAAGATTGTAGCGCAGGATATAATGTCTTTTCTAGATTTTGTTTCTTTATGTCCATCTTTTAAGCTCTTGATCCAGTCAGTATGAGTGATAAGTTGTTTGTAAGCTCGTTTGGCGCTTCTATAATGTGTTATGTTATCTTCTATAATTTTTCTCTTATGCTGCTTATAATTATCTCTTATTGATTTGCTAGTTTGTTTGAATAGACTTGATAGCTCTTTTTTCATTTCTTGTGATTTGTCCTTGGTTTTTATAAGCTCGGTGCGTCTTTGAATTAAAAGTCTAATAGTTTCATTGAAGAAATAGTAACTTTTTTCTTTTCTTTTGTTTGCGGTTTCTAGTTTTAAGCTGTTTTTTATGTAGAGTTCAAATTTATCGTAGGTCTCTTGTATGTTCTCTTTGTTGATATTTGTTAGGTCTATTATGTTACTTTTTAGGTTTGAAATATATGTTTCTATTTCTACGTCTGTTTTCAGTGATGCCATCGAGTTTTGGAAGTGCTTCCTAGATTTTTTTGGGTTTTTTAGGATGAATGTTGCTCTTACTATTCGGTGGTCTGACGGGAACTCTACGTTGTTTAGAACCTCTACGTTTGTGATATTTTTAGGAAAATTAGACATAATAAAGTCAATTTCATTTTTATTTTTTCCGTCTGGCGATATCCATGTCCACCTTTGATTGTTTTTCTTTATAAAGTGCGTATTCATGACGGATAGTTTAAATTCAAGGGCATATTGTACTAACCTTTCACCTCTATCATTCCTTTTCCCGTATCCGTATTTTCCCATGATTAGGTTTTCGTTGGTTTTTGGTTGTCCTATCTTGGCATTAAAGTCTCCTAATACCATGACAGACCTATCAATTATTCAAGTATATGCACCTACGAAGGACTCAGATGAAGAGAATATAGAAAAATTCTATCAAACGCTACAAAAAGCTCACAATCTATCGGAAGACTGTAAAAATGTGGAATAATGGGCTTGTAATTCAAATTTAGACGATTATTGTAACGAATCCTTAGAAATCTTAATTTATTGTACCAATAGATGGCGCTGTTTGAAGTTTTAGTGTTTAGGGCCTTTCGCCTCTTTAAAATGGTAATAGTGACACATTTTTATATAGTCAAACTGCTATAAAGTGCCAAAAATACTATAAAATAATTCTTCAATGTGTGAGAAAATATTGGTAAAACTTTATGTAAATTCATTCGGCTTGCAAGCCGTCGCTGATAACACCATCTAGCGAGGTGTAGAGGACGGGCCCGAACGAAGAACAAAAGTTACTTGTGCCAGAAAAAAACCCGTAGTTATGGCGGTACCGTTTCTTTGTATGGGATGAGGCATCTGTACGCTAGTATTATATTATCTGTGCCCGAGGTCAGACTATCAGCTGATAGATCGTGCATACTTTTAATGTTACGGTGCGCGCGTTCCTAGATATTTTGTAGTTATGCGGACATACGTTTTTTTACATTTTTAAGATGCAACGTATGTCCGTTGCATCTTAAAAATATTAGTCAAACACGCTGTCTTTGAAAATATTTTTTTTATTTAGCAACAACCGAAACATGTAGGTATCTACACTGCTTAGGTACACCGAAAACGGCACGTGGTGCCCGGCCAAGCGGGCTTGCGAGCCGTGCTCTGTACGATACGAGACCGCGTCTAACAGCTGATTACAGCGGTCACTGAACTCGCGCGCTCGCGTATTTCAAACTGTTGATGTTGTGATAAAAGTGAACAAGTATTAAAAAAAAAAAGTTTTTTTTGAGAAAGTTGCTTCTAATCACGAGTACAATTACGTGTTTAAGTATCGGTCACTAATTACCAGTCACCCTATATGTTAATCCAGGCTATAAGCTATCTACATACTAAATTTTATCCAAATCGGTCCAGCCGTTTGAACGTTAAGAAATAACAAACATACACACTCACAAACTTTCACATTTATAATATTAAGTAGGAATAGGATTAGAACATTCGATATTAAGAGGGAACAGGGCCTGCGAGGAATTTGAAAAATAAGTATTTGAAGAAACTATTGCCGTCGTGCTGCCTTAAGCCTGCCACCGTAGAGTGCGATAGAGACAGCTGCAGTTTAGACCGACTTTATAACAAAATTTTTGACGAGATCGACGTTTCGTATTCCCCTTTTTTCTCCTCAAAAACTGAGCCGATTCAATTATTTTTGGCACAAAAATTTTAAAAAAGAGTATGTCTAGGTACCCATTAAATATATTATGTTAGAAACTTTTCGAATTTGTCTGGTAAGTATTCCTCAAATCACGGCGGTAAAAATGGGCCATTTTTTATAATTTTTGGAGAGTCATATTTTCTTTACTTATTAGTAGCTAAATAAAAGGAAATGACAGGGACGTATCTACAGCAGACTTCATGAAAAAAAAAATGATTCAGGAATAAAAAAGGGAAATACATTTGTATGGAGAATCGCAGCCCCTGTTCCCTCATTTTTTTTTATTGTTTATAGGCACGCGTTTGACCACTATCTCACTTGATGGTAAGCGATGATGTGGTCGAAGATGGAGCACGCTTGCCTAGACGTAACCTACTCACTCTTGACTTAAAGACTCCCAGGTTTTAGCTATCAGGAAACAGACTCCGGCAGGGAATTCCACTCCCTGTACGCACAATGAATGCGTTCCTAAAACGTTTTTCCGGTTAGACTGAAAGTCGACCCCAAGATAGTTGGGAAAAGGCTAGGCAGATTGATTTGAGACATATCATTGAAATACACTTTTTTCTATTGACAGGCTCCTCTTACGCAAAGAAGGCGTCAATCTCCGCACGTCAGCAGAACTAGAAATAGTGAAAGCCATCAAAGAGAGGGCCTGCTACCTCTCTCCTAATCCTCTGAAAGAGGAGACTTTGGAGACCGAGAGGGCACAGTACACGCTGCCTGATGGGACTGGATTGGAGGTAAGATATAAAAATATTATCATTTCGACGCCTCCACCAAATAAAATGGTAACCCGAATTGTCTAAACAAAAAATGAAGACGACACAGTGCGTTGAAATTTCGCGTGACGTCATGCCGTGCTATAAATACCACGAAGTGACGTAATAAGCTCCCACTCCTGATATTTGATGAGTTTTATCTTTTTTTATTGGTTTGTGGTAGCAAAAAATGCGAGTCCAATATTGGCACGGATTCTCTTGTTCAATATATAAACTAAAATTAGAGAGTTGCTATCTTTTACTAAAAGGCAGTGCGAGAAAAGGACGGCTATAGCTATGCACTAAGTTAGAGATGTCAAACTAGTTTACGCCTTGCGCTTCGCCGTGTTTTTAGTCGACATGTTTTTACGTGTACCCTTAATTTGTATGGAAATATTAGTTCAAACTAAATTTGACAGCTCTAATTTACGTCCGTCTCTTTCTTGTTTTATTAGAGAGAAAAAGATAGCAATAGCCTAAATTAAGTTTAGTTTGTGCATAACAGAATCAACACCATTATTTGATAATCTACTTAACGGACTATATAGAATTATAATTTTTATACCTAGCAAACATCGCTATTGAACTAAAATAACTGTCACCAACTGCATCAGACTGCTTGCAAAGTGACTTGATATGAACTTTTTCGTTGTTTTTATAACAAAAAATACTAGCAGGGGTAACAAAGTCTGAAGTGCACAAATATTTAAAAATAATAATAAAAACAATATGATAATAATAAAAAGCTGAAAAAGATACACCAACAAAGTATCTTGATCTGGCTCGCGAGGTTGTCGACACGTGGAAGGTGGATACAGCAGTCATTGTGCCGATAGTCGTGACGGCCAATGACATAATAGCCAAGAGCCTCGACAAACACCTAAGGAGGCTCTCGTTGGGCAGCTGGATCAAGGGCTTGATCCAGAAGGCAGTACTCCTGGACACGGCGTGCATAGTTAGGAGGTTCCTCTCTCAGGAGCCCTGACCACCGGTAGCTTGGACTCTATTCCGATACCGGTGGGATACTATTTTTTATATTTTTAAATGTTTTATATTTTGATATTTTAATATTTAAAAATGTAAATTATATGTATATATTATAAAATAAATGGAATAATAAAATGGTTAAAAATATTTTACAGTATAGACTTTACCATTTTATTTGCTATGGGCGTTGATGTAATGTCAGTTAAAAAGAACTTTTTACAAAAAAAAAAACAACCGACTTCTAAAAATTGCAAAATAACTTTATTTTCGGAAGTCGGTGTTTGTATTTTTTTGTTTCTTCGTTATTTGACACCGGCTTCCGAAATTAAAGTTATTTTGCAATTTTTAGAAGTCGGTTGTATTTTTTGTAAAAAAGTTTTTTTTTCACTTTTTAGTTGTTATACCACAGAAGTAAAACTAAATATTAAAGTTATGCCCGAATGGATAACCCTAATAACATGGAATTTGAACATTTGGAGACAACCAAAACGTCATCTGTGTATACATATTTTTTGTTTATGTTGATTTTTTCAAAAAGTGCTAAATAATAATAATATTCCACAACTATCACACAACGCCATCTAGTCCCAAGCTAAGCAGAGCTTGTGTTATGGGTACTAGACAACTGATAAACATACTTATATATTTCTAAATACATACATATAGATAAATTACACCCAGACACAGAACAAATGATCGTGCTCATTACACAAACATTTGTCCTCGGTGGGAATCGAACCCACGACCTCCGGCATAGCAGTCAGGGTCACTAACCACTAGACCAACAAGCCAGCCAATCAATTTCGATAAAATTTATATGGGACCACCTCTGAAGTACGACATATCAAACAAAAAACTTGAGAGGTGTCAAGGGACACCCGGATGGAACGAAGTTCCTTTCGATTAATTAGTGAAGGAATTGTAATATATATATTTTTTTAAATTTATAATATTTTTTTTATTATTAACTACGCACACACGCACGCACGTAAGAAGTTATACTTCATCATCTCATCTCATCTCATCTCATCTCAGCTCAGCTCAGATCAGCTAAGCTCAGCTCAGCTCAGCTCAGCTCATCTCAGCTCAGATCAGCTAAGCTCAGCTCAGCTCAACTCAACTCAACTCTTTAGCAATAACAACAACTATAATGCTTGATCTGCTTGCAAACTTTGTACCTACCCACCAAAAATACAAGAAGTTTTTATTAGATTGTTTTTCCAACACAATCTTTTTGGATGGACAGCCTCATTAGTGTCGTGACAACTTTTCGTAAGAATTTTTTCCGTCTAGCCCCCTTTCACAACGCGCGATAAGGAACTTCGTTCCAAAAAAAACATCAAAATCTATTCACAAATGGCGGAGATGTAGCGTAACAAACATACAAAAAAAAAATACAGATGAATTGAGAACCTCCTCTTTTTTGATCTCGAAAAAAAAAAACATTATTACACATGTATGAAGTTTTGTCAACTAATTTACATTTCAGTTACCTTTTATAATATTTTCCTCCTGTCACAGATTGGTCCAGCCAGATTCCGTGCCCCAGAAGTATTGTTCAGACCTGATCTCATCGGTGAAGAGTGCGAAGGTATTTATTTATAGACTAGCGATACGGCTTCGCACGGGCACAAATTATATACAGCTTAATAAATAAGTTAAGCAAGTATAACATAATTTAGCCTCATTTATGAAACTCGCTAACTTTATGCTTAGTTTTACCACTGTGTACATCCACCCTAACAAACGTCACATACGGCCGCAGTAGTGTTAAGGTGGATGCTCTAGAGTAGCCCGCGAAATTCGGTTTTTGCAGTTTGCAGGTCAGTGTCAGGTTGTATCTTGGTCAACATTTGATTCGCGGCCGTAGCAAGTGTGTATTTATAGAATTATAATCATTCAAATCATCAATACATCTCTCTCAGTTAGAATTGATGCCAAATTTCATGATTTCATTAAATACTTACGCGACGGCTTGCAAGCTGAATGAATTTACTTAGTCTTACGAATATTTTCTCACACATTGAAGAATTATTTTTTGGTATTTTTGGCACTTCATAACAGTTTTATCGTATCAAAATATGTCACTAATCAAATTTTAAAGAGGAGAATGGATAAACTCTAAAACTTCAAACAGCGCCATCTATTGGTACAAGAAATATAGATGTCTAACGATACGTTTCAATAATCGTCTAAATTTGAATTACAAGCCAATTATTTCACAATTTTATGTCTAGGGCAGTTTATTAAATAAGAAAATACAGTTTTTACCATATTTATTTTCAAAATATTAATATTACTTAAACTTCAATAAAAATCGATGCTTAATACGCCATCTATTGAAATTTATTTGAACTAAATTTTTTTTGTTCGAGATGAGACCCCGTGGCCATATATACTAACTTTCCATATATCTATAATTAGTTCCATGTTTCCAGGTCTTCACGAGGTCTTAATGTTCGCCATACAGAAGTCTGACATGGATCTTCGGAAGGTGTTGTACCAGAACATAGTGCTCAGTGGGGGTAGCACCTTATTCCGGGGCTTCGGAGACCGACTGCTGGCCGAAATTAGGAGATTAGCGCCTAAGGATATGAAGATAAGGGTAAGGGATCTTTATTTTGAAGTAAAACTTCTTAACACATGCTTGACTTGGGGAGTAAGCTGGTGAATGCATGACGAGAGCGTTACGAAAAGTGTGATCGGGCGAGGCGAACGTGATGAGAGCGTTACAAAAAGTGTGATCGAGCGAGGCGAACGGAAGAGATTGAGCTAAAGAAGTTTTACTTCAGTCGTGTGGTCTAAAGCACACTCGTTTTTTTTTTCTTTAAGTAGCACGCGTTGGTTTTGCTGGATTTGAACAGTTATTTTTCTTTAATATCTGGCCGCAGCGTCGCCCGCTTAAAAAGTGAAAAATCTGGCCACAACCAGAAATCTGGCCACAAACAGAAATCTGGCCACAAACAAAAATCTGGCCACAAACAAAAATCTGGCCACAAACAAAAATCTGGCCACAAACAAAAATCGGGCCACAAACAAAAATATGGCCACAAACAAAAATCTGGCCACAAACAAAAATCGGGCCACAAACAAAAATCTGGCCACAAACAGAAATCTGGCCACAAACAAAAATCTGGCCACAAACAAAAATCTGGCCCCAACCAAAATCTGGCCACAAACAAAAATCTGGCCACAAACAAAAATCTGGCCACAAGCAAAAATCGTGCCACAAACAAAAATCTGGCCAAAAACAAATATCGGGCCACAAACAAAAATCTGGCCACAAACAAAATTTGACCAAACAAACGTTGGCACCCGTTTTTACCCCCTTAGAGGTAGGATTACTGCCAGGGTCGCCGGATGTGTATGAAAGAGTCACCTTGCCTTAGCACAGGCAACTGTAGGAACACGGGTCTCCCACTCCACCCAGAGCGGGCAGTCATGGGACGATTTGCCACCCTCCAAAAAAAAAAAAATTCCACGTCCTAGCCAGCCGCTCGCGAACCGATGGGAAGAACTGGTGGAGGCGTCGGCCTTAGATGAAACTTTCCCTCATTGCCATTCGGACCCACAAAAAAAAGAGGTTGAATTAGACAGAAACTTGGCACACGGTTAGACCATGTCCTAGTATAAGACAAAAGATACTCGTTATCCCGGGAGTATATTCCCTTGGGGCAATTGGGTTAGTGACTAAAAAAATCTAAATTGTCCGTCAGTTAGAATACCAAAAAATTCGCACATTTAGGGTTCCGTACCTAATATTGGTATTTGCTAGTGAAGTATACGTTATAATCAGAGGTCGGAATTAGGTAGAGTTATTTATGTACTTACTTATTTCATACAGCGAAAGAATAAAGTGGATATGCTTCAAATCCCGAGATTAATTTTAAAGAGCCGTAAAATCCCGTTTTTTATTAAATAAAAAAGCTATTTACTTTTACACAATTTAAACCACTGCACGCGCTACGTTGCCAAATTTACATCAACAACATCGGATGTCCGAAGTTGCAAAATTCCAATGCACACACGCGCGATGTTGCCACATTTGTAGTTCACACAACATAGCTTGTGAGAACAAAAGATAACAATAGAGGTTATTATTATTATTTATTTGTAACATTGTTGGCCACACGGGATTATCCATTAGAAATCCCGGAAAGATCCATATTAATATCAACATTTCGATGCAAGTAACTCTACGTAATTCCGACCTCTGGCTTATAATACACATAATCACCAAATTTCAAGTTCATAGGTCAATAAAGTTAAAAAATTCATCGTAACAAAATTTTGTGACAGACGTCGGACGAACAGACAGACAGACACGTGAGTGACAACAATAAGGCTCCGTTTGGACCCTTCGGGTACGGAACTCTAAAAATGAAGACGATACAGTGCGTTGAAATGTACGCATGACGTCACACTTGAGTTAAAATTGTACCACTTATTACTCAAATGTGACGTAACAAGCCCCCCACTCCTAAACTTTGATGCATTTTATATTATATATATATTTAAAGCAAAGAGAGAGGAGCTCGTGGCTAAAGTAATAACAGCCGCACGGGTCGATCCACCAGTTTAAGCTACGCTTGCCGGGGTTTGGTCCATGGGTGGGTGACCATCTTTACATACCGAGAGTCCTCCGTGCCTCGGAAAGCACGTTAAGCCGTTGGTCCCGGCTGTCAATCGTGGATCTTTGACAGTCGTTACGGGTCGTCAGAAGCCCGAAAGTCTGACAACCAGTCTTACCAAGGGGTATCGTATTACCCAGAAACTGGGTTGTGGAGGTCAGATAGGCAGTCGCTCCATGTAAAATACTGGTATTCAGCTGCATCCGGTTAGACTGGAAGCTGACTCCAAGATAGTTGGGAAAAGACGCGTGCAGATAATATATTTAAAGCAAAAATACATGTCCAATATTTTTTGGTAATTTATCTGACAGACTAAATAGAATTATTATTTAATTTACCCTAAAATCATTCCTATTTCCGACTTGAAACGCTGGTGAAGTCACTGGTAGAAGCTAATAAGGAGCGTACAGAAACTATAGATGGCGACACATCATCATTCTCCTGCCCTTATCCCAATTTATTTGGGGTCGGCGCAACATGTCTTTTTCTTCCATACCTCTATTAGTCGTCATCTCTGTAGTCACCCCCTTTTTACCCATATCCTCTTTCACACAGTCCAACCATCGTATCTTTGGCCTTCCTCTACTCTTATAGCCATCCACATCCATACACAAGACTTTCATCACAACATTTTCTTCATTCCTCCGCATCACATGCCCATACCACGACAACCGGTTTCCACACAACTTTTCAGTCAGCGGTGCCACTTTCAGACATCCTCTTATATACTCATTCCTAATTCTATCCATGCGCGTAACACCAGACATCGCTCTTAGCATTCTCATCTAAGCTACATGCAATTGCTTTTCATTCAAGATTCAAGAGACTTTGACCTCTGAGTTTGTTTCGGTGTTTCTTCTCAGGGTAGTCAGCTAGGAAACACCGGCCTCATCTAGCTTAAACTGACAAAAAACATTGACCTGTAAAAGTGTTCCTTGTAACCTATTAACTGAATAAACATAATTTATCATTATCATTTCATCCCTTTTGTGGCCTAACATTCTGAACCATACAAGACAGCAGGTCTGACCATTGTTTTATAAATAATGTCAATATCAAATATTTATACAGTAAAAGTGGCGGATTTCACTCACTAGATGGCAGGCTACGTTATGCGTGCTGCATGTGTGCATGATGCTTATATACAGCATGTAAAAAAAAAGAAAACTGTCCGATCCAATAAAGGCGTATCCCTGTTAACATACGTATTAGTAAAAAAAAATGTTACTCATAAAAACCAAAAGTTATAGATTTTTTATTTTTATAAAATATGCGAAATTTAACACTAAGTTGACAACACTCCACCGGCCGGCGAAATCGCTTCATTTTTAGCCTATTTTTATTTCAAACGATACCGCCCTGCACTAGCCGCGCTGTAGGCACTCTCTAACAAAAGATATAAAAAACCGCCTCGCTCAGGCGGCTTCTTTGACACAAAAATGTAGGTGAACTTTGTCGAGCGCTCAGTGTTGCCATTGATAAGTTTTTATTTTTTAATTTATTTTCATTGGGGAAAAATAATAATCTCGTATCCATTAAATGATTAAGTACGTATATATGTACGCAGTACGATACCAAATAATACCCTTTAGGATCGGACAGGGTTTTTGTTACATGCTGTATATGGCACGGAAATGTTGATGACAAATTGACAAGTTTCGAATTTACTCCACTAGATGGTACAGACAACCGTGCACGTTCCCTATATTTGATTTATACGATCTGGCGACGTCATAACACACAATTTTTTGCGTAGCGCAACGAAAACGCAAATCATTTACTATGATGGTCAAAAGCGTAAATAATCAAACTTCCTTATTCCATTTTATCATATAAAAAATTCTCTCTCTTTTTTTTCTCAGATCTCAGCACCGCAAGAACGCCTCTACTCCACTTGGATCGGGGGTTCGATTCTCGCGTCACTCGATACATTCCGGAAGATGTGGGTCTCCAAGAGGGAATACGACGAAGAGGGACACCGGGCGGTCCATCGCAAAACCTTCTAGAATACTCTAGAACAATCTAGAACGTTAAGGCTCATTACATACTTACACCATACTTGAATTCAGAATCTTAGATCATACTAGCCACACGCCTCAGCTTCGCAGGGTACAAATTATATACCTAAACCTTTCTCATGAATAACTCTGTCTATTGGTTAAAACCGCATGAAAATCTGTTCAGTAGTTTTTGAGTTTATTGCGGACAGACAGACAGATGCGGCGGGGGACGGTTTTATTTTATGTAGTGATGTGACTTCTATCACTCCAAAATTGTATTTAGCCATTAGGTGTGCGTCATGAATCAAAGAAAAAAAAACCGGTAAAGTGCGAGTTTGACCCGCACACGAAGGGTTCCGTACGATTTTTATTATTTGTTGTTATAGCGGCAACAGAAATACACATTTAGTGAAAATTTCAACTGTCTACCTATTACAGATCATGAGATACAGCTCGCTCGGACGGACGCACAGCGGAGGTTTACTAATAAGGTCCCCTTCAGGTACGGAACTCTAAAAAATCAGCTGTCCCACATTTTGTACGAGCAAAAATGCACTGAACAACAGATTGCTTTAGAGTTGATTTTTGCGCTAATCTGGTCATTGATTGATACTTTATACCTGGAAAAACAATTGGACAGTGATAAAACATACACCTTTGAGTTACCTTGTTTTATAGAGTGGGAGATACACCAACGTCGTCCGAGTGGTACATATTCGCTCTAGCCTTCAGAGTACATACATGGGTGTTATATGTCATATTGATCATCATTCCTTAAACAAAGTATAGATGCACAGAACTTTTTATTTAAGGGCCTACCTCCCCGTAAGTGGCGCCCTCATTTAATAAAAATTCGTATTTTAGCATAGAAAATAAAGAATAAATAATCCTATGTTGCGTTTGTTACAAAGAGCTTAAGGTATTTTTACGTTGTTAAAACAGGACTCGAAACTGTTTTGTATCCAAAGTAGTAAGCAAAAGTGTCAAAAACGGAGCATAGAAAATAAAGATTAAAGAATCCTATGTTGCATTTGTTACAAATAGAATAAGGTATTTTTACGTTGTTAAAACAGGACTCAAACTGTTTTGTATCCAAAGTAGTAAGCAAAAGTGTCAAAAACGGCCGTTTACTACTTTGGATACGAAACACTTTCGAGTCCTGTTTCAAAAACGTAAAAATACCTCAAGCTCTTTGTAACAAACGCAACATAGGATTTTTTAATCTTTATTTTCTACGCTTTGCTACGATTTTTTATTCAATGAGGGCGCCACTTGGCGGATATATACGCCTTAATATAAAGATCATTATTTTTTTAACACACTTATCAGCTTGGTATGTATCTATGTAACCGAATCTTTGAACGTGGTTCTTACCCACTTCAAAATGTCGGATCGAAATGAAACTTCGCGCACTTATCAAGGACCTATATTAAAAGAACATTCAGTCAGCGATAGAAATTTCCCAAAATATGCCAAAATGTTTGAGATTGACCACGTGACGCATATCCCCATAAAAACCAATACAGTGGGACTTAGACTAGCACACGAAGGATTCCGTACGGTTGTTATTATTTATTGTATGTCGGGTTGGTGTCCGCAACTCGTCCAAAGTGCGTAAATAATTATATATTATTGTATACGTATTTACACACACTCAGGGAAAATTTCAACTGTTTAACTATTACGATTCAAGAGATTACTGCTCGCTGACAGACAGACGGACGGACCGACAGCAGCGGCTTAGTAATAGGGTTCTGTCGGTTACCCTTCGGTTACGGAACCCTAACAATTTGGTCTTCTTTACAATCGTTGTCGTTAATACGATGTCACTTTGTATATAAGAAAATAAGCTTTTATAAGTATTTCATAGAAAAATATGAAGTAAAAATGTTGCAAGCTAAATTATGAAATTGAAAACATTTCCACAACAATTGGAATGTCCAGTTTAGTGAACTGCAAAATAACAGTATTTTAAAATATGAAGCTATAACAATACTAACAAAATTATTGTTGCTGTTTGAAGAATATTTCGTTGGAATTGTCATATTATATGGGCGCCCAACGTGGGGCACGTTGGGCGTCAATATAATATGACAAGTATCGACCACTGCGCCGTCTAAGTAGCGAGCGACTAGCTCCTTCGTGATGCCGGTTTATATAAGCGGGTAGACCGATAGCTCTGTCTTCACTTGTTCTTGTATGTGTTTGTGATCTTTCCATGACGTCACTGATACTGTCAATCGAGGTTAATAGGAACGCCGGGGTGAATAGAAACAAAACCTTGAAGGGGTTTTTCACGTTATTTAGAAATTGTAGCATTTAAGTAAGTACTCCGATTTATTTATGAATTGTTATAAAGACTAAATCGATGCTTTACTAGAAACCAATATTACGGTATCATAGTGAAAATCCTAATCAAAGTTTTGAATCTATTCACCCCTTCGTTCCTATTCCCCGTTCGTAGGTACAGTCAGCACCAAAAGTCGATGAACAGAATCAACATAACAAAACACCTGTTGATTGTTGTTGATTGTGAACAGGTGTTTTGTTATGTTGATTCTGTTCATCGACTTTTGGTGCTGACTGTACTTCACACATCGTCGTTTGCGATCTACTGGGATGGCGCAGTGTTGTGCATATTGTCCGATAGATGGCGTAAGGCGTCGTGTTATAAAGCTAATATTATAGCTTATTTCTATTTTTCTTATAACATTTGTCTGACGATTTCAATAAAAAAAGCTTATGTATGCAGTTCATATTGGCGCTGCTTGTCAAGGAAATCGTCAAAAATATGTCAAATTCCATAACCTTTAATTTAGTTCCAATATTCGCCGTATGTATGCGAGTCACATAGAATAGGGTATTTGCCTCAATTACATTTAATATTTGTAACAAAAAGTAACTTTGTCCAAGATCGAAAATAGAATTAATAACCCATTTTTTGTTTCATATAAAATATTGTACAAAAATATACACAGGAGAATACCCTATTCTGCTTATATCTTACCCTTGAGTGATAACTATTAAAAGCCTTATAATAATAAAAAAATAGCGAATATAAACTTAATACCGGTTGCTATAATATTACGTTAAGCGAGATTTTATTATTTAAGACAATTCTTTTTTGTATTTAAATAAATTATTTTTTTTTCGACGTGCTGTGTTTTTCTTTTATAAACCCGTTTAAAACCTAAGGAAGAGGAAACAAATCAAATGTAATAATGTTCTGGACACCACAGCACTCACATTGGGCATCAGACGAGTCTATAAAACCCCATTTTTCCAAGGTATATTTGCAGAGATCTATCTGGGTACGTATGGTATCGGGCATAAAAGAATAGCACCATCCCATCACTTCCCGTGGGTGTCGTAAGAGGCGACTAAGGGACTCACCAGAGAATGGGCAGGAATTCTCCGTGTATTATAAGAGCTACACTGTAATCGCCAACCCGCCTGCCAAGCGTGGCGATTACGGCAAACCCCCCCAATGAAACGTACATCAAAATGATGGCCCCTAGTGCCCAGCAGCTTGCCTACCCTTGACTCCGGTAGCGGTCAAGGCCATGGCGAGGCAAGGGGTGCGAAGAATCTCCGGAGTGAATCCGGCTACCCCAACAAACACCGACGACTGGATCTGGCAACATTTAACTCAAGAACACTTCGGATTGACGAGAAGATCACCGAACTTGAGGAAGAATTAAGCAGGTTGCGATGGAGTATTGTAGGATTATCTGAAGTCCGAAAGAGGGGGAGGACTCGATAATCCTTGAATCCGGTAACCTGCTTTATTTCCGGGAGGGCGACCAGCAGTCCCAGTGTGGTGTCGGGTTTATCGTCCACAGGTCCCTCGTGAACAATGTGGTGAAGATCGAGAGTATGTCGACCAGGGTGGTGTACCTTATACTCAGAATATCGTCAAGATATTCGTTGAAGGTCGTACAGGTTTACGCCCCGACGACGAAGTTGAGGCCATGTATGAGGATATATCCAGAGCCATGCATGGTTACAAAACTCACTTCACCGTGATCATGGACGGCTTCAACGCGAAACTGGGCAAACGAGACGGTGACGAGCTGCGAGTGGGGCAATTTGGATTTGGACGTCAGAACCACCGGGGACACATACTGGCCAGTTTTATGGAGAAGGAAGTCCTCTATATGATGGACTCTCTAGTCGACGAAGAAGCAGATATGCAATGATGTCTCTGTGATCAACGCGGTGAAAACTGGAAATGATCACCGCATGGTAAGAGGCACATTGAATCTAAATATCAAGCTGGAAAGGTCTCGACTGATTAAGTCTACGCTCCGTCCAGCACAGATCCAGATCCAAAACCTCGAAAGCTTTCAGCTCGAACTTCAAAATCGTTTCGACTGCCTAGTGAGCTCCGTGGACGAATACAATGATGGGTTCGTGGAAACTCTCCATACGGTCGGGTCTACGTTCTTCAAGACTCGCTGTACCGATAAATACAGGAAACTCTGATCCTACTCTCAAGCTCATGAAGGAGAGGCGGGAGATGATTCTGCATTCTTCAGACGATGCGTGTAAATACCGGCAGCTCAATAGACGGATATCCAAGTCCTTGAAAAACGACCTCCGCCGCTTTAGTACCGCAAGGATTAAAGACGGCATAGAGCGGAATAAGGGCTCCAAGGTCTTTGCAAGACATCTGTCTATTGGGCAAAGCCAACTCACGAAACTGAAGACCGACGATGGCAGAACCATATCCGCCAAATCGGAGCTTCTGAGAGAGATCGAGACGTTCTATAGACAGTTATACACGTCAACGACTAAACCCGCTGCGAATCTAGCTAACGACCCAAGAGCTAGATTGAACCGACACTATGCCGAAGACATCCCGAACGTCAGCCTGTATGAGATTAGGATGGCTCTGAAGCAGCTTAAGAACAACAAGGCGTCGGGTGATGACGGAATCACGGCCGAACTTCTGAAGGCGGGTGGAAAACCGGTCCTTAAGGCCCTTCAGAAACTGTTCGATTCCGTCATACTCGAGACTCCGTCACACGCCACAGGCTTGGGGCAGGGGTGTGGTGGTACTTTTCTTTAAGAAGAGCGACAATGCCCTGCTTAAGAATTACAGGCCCATCTCACTTCTGAGCCATGTCTACAAGCTGTTCTCCAGAGTCATCACGAACCGTCTCCCGCGCTGGTTTGACGACTTCCGAGCAAGCCGGATTCCGAAAAGGGTTCAGCACCGTAGACCACATATATACGTTGCGGCAGGTTATATAGAAGACCGAAGAGTATAATCTGCGCCTCTGCTTAGCGTTTGTGGACTACGAAAAAGTCTTGGATTCGACAGATATTTGGGCTGTGCTACAGTCTCTCCAAAGGTGCCAGATCGACTATCGGTACATCGAGGTGTTGAAGTGTTTGTACGAAAACGCCACCATGTCAGTCTAACTTCAAGACCGGACCTCGAAACCTATCCTCCTACAGCGGGGTGTGAGGCAGGGAGACGTCATTTCTCCGAAACTGTTCACGGCCGCAATGGAGGATCTCTTCAAGATTCAAGTAGAGCTTCCAAAAGAGTGGATCTTAAAATGAACATTGACAAAACCTGGGTCATGGTAATTACCCATGTAGCACCCACTCCTATCAAGATCGGAGACTACACTCGAAGTTGTAGACGAGTACGTCTACCTGGGACAAACGGTCAGGTAGGGCTAACTTCGAGAAAGAGGTCAACCGTCGAATCCGACTCGGCTGGGCGGCGTTCGGGAAGTTGCGTGGTATCTACTCGTCTCACATACCACAGTGTCTCAAGACGAAAGTCTATGACCAGTGCGTGTTGCCAGTGATGACTTATGGAACCGAAACATGGTCGCTCACAATGGGTCTCATCAGAAGGCCTACAGTTACCCAAAGGGCAATGGAGAGGGCAATGCTCGGAGTTTCCTTGCGTGATAGAATCAGAAATGATGATATCCGCAAGAGAACTAAGGTTACCGACATAGCCCGAAGAATCGCCAAACTGAAGTGGCAGTGGGCAGGGCACATTGCTCGCAGAACAGATGGTCGATGGGACCGAAAAGTTCTGGAGTGGCGACGCTGGTGAAGACGCAGCGTTGGAAGGCCTCCCACAAGGTGGACCGATGACCTGGTGAAGGTCGCGGGTAGCCGATGGATGCGAGACGCACAGGACCGATCATTGTGGCGACACTTGGACGAGGCCTATGTCCAGCAGTGGACGTCTTTCGGCTGAAATGATGATGATGATGACCTGGGTACGCAACCGATTGAGTGCCTTTTTTTTTAATTTTGGCTTCGCTCGGTTTGTGCATTTAGCCAGTGTCAAGTTATATTAAGAAAGTATTTAGTTTAAGATACAGAATACGCTCACTTTTTCCCATTAGAATGCAGATGTAACACATTCTAATGTATTTTGCAGTATTGGGCAAAAATTGTGGAGTCAGCCTTCTCGGCAAACTTCACTGAGGTAGTCAATACTACAATAAAATTCTCAGCTCCATTTTACCGAGATCGCGCCTGTTTCAATGATTCCACATATTGTCCAGTTGCGTAGACAACTGAGACACAAAACCACCAATTTTACATCACAATATCCACTAGGAATCGATAAGCGAATAATTAAAACAGCCACTGAACTTCAGTCGAGAAAATCCCGCCAAAAACTCCGATTTGCCTATCCGATGTATGAACGAGCAAAGCGACCTCGGAAATTTTAGTAGATAGAAAAACGCTTGGGTTATTTTTGGAACGAAGTTCCTTATCGCGCGTTGTGAAAGGGGGCTAGACGGAAAAAATTCTTACGAAAAGTTGTCACGACACTAATGAGGCTGTCCATCCAAAAAGATTGTGTTGGAAAAACAATCTAATAAAAAAAATTCTTACGAAAAGTTGTCACGACACTAATGAGGCTGTCCATCCAAAAAGATTGTGTTGGAAAAACAATCTAATAAAAACTTCTTGTATTTTTGGTGGGTAGGTACAAAGTTTGCAAGCAGATCAAGCATTATCAAACATTATTTGTTATAGTTGTTGTTATTGCTAAAGAGTTGAGCTGAGCTGAGCTGAGCTTAGCTGATCTGAGCTGAGCTGAGCTGAGATGAGATGAGATGAAGTGAGATGATGAAGTATAACTTCTTACGTGCGTGCGTGTGTGCGTTAATAATAAAGAAAAGTTGTCACGACACTAATGAGGCTGTCCATCCAAAAAGATTGTGTTGGAAAAACAATCTAATAAAAACTTCTTGTATTTTTGGTGGGTAGGTACAAAGTTTGCAAGCAGATCAATCATTATCTAATGCTGAGCTGAGCTTAGCTGATCTGAGCTGAGCTGAGCAGAGCTGCGATGAGATGAGATGAGCTGCGATGAGATGAGATGAGCTGCGATGAGATGAGATGAGCTGCGATGAGATGAGATTAGCTGCGATGAGACGAAGTGAGATGATGAAGTATAACTTCTTACGTGCGTGCGTGCATCAATAATAAAAAAAATATTATAAATTAAAAAAAATAAAATTATATTACAATTCCTTCACTAATTAATCGAAAGGAACTTCGTTCCATCCGGGTGTCCCTTGACACCTCTCCAGTTTTTTTTCAAACATTTATACAGAAATAGTAGTAACTTTTTTGTTATGCAGAAAACGTGAAGCATTAAGAGAACGCGCGATCTTGGGCACCCTGCACCGGATACATGTTTTTTTTTATATATTAAAAGTATTACAATACTTTTGGGGACTGGGGCCCTTGTCCCCCTTGAGACCCATGAACAACAATTTTGTGCCGTCTGTGGGCTCTCCAACCTCCACGACTTGGATATATTAATTTGTATTAGAATTGCTTGTAAAGCATTGTAATGTAACAGAAGTAGTCGGTGTTTTTAAAAAGTTTTGTATAATCCATCAAGCCATATTCTCCATGGTTTTCAATGGAGCTAGGGGCACTAGGCTGCACGCTGCAGCCCTTTAGCTATTAGGTAGATCTGGCTACAGTCAAGGGGCGCTATATTCGACTATGGCTATGGCGCGCTATATTTGGCAATGGCCAAGGGGCGCCATATTCGGCTATACCCAGAGGCGCTATATTCGGCTATGGCCAAGGGTCGCCATATTCGGCAATGCCCAAGCGGCACCATATTCGGCTATAGCCAGAGGCGCTTTATTCGGCAATGCCCAAGGGGCGCCATATTCGGCTATAGCCAGGGACGCTATATTCGGCTGTGGCCAAGGGGCGGTTAATTCAACTATGGCCAAGGGGCCCTATATTAGGCTTTGCCCAAGGGGCGCTATATTAGGCTTTGGCCAAGGGGCGCTATATTAGGCTTTCGTCAAGGGGCGCTATATTCGGATATAGCCAAGGGGCGCTATATTCGGATATGGCCAAGGGGCGCCATATTTAGCTCTAACGCAACTCTAAGACCTAGCTTCGGACTGGAGCTGAAGTTATTATATCTAACAGCATCTTTGTTTCTGTGCGTAAGATCGGTTCGCGTAGTTATAGTATATATAGTAACTTACTACTTCGAACTTGTGGTCGACCTTAAGATTGTTTTTATTGCGAAAGTTACAAATAAAGCCAAAAAATAACGGAATAAAATCTTTTATTAAGATACATTTATTGTACGTGTAAGATAATACATATTGTGCTTATAAACCTTCATGTTTAGAACTCATCATTTTCAAAAGGATGGAACTTGTGGCCGAAAGATCTGAAAGAAAAACAAAAAAAGGTTTAATAATAAATAAGTTATAGTAAAAATCATTAGGTGAAAGCTCCAGGGTAGCCCGCGAAATTCAATATTTTTTTACGTTTTTTGCAATTTGCAGGTCAGTGTCAGGTTGTATCCTGGTCAAAATTTGATTCGCGGCCGTAGCAAGCATGTATATAGAATTATATTAATTTTTCATGTAAAATAGTGCTTGCAAGTTAGAATTTACGCCGTCTCTGTACATATTTCAAGAAATTCAATTATTTTTTTCAGGCTAACATCTAAAATTTTGGAGATTTTTAACCGACTTCAAAAAAAGGAGGAGGTTCTCAATTCGACTGTGTGTGTTACCTCATAACTTCTTACTACGTGAACCGATTTTGAAGATTTTTTTTTGTTTGAAAGCTGTTGCTTTACATGTGGTCCCATTTTAATTTGGTGAAGATCTGATGAAGAACTTCGGAGATACACAATGGAACTCTTCAATAAATGATAGCAAACCTTCCAGAATTGCTGCAATCGCATGTACTCTGTATATTGTTTTCACCACTTCACAACATTACATCACGCTGATACGCTCTGAAGGGGTATACAGATTTGTACAGTTCACCCTGATATGTTCAAATTCCCTATTTTTGGGGCTATCAATTCGGGCATAACTTTACTATTAATTTAGTTTTAGAATGGGGTACAACAACTAAAAAGTGAAAAATAAAAAACTTTTTACAAAAAAAATACAACCGACTTCCATAAATAATACTAAAAAATGCAATTTTTTTGTAAAAAGTTTTTTATTATCGGCTAGAAATTTAGCGATCGGTAGCTAACGTAGCGATCGCTATCAATGGCAATGACATTACCTGCGTAGATAAGTGTCACGTGACTTATCACAGGTAATGTCATCGCCATACATTTTGTTCTAAGCGTTAGCGTAAACGATAACAGAAAAGTAATATGGCTAGAGGGGCTGGCCCAGATCATTATCGCAGCGATAACGATTTTCTAAAACTCAAAAATGACATGCGCTGTCAAAATGGCGATATTATGACTTTTCGTCTGAGTTTGCTATTTCTATGATCCAGGCCTAGTTCACCCAAAGAGCAATGGAGATGGCAATGCTCGGAGTTTCCTTGCGTGATCAAATCAGGAATAAAGATATCCGCAGGAGAACCAAGGTTACCGACAGCCCGAAGAATCGCCAAACTGAAGTGGGCAGGGCACATAGCTCGCAGAACAGACGGTCGATGAGGCCGAAAGGTTCTGGAGTGGCGACTGTGTACCGGCAGACGTAGCGTTGGAAGGTCTCCAACAAGGCCAGGATGACCTGGTGAGGGTGTCGGGATTCTGATGAATGCGAGACATACCAGGACCCGTGGTCGTGGAGACACTTGGGGGAGGCCATGTCCAGCGTGTGGCTGGAACGATGATGGTGAAGGCCCATGAAAATGATGATAAATATACTACTCACGCTGTCATCGGCACCATCCTTCCGTTACAGTCGAACGAGTCGATCAGGCTTATATCTTCCTGTGACAGCTTGAAGTCGAACACGTCGAAGTTGCTCGCGATGCGCGACTTCGTCACCGACTTCGGTATCACGATCAGTTCGCGGTCGATTTGGTACCTGGACACAATAATAAATAATGTATCGTGGCGTGGGTGTGCTCACAAACATACAATCTAACATACACAAAACACCCAGAACTGGAAAGACTATCTGTAGGTCATACAAATGTTTATTACGTGCGTGAATCGAACCCGCGACACGGAGCTCAGCAGCCAACCGCACAACAATTTCATTAATACTGAACGCCCGGAAACATTTCTAATTCTACAATTAGGTACCTCATATAATATTGTTATATATGTATTATCTCGAATATACAAAGTTTAAACCACGTACCTAATCAGGACTTGAGCGACAGTCTTTCCAAGCCGGTCTGCAATGGCCTTCAGTTTGGGGTCATCCAATAGGTTGGGGTCGTCGGGCTTGGCCCAAGGTCTGTCGGGGGACCCCAGCGGGGAGTACGCAGTGATCTTGATGTTGCGTGCCTCGCAGAAGTCTTTCAGGCGACGCTGGTTCAAGTAGGGGTGGCATTCCACCTGTAACAACGAAAATAATTATGTTGAAGAAAAGACAAAGGAAATACATTAATTTAGCACTAGGTACTTGGCCTACCGCCAACGATGAGCGAGTAGAGAGTAGAGCTTCTAACTTAAAACGAGTTGGCGAGCAGCGAGTAGCGAGTGTGTCGTTCAGATAGTTTTGTCGCCGGGCTTTAAGCGAGTGTTCGAGGGGACGAGCGATTACTCGCACCACTCGCTCGGGTTGGTCTCTCGGCGTGAGTTCTGACCGCCGAGCGAGCATCGCTGAGCGAGTACGCTTTGATAGCTCTTGTTGCTCAGCGACAAAATTTTGGAGACACTCCTCTAGTCCATAGTTTTAAACAAGCGCCAATGTCCCATGTCACATGTGGGACACGAGACACAATCGATTTTCTTCTGTGTCTGTTTCTCCAGTAACTGACAGATTAAATAGATGAAAAATTACCATTCCCTATCTCCGAAAAATCTCCTTTTATCCGAATGGCAAATTGGCAATGTAGGTGGGAAAGTTCCATCAAAGGCAGACACCTCCACCAGTTCTAACCCATCGGTTCGCGAACGGCTGGATAGGACATGGCTGGAGGTGGATCACTGTGTTGCCCAATTTCTCACAGGTCATGGCAACTTTAAGAGTAAATTATTTTCCTTCAAGCTTGTTGCCTCACCTTTATGTCAATGTTCTACTCCTGATTGCGAATACGAACAATCCGCACATCATATCCTGTGGGAGTGTACTCTTTGGCAAACTGAGCGCAATATTATGTTGGATAGTATTCAGCCTACGTCTGGAGTTGTCTATTACACGGACCTTGTGGAAACTAGAACAAATTTCCGTGCGTTTAAGCGTTTTTGCCATACCTATTATTGGAATCAAGTGTAACAGCTCACAATTTTAGGACCCATTAATATTAGTACTTTTAACCAGTGGTGCTTGGCAACTGGGCTTACCCCAGTTGTAAAAACCCCCTTTGTGCCTAATGGCCTAGTTTTGTTCTGTCTCCCGCTTGATTAGGAAGGAAGTGGAAATTATGTTTTACCCAAGACAGTTTGATCGTTTCTCTGGGACTCGTCGAGCTTCATTGCCTCGGCATTTTTTCTGGTGGTCGCCACTGTTGATTCTGGCTTACAGAAGTTACAGTGGTTTGAGAATAGTGTGGCGGGCTTGTCCCAACAAAAAAAAAATCTCCGAAAAAACCTCTGGGCCTAAAATTTCGAAGAAAAAAAAATACAGAAAGTAGTTCTTAACTTATATAGATTACAGAAAAACCTGGAAAAAGTATGATTTGTTCGGAACCCTTTGCGCGCGAGTCCGACTGGCTCTTGACCGATTTTTTTTTTTCATGTGTGGAAATCCTCATGGATACTTTCCGTCTGGAGAGAACAGAGTGTTATATCGGACTCCTTCCGACTAAATCCCCACAGTTCCTATCGCTACTATCTTCTGTTCGTGTCCACTTTGACTCAAAATTTGTCCGAACAGTATGTAGCCACCTGGGCCTGCAGTCCCGACATAGTTAACGATCGCGTAACGACCGAATTCGTTCGCTAAGAAATTAATGTCGCAAGGAGGCAAACTTTTATGTCCTTTAATATTTTGACAAGTTAATTTAATCGTTACAAGCAGTAAAAGTTATTCATTAAAATTTAAATAAATTATAAGTTTTCATGAAAAATAGTGTTCGCAAGTTATTTACGTCCCGCGTCGTCTCTATAAATTTTTCAGGAAAATCATTTATGTTTCAGGTTATGATCTAATTTTTTTCTCATAATATGTTTTTAACGGCTAGTTATTTAGCGATCGATAGCTAACCTGTTTCGCTATCAATGTCGTGACTGCAGGTTCTCGATAGCTTTGTCATTGGCATCGTTTAAATCATCCAAGATACAGGTGGTTGTGCATGCTGGGCAGGAGGTGCCGCATGTCCTGTGAAGGGGCTCCACACTGGCACTGAGTTTGGGATGGGTCAAGGATACCCCATTCTAACCAGATTATTTCTACAGGGACCAACCTGGGTCCGTTCGTCCGTTATACGACTTCTAATGATTTTTAATTGAACATCACGTCTAAACGTCTAGTCTTATTTCTTTGAAAAACAAAATGTTATTCTAGACAATTTCCTTCGTAATTTGATATGTGAATATTTGAAATTATTTTTTCTATCATAGTGTAATTAATTTGTAAACTTATGTCTAAGGCGGATAAAAAATTGAGAATCACGTAAAAACTATAAAACGCATTTTTGTGAAACCTTCACCATTTTAAAGATCATCTAATTATTTATCTTTTAGTATACGTGTTGTACTATATTACCTGTTGTTTTATGTATAATAAATTAATAATGCGTCTAATTTCGGACAGCGCTCCTTGATGGGCGAGTCCTATTACTGGGATATACGACGCGTTACGTGAGCTCAGCACAGAACACGCAAGCTAACCACTCATGGTCGTTGGCAGTTAATAGCGCTTTAAGAGATATCCACATTCGCCACTGCAGTTCCTGTCCAGGCGGCAGATGTTCTGCCAGAGTGATGAAGCGGGGAGGGTCGGGATGTCTTTTCCTCCACAGTTCGCATCTCATGCTGTCTTCCGAGGAGGTCGTATGTCTCAAGAAGCTTATACATTTAAATTCACACGCACTCCCGACTGGAGGGACGAAGTAGGAGTGAGGCGTTTTTATCGTAACAGATACAAAGTCACGTATTCGTACATACTAGATAACAGTTGTTCCTGTGATATCATATATCTGTTAAAAATATCATTCAGAATTCACAATACACAATCTACACTCTTCAGTCTCAGTAGGTACTCAAAAACAACTATTCGTGTTATCTGTTATTTCTTCTTCGTATTATTACGTCGACCGTATTACAATGGAACGTTCGAGAATGCGGTCGAAGTTTCCAGAAGTTTCCACTACGGTCGAGAACATTCCATTGTGGTACTGTGTAGAAGTTCATAGATGTTTCTAGAATATTCCACTATAGGATAGTTCGAAAATGTTCTGGAAACTTCTATGACTGTATAAATAGGCCGGGCGGCCGGTGAGTGAGTCAGTCTGTTTTCGACTACGGATGCGAACGGATAAGAGCACACATGCGATTACGAAGAGAATAGTGATTATTAGCGAATTAGTGTTTGTGTAAATAAGTTTGAGTTACTATAAGATATTTGGTTAATTAATAGGTGTAAAATAATTTATCCCATACCCAGCTCGTAACAGTATGTATTATCTCGCTCACACCCGCTTGATTGAATCTTGCTAAAACGAGAAGCACCTACCTAGTATTATTATCAGGAAATTCAAATTGTAGTCTTACAAGAAGGTAATCATCCTTGAAAAGTGACAACTATTTCTAGTCGTATTATCTGTTATCACTTTCTAACTTTCAATTCGGAAACACTGCAAGAATAATGCCAACATTACTACGTGTACTGTACGTGATTTATTTACCGACAGACCGTGCTTCGAAAAATAACAGGCTGTTATTTAATACCAGATAATGATATCTGTTATTATTGCGTAACAGTAACAGGAATAACAGATATCTTGTTTCACCTATAGTGCGAAGCACTAAAAAAAATCACGACCCTCACCTGGTTAGTGACCGGCACAATCTTGGCGCTCTTCAGCAGCCTCTCGACCTGCTTGGCGTTGAAGTTGGAGATTCCGATGCTCTTCACCAGCCCCTCGCCCACCAGAGGCTCCAGGGCCTTCCAAGTGTCTACGTAGTCCACGTCTGAGAATATTATTTTGTCAGACTTGTCTGTGGGGAACAGGTCTGCGTTTTCCTGAGAATATGACCAGATTTTAAATGAAAATGATTTTAGTACGAGTATCAATAAAAGGTTATTATTTAATAAAAAAAAATTTACGCATTCCGTTCCGTTCAAGAAAGCATTTTGGAGTAGGATCCCAGAGTCGGCAGACATTATTTATTTTCTGACTAATAAAAGTGAGGGATTGTGTAGTTTTTTTTTTTTGTGGGGTGGGAAATCATCCAATGACTTCTCCCACTCTGGGTGGAACGGGCGGGCGTGTCAGACTCTTACTGACTAAAACCCACCCCTGTTCCTTCCTGCCCTTAGTGCCCGGGGGCGAGCTAACTCTGTTTCGAATTTATCCTCAACCCACGGGCAGGCATCGGCCATGACGGGCCCCGTCCTTATTACTGAAAACTCTTGTTCGTCGCGCGTGGAACACTACGCGCCGTCGACTCTCGGGCCTGGTGCTGATCGCACGGCGAGCTACCCATTACTCGCCGTCCGCAGGGATTGTGTAGTGTTAATATGAACTTTCAATGATTTCTCTTGTGACAGATAGTATTTTTTTTTTTGTGGGGTGGGAAATCATTCTGTGACATCTCCCGCTCTAGGGTGGAGCGGGAGGGCGTGTCAGACTCTTACTGACTAAAACCCACCCCTGTTCCTTCCCTGCCCTGAATGCCCAGGGGCGAGGTAACTCTGTTTCGAATTTATCCTCAAAAATGTATGCCCAGGGGGGGCAGGGATACCCGGTCCGATCAGCACAAGGCCCGAGAGTCGACGGCGCGTAGTGTTCCACGCGCGCCTCAAAGAGTTGTCAGCAAAAGAGACGGGGCTCGTCATGGCCGATGCCTGCCCCGGGTATGGATAAATTCGAAACAGAGTTAAATCGCCCCTGGGCACTCAGGGCAGGAAGGAACAGGGGTGGGTTTTAGTCAGGAAGAGTCTGACACGCCCTCCCGTTCCATCCAGAGCGGGAGAAGTCTTTGGATGATTTCCCACCCCACAATATACATATACATCACAATTTACTGGATATTTTGTAAAAAGTGGTAAATACTACGCAGACGTTGCTCAGATATTATATTATAATATAAAATAAATGTCCTCACGATCTGGATTATTTTTACTGAAAATAACTCAGTACACAAATTAAACAACAATAAGTACAAATTAGACAAACCTTATAAGCCTGGGGCCAGTGAATGAGGTACAGGTCCAAATACTTCAGATTGAGGTTCTCTAGCGACGCCAAGAGAGCACCCTTCACCAGGTCCGGCCGGTGGAAGGTGTTCCACAGCTTTGAAGTTATGAACAGGTCTTCCCTGGAAAGATTAAATACTAAAAATATATAATAATATTTAAAATAAAAAATCATCACTGACAGGACTATTGTAGCCAATAAGCTTGGTATAGTGGTGGTGGACCAAATCGAGAGGCGTGCAATGATTGTTGACAGTACCGTCCCACATGACGAGAACCTCGTGAAAGCCGAGAAAGATAAACAAATCAAGTATATTGACTTGGCTCGCGAGGTTGTCGACATGTGGGATGTGGACTCAGCGATCATTGTACCGATAGTCGTGTCAGCCAATGGCTTAATAGCAACGAGCCTCGACCAACACCTCAGGAGGCTCTCGTTAGGCGGTTGGATCAAGAGCTTGATTCAGAAAGCAGTACTTCTGGACACGGCTCGCATTGTCAGGCGGTTCCTCTCTCTGAGGCCCTGACCGCCGGTAGCTTGGACCCTGTTCCCGATACCGGTGGGCTACTATTTTTTATATTTTAAAATGATTTTTATATATTCTTTTTTAAGAAATATTTAAAAATTTATTTAATGAGTTAGAAAGATGAATTTAAAATAAAAATATAATAATATTTAAATAATATTATAAAAGTGAAAGTTTGTATGTGTGTGTGTATGTATGTTCGTTAATCTTTCTCGCTCAAACGGCTGAACGAATTTGAATAAAATTTGATACCAGGATGTCAAATTCAAATTATTTTGGGACAACTAGATCCAAAAGGGTACACAAAAAACTTAAAATATAATTTTAAAGGACAACACTCATCCGTCACATACATCCAGTTGTCTTCACAAAAATGCCCTGTGGCGACACACCCCGCCCCGTCAAGTTAACCAATAGGGAGATACCTCTCTAACGATCACCAGACGAACAAAATGCCTCAACACAGGTGCATGAACATCTTCAGCTATAGCTTATATCCTGGATTAACACATAGGCTATAATTCATAAAAGTGGGAAGAACTAATCTCATGCAGGAGAAGCCGCGACCGGCAGTTAGTTACATGATTAGTCTTCTTAAATTATCTAAAGCGAACGTACAATCGTATACAGAGATATGAAGGCGGTACGAGGATGTGTGCCTGTGGGCATCCCTGGCCCTGTAGTCTCGACATTGATAGCGATCGCTACGTCCTAACGATCGGTCGCTACGTCGGAAAAATAATTGATTTTCTTGAAATATGTACAGAGACGGCGTAAATTTTAAATTGCAAGCACTATTTTTCATGAAAACGGATTTCTTTTTTTTAATTTTAATTATTATTTATACCGCTTGTAACAATTAATGATCACGTAACGACCGATCGTTAGGACGTAGCGATCGCTATCAATGTCGAGACTGCAGGCCCTGGAAAGACAGCAAAGGGGTCTTCCTTGAGCCTCGCTATACACGGCAATATGTGATCACTCTGCCACAATCTTTCCTGGCATCACTTTCATGGCCGGACAGCGACCCCACTCTGAACGATCGCAAGCCCGGAGTCCTGACCGCCTTTTTTTTTTTTTCTTTTTTTGTGGGTTGGGTAATCATCCAATGACATCTCCCGCTCTAGGGTGGAGCGGAAGGGCATGTCAGACTCTTACTGACTAAAACCCACCCCTGTTCCTTCCCTGCCCTCAATGCCCAGGGGCGAGGTAACTGTTTCGAATTTATCCTCAACCCCCGGGCTGGCATCGGCCATGACGGGCCCCGTCATGTTTGCTGGCAACTCTTTGAGGCGCGCGTGAAACACTGCGCGCCGTCGATTGTCGGGCCTGTTGCTGATCGGACGGCGAATTACCCACTACTCGCCGTCCGCAGGCCCGGGTCTACTGTGGCCGGAGATCGTCTCGCGACGTCCTCCGCCCAGGGCGTCTCCTGCGGCGGCTGCTGCTGAGGGCGAGTCTGTTGTTGTAGCCTCTCCCTCACCCGTTCCGCCTCCTCCTTCGCGAGCATTACTGCTTCGCAGAAGGAGGAGATTGCTTTCCATTCCCTCTCGCTCCGTACCATGGCCTGGACCAGGGCCGGGCGCAAGAGGTCGCTGCCGCCGATCGCCTCCACGAGGACACGGCGGGGCGCCGCCCAACTGGGGCAGATCTCCACCGTGTCCTCTGGAGTCCTGCCTGCCTATGAGCACACCTTTCCGTTACACCCTTTATACCTAGGTCTAGTACCACTTTTCCACCAGCGCTGCGTTAAGCCTGACTAGGAAAATGAAGTGAACCCATTGGGGGATTTTTCTTCGCGCACCGGCCGCTATCTCGCATATATTTGGGGCAAGAGCATACGAATTCTTGACTTTCACGCGGGCAAAGCAGCTGCCAGTAACAAGTCGTTGGTGAAATTTAAAACTAAACTAACCTCTTAACAGTACCATCGGCAATCTTAGCCGAGATAGCAGCCCCCACTTCCTTCTCGTTACCATAGACATACGCGCAGTCTATGTGTCTGTAGCCGATGTCTATGGCATCCTTCACGGCTTCAGTAACTTCGCCTGGCTTTGACTGTGAAACAATACAAATATTGATGAGTGGTTTTGAATAAATACAGTGTTTCGTAATTAGTGTCTGACCAAATCTTCGGCTTAGGCCAAAATGGACAGAAGATTTACCCGAGAACGAACGCCAGCCCCGAAATTGAACGAACTGTTACGAATATAGTTGAAGCTCGTGGCTAAAGTAATAACAACCACACGGGTCGATCTATCAGGTTAAGCTACGCTTGCCAGGGTTGGCCCATGGATGGGTGACCATCTTTACATACCGAGACTCCTCCGTGCCTCGGAAAGCAAGTTAGGCCGTTGGTCCCGGCTGTCAATCGTGGATCTTTGACAGTCGTTACGGGTCGTCAGAAGCCCGAAAGTCTGACAACCAGTCTTACCAAGGGGTACCGTATTACCCAATTACAGGGTTGTGGAGGTCAGATAGGCAGTCGCTCCATGTAAAGTACTGGCATCCGGTTAGACTGGAAGCCGACCGCAAGATAGTTGGGAAAAGGCTAGGCCAGATTGATTTTGTTGCAGTGGCGACGTTCAGGGGAGGGCAGGGTTATTCTTCTTCGATTGAACACTGGAAGTGACACATCATCTTCTGCTTAGACTTTTACAAACTATGCTGGGGTCGACTTCGGTCGAATCGGGTGCAGCTGTATACCAGTATTGAAAATGGAGCAGCGGCATATCTAACTCGACAACTCAGGTACTGAGTATCACGGTAACCCTAGGAGGTCTCATGTCGATGGGGCCGAAAAGTTCTGGAGTGGCGACCGCGGACCGTACGCGTTGGAAGGCTTACCACAAGGTGGACCGATGACTTGTTGAGGGTCGCGGGAATCCGATGGATGCGAGACGCACAGGCCCTGCAGTCTCGACATAGATAGCGATCGCTACGTCCTAACGATCTGTCACTACGTCGGAAAAATAATTGGTTTTCTTGAAATATGTACAGAGACGGCGTAATTTTTAACTTGCAAGCACTATTTTTCATGAAAACTGATCAACTGATCTGCTGGTCTCTGTACATATTTCAAGAAAATGAATTATTTTTCCGACGTTGCGACCGATCGTTAGGACATAGCGATCGTTAACTATGTCGAGACTGCAGGCCCAGGACTGGTCTTTGTAGCGGTAGTTGGGGGAGGCCTATGTCCAGTAGTGGACGTCTTTCGGCTGAAATGATGATGATGATGATGATGATGAAGATGACGGTAACCCTTAACAACACTGGCCCTGTAGACAAAGTAACATCGCTTCGTAGCAGAACGATATCTAAATTCGTCATCGTCTCTGAGATATCGATAAACATTTACTAGCGTTAGCGTTCCTTCGTTATCTTTTTTGGCGATCACGATCGAGGCGAAGGCGAACTCTGAAAGCGCTGCTTGTCTACGCATTTGTATGGGATAAACACGATAGCAATTCGTTTCTTTATGGTTTCGTTACGCATTATAACATTGTCTACCAACTTGCGATAACGATGTCGACAGTCGACTGACCACGTGACTTAGCGCGGTTTATGTCAATCTCATACATTTTAGTCTTTTCTAACTTCGTTATCGTTTTTAAATTGTTACTTTGTCTAAGCCCCCTGGTGTCAGATTTTCTGGCTTTTGATTATCTGTAACAGCTGTCAGCTGTCTACAGATGACAGCCAGGACCAACGGCTAAAGGGTGGTATTACACCAATCGATCGATCGTCGGTAGAATGTATTAGTACACCAATCGATCCGAGGGTCGATCGATGGTAGAATGGATTATTCAACGTCGATCGATATTTTCTACTAGATACAACAATCGACCGAGCGTCGATCGATGGTAGAATGTATTAGTCGACGTCAATCGATAGTTTCTACTAGGTACACCAATCGAACGAGCGTCGATCGATGGTAGAATGGATTAGTTGACGTCGATCGATGGTAGAATGGATTAGTCGACATCGATCGATAGTTTCTACTAGATACACCAATCGACTGACCGTCGATCGATCGTACATAGAATGGATTAGTCGACGTCGATCGATAGTTTCTACTAGGTACACCAATCGAGCCACTTGATCGATGGTAGAATGGATTAGTCGACGTCGATCGATAGTTTCTACTAGGTACACCAATCGATCGATCGATTGTTTATCGACCGGTATCCGTCGATCAGCCACAGCACACCAGAGATCGATCGATTGGTGTAATAAAACCCTAACGTGCTTTCTGAGGCACGGAGGAGTCTCGATATACAAGGTATAGGAATCGACAAAAAGTACTGAACAGGGTTCTTGTCTTGGTTCCACCATAAAAGTTGTTCACCATGATGACTATAGCCCATGTTTTCATTTATTTTCGTGTCCACCATAACGAATGGTCACCCAATCATGACGTGACCGTCTATTACATATCAACCTGGACCATATTTGCTTAACCTTGAAGTCAAAATTAAATTAACCGAGTTATCCATTTTATCTCATGTCAATTTTTATCAGTAACCCTAGTTTTATGTTATCCAATACTACATAAGTATATGGCTGGGTAACTGATTAACTGAATGATAGCATTTTGCTGTAACAAACATGTATTATTTTCAGAGGATAAACTAATATCGTATGTTTGCTGTTTAGATAGTGGATATGTTTTCGTTATCTGTAGCTTGTATAAAGTATTATGTACTTATACTCATAATACACAAAATCCTGGTATCGTTACCCACTGTATTTCAACAATACTTATGTTCAATACGGGATTAACCTCCGGTTTCTCGAAAGTAATAATAGAATCATTACAAATTAAGTATGTAATATGATTGGCTGCTGAAAATTCATTTAACCAATCACAGAAGCTAACATGAGTTTGCCAAATTGTTCGCATTCATTTTGTGATAATTAAAAAAAAATTAAAGACGACGCTCGGGAGCTATATTAAGTTGGGTATCAAAATAAAAGGTTTGAGGAGGCGATTCTAAAAATATAACTCAGAGAAATGTAGAAAATAAAAAATTAAAATATTTTCGAAAAACCGACTGTTGAAAACAACAAAAAAGTTCCAAACAAGTAACTTTTCAAGCAGTTGTAACGTATTTCCTTTGTAAACGTCACATGTACAATATTTATTTCGATTATTGCCATTTTTTGGACATATTTGTTGGAGTTGAAGTCAAAATTCGCTTCTGGCAACATCAAAATTCCTAAATTGCGTCTTAGTGCGTTATTTTAGTTGCAACACTGTGATTTTTTATCGGTGGTGACAGGAAACGTCAAAGTTTGACAGGTCACTTTTTCGACTGGCAGGGTTCGAAGTGACATCGCTTTTTTGCGATGTTTTTACATCCATGAATATCGTGGATTGTTGGTGCCCAGTTCGCATAATCCTGGCGGCTGGAGCCCTAATTTGACCTGGACATTGCGTTCCAGAAATGATTTCGGTGGAATCATAAATATAAAATGGTTATATAGACCATGTGTCTACCATGATTTTTTTCCTTTGTTAAAAAGCGGTAAGTTATTTGATTGAGGAGATCAGTAGTGTTCGAAATCTGAAGTTCGCATTCCCTAACGTGAGATTTATTTTTTTCAGCTGTCCAGCGTTTTTTTATTTTACTTGATAGTTTAAAATTTAAATTTGAAGTTTGGAAGCAGCCGCTAACTTGGAAAGTGGACAATTCCAGACGGATGTTTCTTACAGGAAGATTTGGTTTATTTTTTCCTTATTATAATTAGCATACAATAACAGGGTATGTAGTTAAAACCTTTTTTTCTTTTCACCTCACAACACGTGCTACGGTGCATTATTGAACAAAATTATTGAACTAAATTATTAACCTAACCAATAGACCAAACTTATAAATAAGTAACCTAAATAATTGTTGAATATACAGGAGAAATAATCTAAAATGTTGTAGTTTGAATTCTCTCTGTTCACCTTCCCTAAGATTAAAAGCCATTTTTGCCGCTGACTTCTATCCAGGTAATTACTGTGTTACTTTATTTATTGACGCCTGGCGCCCGAGGTTCTTTTTTATATTCTTATTTTGGCGTTCAATAACCTAATTTTGTTTAACACAGATGAAATTTAAATTTTGTTACACACATTAGTGGTGAATACATACCCACATGGCAATTGGCCCCGACGAACAGGGACTTGAAACAATTTTTATTAGGTTTTCTTGGTCATTTTATTATTGGTTAATTAATGCACTGTTTATTATGTAGTACAGTTTTCAAACATACTTTTTGAATTGTAACCCTAACCTTTGAACTACAACTTATGTATAACTTATATATTTGGTTGTAAACAGTATAAACACTGTATTGTACTGTTATTTTTCTATGTGTCTGTTTCAGCATTGTTTAAATCTTCCAAAATCAACTACTACATTGTGTAAACCGTCATTGTTATCTTAGTTAACCTAAAATTTGATAATAGTTAAATAGTAAATAAATACTTTTAATGTTTTAATTAAGTAAATTAAAATAACTAAATAACTGTTTTAAGTAAGTAAGATTTCTTTGTGAGTCAATACTGCACCTACTAGTGTTTCAATAAGTGAAATTAACTTTAAAAATCTTCATTAGTTCACAATAATAATTACTTAACTTTAATACTCTATAAATTTAAAATATTGCCTTTGCAATGGATAAAGCAGTTCAGTTTCCTCCACTTCCTGCGTTGAAGGACAGTCATGATGTTACACCGGTTGTTGAAAATCCTGCGGCACCTGAGATTGTTAATTTGACAGAAGTTCAAAATCCATTTGAACATAATGATAGAATTGCTCATTCTTCCTCTGCTTTTGCGGTTAATGCTTTGCCTTCTTTTAATTCTTTGAATGCTGATGTTTATGAACATATTAAGAAGAATATACCGTCTTCAACTAAGTTACCTGACTTGAAAAGGGGTAAAATTAATTTTGATGGAAAAACATGTGTGCGTGAATTCATAACTCAAGTTGAGGAATACTTTTTGTATAAGAATTTTGATGAATTTGTACTGGTTAGATTATTTAAAAACATTCTTTAAAATTTATAGTTCTGCTCCAATATTATTTGTTAATAGTAGACCATATTTGGAATTCTTAGTTAGCAAAATTAAATATTCGGGTTTGTTGGATACCGGTTCCAGTAGTTGTGTTTTAGGTTCTAATAAACATAAACATTTTTTGAATTTAGGTTATAAAATTAATACTGTTTCTAATGTACTATGACATTGCCAGTCACTTGTGATAATTTAACTAAAAATATAACTTTTTTAATTATACCTTCTTTTAAACCTGATATAATTTTAGGTTTTGATTTTTGTTTGGATTAACTGTAAATTTGAAGAAATGTCAATTTTGTAAAGATAGACTTCGGTATCTTGGATATATTGTGGACAGTAATGGTTTGCATACTGATCCTTCTAAATTAGAAATTATTGAAAATTATCCTCGCCCTGAAACCGTTAAACAACTTAGAAGTTTTCTTGGCTTATGTTCTTATTATCGTAGATTCATTTGTAAATTTGCTGATATAGCTTCTCCTTTAACTAAATTAACAGCTGGTAGTAAGAATTCTAAAAGATCCTTAAGTTGGAACAACGATGCTGAGAATGCATTTATTAAATTAAAAGAAACATTAATTTCTGCTCCTGTTTTACAATGCCCTAATTTTGAAAAACCTTTCTTTTTACATTGTGATGCTAGTGCTGTAGGAATAGGTAGTGTTTTGAGTCAAGAGGATGATAATAGCGATCAACATCCTATTGCATATTATTCTAGATCTTTAAATAAATGTGAACGTAACTATAGTACCACAGAACGTGAGTTATTAGCTATGTTAGATTCAATTGAACATTTCAGACCTTATATTGAGGGAATGAAGTTTACCGTGGTCACTGATCATGCTAGTTTGAAATGGCTTTTAGGTCTTAGTAATCCTAGTGGACGTTTAGCACGTTGGGCCGCTAGAATTTCCCAATTTACTTTTGATATCATACACAAAAAGGGTTCTTTACATTTAGTTCCTGATGCTTTATCTCGCCTTGAAATAGCTGCGATTGATGTTACTCAGAATAATTTAATCTTGCCTGATGAAGATATTCATGATCCTTGGTATAGAAAAACATTTATTAATTGTCAAAAGTATCCTTGTAAATTCAGAAATTTTCGAGTTGAAAATAATACTTTGTATAAATATTGTAAAAATAAATTTGATCCTAACAGTAAACTTAACTGGAAAATTGTTATTCCTAAAGAACATATTTTAGATACTATTCGTTCAAATCATGATAATTTAAATTCTTGCCATCTTAGAATGCATAAAACCTTAAATAAATTAAAACAACACTATTTTTGGAAAGGAATGTTTGGTGATGTTCAAAAATATATTTCTTCTTGCGATATTTGTAAAGCATATAAACATAATACTTCACCACCGCTTGGTATGATGATAAATCCTAAAAAAGTTGATCATCCCATGCTTATGCTTTCAGTTGATATTATAGGAACTTTACCTAAATCTTATTCAGGTCATAATTATATTCTTTCAGTTGTAGATGTATTCACTAAATATTGTTGGATATTTCCCATGATTAATGCTACTTCCAAAATAATTTGTAAACTTTTTGAAAAGGAAATCTTTCTTAAGTTTGGTTGTCCTAAAATAATAGTATGCGATAACGGTTCTCAATTCATCTCTAAATATTTTGTAGAATTTTTGAAAGGATTTAATATTACTAATATTTTTTATAACTACACACCTCAAAATAATCCGGTAGAACGATACAACAAGACGGTTGAAACTTGTATAGCGTGTTTTGTTAAAGATGATCAAAGAACTTGGTCAAAATTTTTGCCTCATGTTCAATTAGCTTTAAATAATAGTGTAAATCTAGCTACAGATTTTACACCAAACTTTTTGATGTTCGGAAGAGAGCTCATTTTTGATGCTTCTCTACATCATTTTAGTAGTTCTATTGATAACTTAGAAAATCTCGAAGTTGGTGATAGAAATACTTTTGCTGTTTCTTTAAATTCACTTGGTGAAATTTTTGTTAGGGTTCAATCTCATTTATTAAGAGCTTATAAACGTAATGCTCATTATTATAACCGCCGTCGGAAGGTCATTTCTTTTGATGTGGATGATATTGTGTGGAGAAGAAGTTTTGTTCAGTCTAAGGCTCCGGCTTTCTTTTCTGCTAAGTTAGCACCTAAGTTCATTAAGTGTAAAGTAGTCTCAAAAGTTTCACCTAATGTGTACGTTTTGGAGGACCTTACCAAAGGTACTACAGGTCGTTACCACATTAAGGACATCATTAAATATTAAAAATTATTTTGTTTTGGTTTCTCAAACTTTAGTCTTGATATTTATAACTTAGTTTGAAGTGTTTACCAGTGATTGAATGATGAATGAAAGGGAATGGTAATGTGAAAGTAAGCAGTATGATAGGTAACTTCACGACAGGTTCTAGAAATTGACTTCTAAATCTTTTCAAAATAACTTAGGTCATTTTTGGATTTTATAAAATTAAACTTCGGCTTCTCGCATATTTTTTATTGTTCCATATCAAAAGATCTTATTGTATATTGTTTTTATAATAATATATTGATATTATATTATTATATCTTTTAATTTTAGCTAATCTTTATTATATTAGTTAAGATTATTATTTACTTTAGTCTTTAATGTTCGAGTAAGTGTATTATAATGCTACTTAGCTTGTAAGATTCTCGGATTTGACATTTTTTTGCGTTTCGCTTCAGTTTTGGACGGATGCTTTTGCTAGGTCTTTCCTACGACTTTCCTCGTGGAGTTCCTATTCTTTTGGTTCGGTTTTCCCCCGATATCATTTTTTTTGCTATTGTGCCCGGAAGATTGGTGGTGTTGAGCCGATCACAATATGCATCTTTTTTGATTATTCGGTTTTCCCCCGAAGGTCATTTTTTTGTTTGCTATTGTGCCCGGAAGATTGGTGGAGTTGAGCCGATCACAATATGCAACTCTTTTTGATAGTGATTGTGTTCGGGAGTTCGGTGGAGTTGTGCCGATCACAATTTGCTTCAGTTTTGCTTTAGGTCGTTTTCCACGTCCGTAGTTATGCCTTTTATGTTTGCGTCTGGAAACGTTGTTCTGTTGTGCCAGACACGAACTTAGGATTTTTTCATACTTGCTTAGTATGAATTCTTACGCTCTGTTAGTCAGTGGCGATAGCGCCTAACTGCACTCTCTATGGGTTTTAAGTGTTCTTCTGAGTAATTAATTTTGATCAGCTAGTCAGTGGCGATGGTGCCTAACTGCACTCTAATTTGGATAGGTGTTTTGGGTTTCTTTTGTTAGTTAGTCAGTGGCTATGGTGCCTAACTGTACTCTAACTGAACCATTGTTTGGAGGTTTATCTCTCAAATTCTTTTCGAATTTATTTATGAAGATCTTTTTTTGATTTTGAGTTTTTTTTGATTCCTATGGTTTCTTGACCTAAGTTGGTTTCTCTTGTATGTTTCTTCAAGTATCTTTCAAACATAAAAGAAAGTTCCTTTCTTTTATTTTTTCGGGGAGGGATGTAATGTAACGTATTTCCTTTGTAAACGTCACATGTACAATATTTATTTCGATTATTGCCATTTTTTGGACATATTTGTTGGAGTTGAAGTCAAAATTCGCTTCTGGCAACATCAAAATTCCTAAATTGCGTCTTAGTGCGTTATTTTAGTTGCAACACTGTGATTTTTTATCGGTGGTGACAGGAAACGTCAAAGTTTGACAGGTCACTTTTTCGACTGGCAGGGTTCGAAGTGACATCGCTTTTTTGCGATGTTTTTACATCCATGAATATCGTGGATTGTTGGTGCCCAGTTCGCATAATCCTGGCGGCTGGAGCCCTAATTTGACCTGGACATTGCGTTCCAGAAATGATTTCGGTGGAATCATAAATATAAAATGGTTATATAGACCATGTGTCTACCATGATTTTTTTCCTTTGTTAAAAAGCGGTAAGTTATTTGATTGAGGAGATCAGTAGTGTTCGAAATCTGAAGTTCGCATTCCCTAACGTGAGATTTATTTTTTTCAGCTGTCCAGCGTTTTTTTATTTTACTTGATAGTTTAAAATTTAAATTTGAAGTTTGGAAGCAGCCGCTAACTTGGAAAGTGGACAATTCCAGACGGATGTTTCTTACAGGAAGATTTGGTTTATTTTTTCCTTATTATAATTAGCATACAATAACAGGGTATGTAGTTAAAACCTTTTTTTCTTTTCACCTCACAACACGTGCTACGGTGCATTATTAAACAAAATTATTGAACTAAATTATTAACCTAACCAATAGACCAAACTTATAAATAAGTAACCTAAATAATTGTTGAATATACAGGAGAAATAATCTAAAATGTTGTAGTTTGAATTCTCTCTGTTGTCACCTTCCCTAAGATTAAAAGCCATTTTTGCCGCTGACTTCTATCCAGGTAATTACTGTGTTACTTTATTTATTGACGCCTGGCGCCCGAGGTTCTTTTTTATATTCTTATTTTGGCGTTCAATAACCTAATTTTGTTTAACACAGATGAAATTTAAATTTTGTTACACACATTAGTGGTGAATACATACCCACATGGCACAGTCTGATGCAGTTGATAGCATCAAATCAATAATTGAACTAAAATAACTGCCACCAACTGCATCAGGCTGTTTGAAAAGTTACTTGTTTCGAAATTTTATAGTTGTATTTTACAGTCACGTTTTTGAAAATATTTTTTTTTTTACATGTTCCACTAGCAAGGATTTTGAAATTGTCAACTTAATACATCATAACATCTTAGAATCATTACAACTATTTTGATGCTAAAAAAAATATCAAAGTGTCATATAAATAGATAAAAGTTTGAGTCCGTGTCAGCTACTATACTGCCAGATATGATCATATTGGTACACATGACTAACATTAAACAAGCATGGTCCGTAGATTTAAGGCCCTACCTCTGCATAAGTGGCGCCCTCATTGAATAAAAAATCGTATCTTAGCATATAAAATAAAGATTAAAGAATCCTTTGTTGCGTTTGTTACAAATAGGATAAGGTATTTTTACGTTGTTTAAACAGGACTCAAAATGTTTCGTATCCAAAGTAGTAAGCCAAAATGTCAAAAATAGTAAAGGATTCTTTAATCTTTATTTTCTCCGCTTTGCTACGATTTTTTATTCAATGAGGGTGCCACTTGGCAGCTATATATGCCTTAACAGGGTGGGGCCCCAGCATGTAACCCTCACCACACGCATATTTGGTCTCGGCAGGAAAATAGTTAAACAATAAGTAAAAATATGCCATTTCTACTTTTTAAATAACTAGCAGATATCATCTGAAGAGGTTTTCAACATTGTCTGACAGACTTGTCTAAGCTGTAGTGAGCATATTCTTAGATAACAATTTACATTCCTTACTCAACTACCTACCTACTTAAGAGTTGTTTAGTCCAAGTTGATTTTAGCCTGACCAAGAACTTTAATTTTTAAGTTTTATAAGTGATAAAAACTTTACTTTTTATTTTTAAACAGTAATAAATACATTCATTGTATTTATTAAAGTCTCATGTACAGTGTAGTAGTACATAACATATGAGGTGAAAGCTCCAGGATAGACCTCGAAATTCAAATTTTTCTGATTACACATTTTACTTCAGTTTTACGGAATTTCTTAATGTAGCAAATTAATTGCCAGAAAAGTCATTACATAAAGGGACCTTTGAGTTATATGTTAGTTAATTTTACTTTACTTGCACTGTGGCATAATAACAAGGCCAAAACTATTATAAATAGTAGTACCATTCATCGGCTAACAAACTTCGTAAATATCCATTTTCTCTGCATTTATTAGAGCCGTGTGCTTAGAATTTATGTAGTTTTAAGGCCGTGGGTAGAACCATTAACAAAGAAATTTTAAATATTTCAGTTTAAACAATAAGAATTGAACATGCTAGAATAATTTACACAAGTCATTAACGTGGGAAAATCTTGTTTTGTTAGTTCATTTCATGGCCAAATAAGTAGACAGGTTTGAAAGGTTTTTAATTAGGAAATACGTAAGAATTTTACCTTCCAAGTACCGATTCCAAGGATTGGGATCTCGACACCATTATAAAACTTCACTTTAGGAACTTTAGCCATTTTGCAAGAGTTTTGAAAAATTAGAAAAATTTTGAGCGACTACGAATACCAGCTGTCACAACAAGTGAGAGACCGAAACTGACAGTGACACACCACCTCCGTTGGGAGTATATGTATTCTGTGCACACCACCATGACAAATTAGACAATAACAATGACAGATTATTTGGCGGGAATTTTCCGAGTGAAGTTCAGTGGTAATTGACAAATTGATTCATAATGGATATTGTAATGTAAAAATGGGTGTAATATTGTGTCTCAAGTGTCTACGCAACTGGACAATATGTGGTATCATTGAAATAGACGCGATCTCGGTAAAAAAAGCTGAGAATTTTATTGTAGTGTTGACTACCTCAGCGAAGCTTGCCGAGATGGCTGACTCGATAAGTTTGCTGCCAATTTGCGAAATACTGCAAAAACAAGAATGTATTACATCTGCATTCTAATGAGGAAAAGAAATACGAACTAACTGATGACTATAATAGGCAGCATAAAGACATGCTACCGTGTTCCACAAGGATCGAATTCGAAAGGAATAAAAATAACAATGACGATTAGGGTTACCACTTTTTAATTCAAAATTACCAGTATTTTTCTGCCCGAAAACCCGTGACCTATCCCACACTGCCTATGCCACACTCCTTTAACTAGAAAGCCGATCGAGCCCTCAAATGGTCAATTTTCACTTTTTAATAGAGAGTGACATATTTCAAAATTGTCTATCCTTCTGTCTAAGAAACATTTCTAGAATATAAATAGTTCCAAAGATATGAACCTTTTGTAGGCCGTTAAGTAACATAATTTAAGACGATTCCATCACTAGAAAACGAAATTCGAAAGAGTTACCTCGCCCCTGGGCATGTAGGGCAGGGAGGAACAGGGGTGGGTTTTAGTCAGTAAGAGTCTGACACGCCCTTCCGCTCCGCCCTGCCTGTCCAGCGGAAGAAGTCATAAGATGATGTCCCACCTCCCCCCAAAAAAAATGTGATGATTATTTTCTAACCTTTTACTTAACTACAAGTACGTTATCTGATTATTCTTGACTTTATAGACGCAAAAGCACTATAACTAATTTATAGTTAAGCAATCAAAGAAAAGTTTCAATGAAAAACTTAACTTATTTGCAGTTACTTGCCCTTAACGCTTTTTTAGTTAAGCATTTTATTTAGTAAATTTCTTACAATAATATGCTTGTAAATAATTCTTATCTGTTTGATGAAAACAGTGAAAAAATATTAGATTTTGCTTAGTTACAAAGCAGCGCCGCTAAGCTTCATTACTTAGCTAAAAGGCGGTGAGCCGACTCTCGCGCTGCGAAAGTTATTTTGAAATCTTAGCAGCCTCAATACTTTATCAACTATCCAAACAATAAATCAGAGTGACGAATCCAAAACGCGAATCCATATCTCAGAAACATGACTGAGGTGTGTTTCTTAAGATAGAACTTCGACCTTCACTATAAAAATAATTTTGCTGAAGATTATATTACTCGTACTTTGAAATTTTTAAACGACAAGTTTCTATAGAATCCTCAAATGTCAATTACATTTCAAGCGCATCGTAAAGGAATTGAAAAAAAAAACAAGCGTTTCCAAAAAAAAAAAATACACTAAAAATTAATAAATAACTTTAATTTCGGAAGTCGGTGTTTGTATTTCACTTCTTCGTTATTTGACACCGACTTCCGAAATTAAAGTTATTTATTAATTTTTAGTGTATTTTGTTTTTTGGAAGTCAGTTGTTTTTTTTTTTGTAAAAAAGATTTTTATTTTTCACTTTTTAGTTGTTATACCCCAGAACTAAAAACCCCAATATAATGGAACGTGGAATTTAAACATTTGGAGAACACCAAAACGTCATCGAGGTACACGTATTTTCCGTCATAAAAAAAAAAAACATACAGACGAATTGAGAACCTCCTCTTTTTTGAAGTCGGTTAAAAAGAATGAAAATTAATATAATTAAAACATTATCACCGATATCGATACTTATACCCAAGCATAAAATGGTTTTCTGGCAAAATTTACCCATTATTCGTGATAGAGCAAGAGTCGGCGACGACAGGCCTTCGTTATTTTACAAAAGCTGAAAGTTTATTTGTGAATGTCTCCAATACAGGTAAGAACGATACCCGACTATGAAGTTTGGATCATGATGGCTTTGGCAGATAACGGGTAGTAGCAAAGGTGTAGAAATTTCACCTCAAATTCGGTAAAGTATAAAGCTCAGTTTTTATTTTATTTCGAATAATTTAAATAAGAAACCACGTCGTCCATTGTCAGAAACATTGAAAGTCTGCCGTATAGTTCGGTCAAAATAGATATTTAAGTTTAAAGTAATTCACATAGAGCTGAAAATTAGTACGAATGTGGATAGTTGATAAAGTCTTGTTCAGCCGGTCGATTCTGTTAAGTTAACTACCACACACCGTGAAAACTTAGGTGGAGTGAGCGTGAAGTGAACTGTCATTCCACCTTAATTGTATGGATTGACAACTCATTTCATGTTCACTTCACCTTACTATTTACGATGAGATTTTACAGAATGGTTCTACAGAACACCATTAGATAAATGAAATGTGACAAGTCACCATCGACCCCACATTTGCAAAAAACAAATAGGAGTCTAAGTTTACAAAAATGGGTATTTTGCATTTTTCAGCCAAACGGTAAGTTTTATCGTAAAAGTAGTCCAGACCAAAATTGTAGAGCATTTAATTGTCTATAAAAATTGTTCTTATATTTTTTTCTAAAAATTACCATTTTTAAGATATAGCGATTCAAAAAGTTGAAAAACTCGTTTTGTCCATAATATGCACGTTTCCATGCCACCTGTGAGCTAGTGTACTTGGCGCGTTTTTGTGAATGTGGTTTGCTTTCCGGGCAGGTCTATTCCAACACTTAATATTGCAATAGACTGAATGCACTATTTCACTCGCACCCGCTTGGAATTACATGTATTTCTGGCGCTCGCACCTATAACGAAGACATTCAATGTGTCTGACAAGTAAGAAGTAGTACTTAGTCTGGTTTTCAAGATATAAGAACTATTGAAACTGTCTGACTATTGGAAAAACCTTGATGGTTCCCCAAGTAACATACATAAAATTCAGCTTTTATACTATTACGAAACTATACATACAAGTTTTCGTAGTATTATGGGTGTCTGACAGAAGGGTTTCAACCATACTAAGTGTCTGACAATGGAAGACGTGGTAGTGAATATATAAAAACTGAGCTTTATTCTTTAACGAATTTGAGGTGCAATTTTATACACCTTTGCTTCCCGTTATCTGCCAAAGCCACCATGATCCAAACTTCATGGTCGGGTATCGTTCTTACCTGTATTGTGGACATACACAGAGAAACTTTCAGCTATAAAATAACGAAGGTCTGATCGTCGCCGTCCTTTGGGATATGATGATAATGAACATCATCAAAAAACCAATAGACTAAAACACTATTGCTTAGTGATCTGAATATGTGCCAACACTATTACTTAGTGATCTGAATAAGTGCCTTTTTATATCTCATGACTGTGTTTAATTTAGATAGTGTATAGTTCCTAAATTTCTAAAACTACAAGCATTTTCTCGTGGTTTTCATCCCGGTAGTACTTTCGCGTAAGATCATTCTTGACCTCAACGTGGGCGAAGCCATGGGTAAAATCTAGTTTATAGTAGGATTAAGATTTGATACAATTAAATTGTACACTTGAAAAGTGCTTATAAAATTATTTATGTTTTATTATTTTTCTAGAGTTCATTTTTATTATTTTATTACTTTTATTGGTGATACTGATAGAATCTAAAAGACTGAAGTTGCTTCATGACTGAAATAATGTAATCTTAGTTTATTAAAGTTTAAACATTTTCTTTATGATGCTTCTTATTGTCCATGCCAAATAGTGATCTCATGATCTGTAAGATCTGAATTAGTTATTAGTTGATTACTGCCCATTAATTTTTTTTTTTTTTTACATTTTAAATGCCGAAATATTTTTTTTTTTAAAGATGCTAAACTCTAAAGAAGTTAACCACAATCGAAATATTTTTAGCCACCTTTTAGTTAAGTAAAGTAGTTAAGATTTTACAAAAGTTCCGTACAACATTGGCAACAATTAGCTTAAAGCATCAAACGCCCCGTAACCGCTCGTTATGGAAGTAATTGAAATCGAAGCGAATGTCATGGCTTTAAAGCAGTTATGTCACTTAACAACTTTTTAGGTAAGTATTTCTAAACAAATTTAACAAACATGATGAAGGTTAAAATTTTAAATAAATTACTTCACTAAAAAGCCGCTAAGGTATGGTTAACGGCCTTAAAGTACAGTAATAAAATGCGATAATTGGATTACATACCTAACCAAACTAGAAAAAAATACATTTAAAAGTAATTAAAAAGAGTTTCTGTACAGAAACGATTTTATAAAATAAATATAGTTAAATATCAATTGATGTGTCTTACAATCATTCATCTAAGTGTCATAGTTTTTAAGAAACAACAATTCCCGCGTTTTTTGTCATTTACTCGGAAATGTCTTTTTGGGCCTAACGGCCTTCTAGTTAAAGGACGTCAGCACAGCAGTCATGCATTTTTCCGGGGTACTAAGTAACCTATAACTATGGCCTTATGTTGTGTGAAAAGTTTTGTGGAAATCGGTTGTCGTGTTAAGGGCATGTGATTTATTTATTTATTTGGGAAAAAACAAACAATTGTACAATGTATGTTACAGTAAAATAAGGTATGACTTATGGGTAAATGTACAATCCACAACGTTCCCACAGATTACTTTAGTAGGTACATTATTAATAAGGTAGACAATTACAATTACGCATAAATATTATCTTAAACATTTAGCTTAGGTACTAATCAAATTTTATCTTGTTGTAACCGTCGCATAAACTATCAATATTTTTTTTCTTAAAAATGATTTGAGACAGAAAGAATATATCCAAATGATAAAAGTGGCTATTATACATTTTTACTAGTCGACCGAGTAGAGCTCCATGCCTAGGGATAGCGGATAAATTCTGAAAATGAGTTACCGCACCCCTAGCCACTCAGGCAGGGAAGGAACAGGGATGGGTTTTAGTCAGTAAGAGTCTGACACGCCCTCTCGCTCCACCCAGAGCGGGAGAAGTCATTAGATGATTTCCCATCCCAACAAAAAGAAAAAAAAAACGGAGTAGAGCTCGCTCTCCAACATTTGTTCGGCTAGTAGTCGTTGCAAAAAGCGGGTAAGCACGAACCTCCCGTCTTATTACAGTTCTAGGCACAACATAAGATATACCTACTATTAATTAATTCGATACAGTTAAACTTATTATTAAACAATCCGTGAAGCATCATGGTTTGAAGTAGTAGGCGTCTTGATTGCAAAGTGAGCAATTTAAACTTTTCTATAGTGACTCGACGTAAGACACCTATATGAGATTACATTTATACTGCATATAAATTTACGTTGAACGCTTTCAATCGCTTTAACATATTTGTCGTAGTAGAGGCCCCATATTATACAACCATATTCTAGCTGCGGGCGAACCAAGGCCTCAGTTGCAAGTAAGTACGTGGCTGGGCGTTTAAAATCAGTAGAAGCTCTCATGACAAGGTTGTACATTTGGTATGCTTTTGAGATAATCTTATCTATGTGTAGGTTTAAATGTAGTTTACCTACAATCCAAAAGTATTCCTAAGTCACAAATTTGAGTTTCATTTATAAGATTTTCTGCACATAGACTTTAATAAAATCGAATGTTTTTTCTTTTTCGTAAAGTTTAAGTATTTACATTTAGATAAGTATATTTAATGCAAGTTTATTATGATCACAATATTCAGATAATCTATTCAAATCCTCTTGGAGCAAGGCACAGTCGTCAAAAGTCTTAATAGATTTAAAAAAAATTAGGTCATCAGCATTTATATTAAATTATTAAGAAATTACTATTATGGAAACAGTGATCAATATCTTTAATATAGATAATAAATAACAAAGGCCGAGAATTGATCCCTGTGGTACGCCAGAGGTGGCGATAAATGTATCAGAGTGATATCCATGAGTTACTACTGTGATTACTATGTGATGCGGAGGAATGAAGAAAATGTCGTGAGGAAAGTCTTATGTATGGATGTGGATGGCTATAAGAGTAGGGGAAGTTCAAAGAAACGATGGTTGGACTGTAGGATCAATCAATCTGCCTAGCCTTTTCCCATCTATCGTGGGGTCGGCTTCCAGTCCAACCGGATGCAGCTGAATACCAGTATTTTACATGCAGCGACTGCCTATCTGACCTCCACAACGCAGTTACTGGGTAATACGATACCCCTTGGTAAGACTGGATGTCAGACTTTCGGGCTTCCGACGACCCGTAACGACTGTCAAAGATGCACTATTGACAGCTGGGACCAACGCCAAGGATATGGGTAAAAAGGGACTACAGAGATGACGACTAATAGAAGAGTATGGAAGAAAAAGACATGTTGCGCCGACTCCGAATAAAAGGGCAGGAGAATGATGATGATGACCATGGCCATAAGTGATTGTAGCTTTCTAACAGAATTAGTTAATTATTTAAGAATTTTCATTATTAATTACGAATTTACATCATCGGAACAATACCTACTTTCAAATATTAATTCCAACAAACCAACAATTTAACATCATTATAATTTAGTTTAAAAGATAGACCATAGGTATGTGCCAGAATACAGATGCTAGAAAGATCAGCTAACGTTTTCCACTTTTCTTCTTTAATTGGATCCTACATATCGTATATCTTTTTCTTTAACAATCGGTTGCTAAGTAACTTGATTGATTTGCAAACAAACAAATAATGAGAGGTAGGTACTTCTCTAAGCCTTTAACAATCGGTTGCTAAGTAATTTGATTGATTCCCAAACAAACAAATAATGAGAGGTAGGGTCTATAGCAATCGGTTGCTAAGCTATTTGATTGATTCCCAAACAAACAAATAATGAGAGGTAGGTACTTCTTTAACAATCGGTTGCCAAGTAATTTTATTGATTCCCAAACAAACAAATAATGGGAAAGCGGATATTTCAACGACTTGGACATAGTTTATATATCTATCAGTATTGTGACTCGACCCTGACCATCAAATAATTACCTACGGCCACGTGGTACGTAAGCACGCGATAGGGCTGCACGCCCCCAGTGATTTAATTTCATCTAACTACTTGAATTTCTTTCTAGTTTTGTGATTGTAAATCAGGGATGTCAAACTTAAAATCATTGGTGGGCCAAATGCATTTAAATCATAAAATCAGTGGGCCGTAAAACCCAACCATAAAGAAGAATAAAACTCGTTGCTTAAGTACCGGACGGTAAACATTTATTTATTAATTAAAAGAAGAAATATATAAAAAAAAGGAATTAAGTACAATCTTTGCCCAGAAATTAATAGATCCTGCCCACTATAAAAACTGCCACACACTGCCAAAAACGGCCGTTTCTGACACTTTTGCCTACTACTTTGGATACGAAACATTTTGAGGCCTGTTTTAACAACGTAAAAATTCTTTATCCTCTTTGTAACAAACGTGAAGTTGGATTTTTTAATATTTATTTTCTGTGCTATGCTACGATTTTTTATTCAATGAGGGCGCCACTGGACCGCGAGAAGGGCCTTAAATCAGAACTGCTGTTGATGCGCTAACAGCGATGATGGCGTGACTCGGAACGCGGCGAATGTCCAGTCAGATTTTAACATCAGTTAAAGCGATTTGACAGATGTCACCTGACGCCTCAGTCTTGCGACTTGCTGTATGTGATTTCTGGATATCCGCATTCACTTGTAGGCACAGAGCACTATTAAAATAACTTAACTTGGGGTCGGCGCAGCATGTTTTCTTCTTCCAAACATCTCTTATATTTCCATACATAAGGTTTCATAACAAACATATGAAATTAGCTTCATCTTGTTATTAAAAAAAAAGTACTTAAAAAAAAAATTCTTACGTTTTTTGCAATTTGCAGGTCAGTGTCCGGTTGAGGAGAGAGTTGTAATGATGATTTTAATGATTATAATTCTATAAATACATACTTGCTACGCCCGCGAATCAAATTTTGACTTAGATACAACCTGACTTACCTGCAAATTCCAAAAAACGTAAAACAAATTGAGTTTCGCGGGCTACCTTGGACCTTTCACCCTTAGGAGGCCGTACCCGAAATTTTGGTCGATTTCACTAATTTACGTGATTTTACAGATGTGATTTTACAGTTCAAATAATGCATTTCGATAAGTTTTTTTATTGCCAAATATTTGTATTTTTTAAAAGTTGTCCTCCAGGAATGGATTGACGGTGAACTGAAGTTTTGTTTTTGCTGTTTTAATTTTATGAACGAAAGTTCTAAATAGCCAAAATCAAAAGCAATTCTTTGGCCGTTTTCTCTGAAATTTGACTAAGTTAAAAAAAAAATTACTCAAAAATTTTATATGAAAGTAGTAAAAAGTGATTCATACATTATGTAGATGACTTTTGTAACAATACATTTAAAATTTTTCATACCGTCTAGATGTCAAAACGATTCGTAATTATGAGATATTCTAAACCCCTTACAGCAAAAATTCACAAAACCGTCGTCGGTTTGTGGTCGATTAATCGTAATTACAATAAAAATAAAAAAAACTAGCTCATACATTAGATCATAATTGAAATGATCATTCATGTTGTGCATAAAACTTTTAGAAATACATTATTTTAACTGTAAAATCACGTCTGTAAAATCATGTAAATCAGCGTAATCTTAGAAGTTAAAAACCCACTTCCCGGTTTTCGATTTAGCTGAAATGTTGCGTACATGTTTAGTTTAGATGACAATCCATGGTTAGCTAAGTGACGTCATTATTAATCCAATATGGCGAACTCCCAAAGATGGCGGACCAGTTATTTAATAAATACCAATCCTATGATATGGGTAGGTATCAAATGAAAGGGTTTGCCAAGAAGTACACGAAAGATAAAAATAAAGTGTTTTTTTTTATTTTTTTTAAACTACTTACAGAAAATGAATTCAATTAAGATTGTCACCATTAAGGTCACTATTTGTTTTTTTTTTCAAAGTCATATACAGGGTGTAACGGAAAGGTGTGGTCATATTTTAGGAACCGGTTCTGCCCATGGATATAAAAAACTTTCTCTAAGAAAAAACTGAAAATTCCAAATAAAAAAAATGAACTTTCCAAACAAAGTTATCATCAGCTGATCAATATTTGTATAGGAGGTAAAATTTTTTTTTGTAAATTTTCTTAGATTTTCTTTAAGAAAGTTGTTCATAACGAGGGGCAGATGCAGTTCTTAAAATATGACCACAACTTTCGGTTACACCCTGTATATAATGTAATTTCGCGGGTCAAAACCAATTTGTTAAAATTCATCCAGCCGTTTAGGCTACTGAGCGTGCCGTAGAAAGAAGATTCGGTGTTTCTGGTTTTGTGTCTTCGTTTTTTGACACCGACTTCCGAAATTAAAGTTATTTTGCACTTTTTTTGGAAGTCGGTTCTATTTTTTTGTAAAAAAGTTTTTTAGTTTTCACTTTTTAGTTGCGGTTCCCCATTAAACTGTGTTAACAATTTATAGACATACGATCACAGCAATCGCGGTTGATTTGCTGTAAATTTTTGAAGAGTTCCGTTGTCTGTTTTCGAAACCCATCATCAGATCTATATGAAATTTTAATGGGACCATTTCGGAACAAACACCTTTCGCACAAAAAAAAGTTTGCAAATCCGTCAATATATGACGGAGTTATGCCAGAACATACAAAAAAAAACATCCGAATTGATAACCTCCTTCTTTTTGAAGTCGGTTAAAAATCATTACCCTCCTTTTGGGGCAGTTGGATAATTTAATGTAACCTCCACTATTAATAATACAAACAAATAACTTACCTTCCAAGTACCAAGTCCAATCGAAGGACATGTTTGTCCATTATTGAATTTAATAGTCGGTACTCGCGCCATTTTTACCACACGACTTAGCAGCGACGCGAAGGAGTATAGAATGACGGCCTATCAAGGTTGGTCTGTATCTGTTATTCCATACTAGTGAGTTATCAATTTATTATTTGTAGTTCAAGTAGATAAACGTTCTTATATAATCAGCGGCGTGTTTATAAAGTTTTTAAGGCGCTATTAGCTGCCAACGACCTTGAGTGGTTAGCTTGCGTGTTCTGCGCTGAGCTCTCGTCACGCGTCGTATGTCCACCCAGTAATATGACTCGCCCATCAAGGAGCGCTGTCGAAGTTAGACGCATTATTAATTTATTACACATAAAACAACAAGTATTAATCTAAAACACTGAGACTAAATTATAAACAATTAAATGATCTTTAAATTGGTGAAGGTTTCATAAAAATACACTTTATAGTTTTTGCGTGATTCTCAATTTTTTATCCGAGTTAGACATAACTTTACAAATTAATTACACTATGTTACAAAAATATAATTTCAAATATTCTGAGATCAAATTACGACGGAAATTGTCTAGAGTAACATATATTTTTTTTCATAGAAATAAGATAAGTCGTTTAGATGTGATCTTCAATTAAAAACAATTAAAAGTCATATAACTGCGCCTTAATATATTTTTTTTTGATGTCTTTTTATGACGTTATCATGACATAGTGTACCTAATATTCCGTAGAGCACTATTTGTTAAAGGTACGTAGATATTTCAAGTGGATGACGGAATGAGGGCTCACTACTAATCCTACTAATACTAAACTATACAGGCGGGGCCAAACAGTTACGTCAATAAAAAAAAAAACTTTTTTACAAAAAAAAACAACCGACTTCCAAAAAAAAAATACACTAAAAATTTAAAAATAACTTTAATTTCGGCAGTCGGTGTTTGTATTTTACTTCTTCGTTATTTGACACCGACTTCCGAAATTAAAGTTATTTTTAAATTTTTAGTGTATTTTTTTTCGAAGTCGGTTGTTTTTTTTCTAAAAAAGTTTTTTATTTTTCGCTTTTTAGTTGTTATACTCGTACCCTAGAACTAAAAACCCCAATAACATGAAACGTGGAATTTAAACATTTGGAGAACACAAAAACGTCATCAAGATATGCGTATTTTTCGTTTTTGTTCAGTTTTTCAAAAAGCGCTAAAGCAATTTCGATAAAAATTTATATGGGACCACCTCGGGAGTATATTCTTTCGGATAAAAAAAGAATTTTGAAAATCGGTCCACAACTGACGGAAAAATGCGCGGACATACATAAAAAAATAAATAAAAAAAAACATACATAGAGTCGAACATAGAACCTCCTCCTTTTTCGAAAGTCGGTTAAAAAATAGATTCCTCATACCTAAGGGTATCCGAAAATACCCCATGTATGTTCCGCGATTTTTGATAGTTTATGACCTAAAAAATAAAAAATAAATCACTTCTCCTAGTTATAAAAAAAAAATCCTAACTTTAAGTGCAAGATACATTTTTTTAAATCGAAAGTCAGAAATTAATATTCATCATCATCTGCCTAGCCTTTTCCCAACTATCTTGGGGTCGGCTTCCAGTCTAACCGGATGCAGCTGAATACCAGTATTTTACATGGAGCGACTGCCTGTCTAACCTCTACAACCCAGTTACTGGGTAATACGATACCCCTTGGTAAGACTGGTTGTCAGACTTTCGGGCTTCTGACGACCCGTAACGACTGTCAAAGATCCACGATTGACAGCCGGGACCAACGGCGGTGTCTCGGTATGTAAATATGGTCACCCAACCACAGACCAACCCCGGCAACCGTAGCTTAACCTGAGGGGTCGACCCGTGCGGCTGTTATTACTAAGCCACGAGCACCTTTCTATATATTAAAGTGTACTCTGTGGGTGACAGAGACAAAGTCGACGATGGAGCGAGCTTACCCAGAAGAAGCCTGTTCACCACAGAGTATAGTTATACTGTACACACTGAAGAGATTAGGGTTGTATTGTATGTATTCGGAAATACAGACGCAGGTAGAGCCCACTCCTTTGCTGTGCGCATTATGAAAGATGTTCTGAAACGCTTAGTGCGAATCGTGGAATAGTAACAAGGTAGGGATAGTAACTTGCAGTGCGTCTAGATGTGCGATGGTAGAAGGGGGTCGGTGGGATGAGGTCGTGGAGTTGGGCACACTCTCCGAAGTACATTCTGTAGAAGACCGACTAGCAGGCAACCTTGCGGCGATGAGCCAAGCTGTGAAGGTAATTCTTGGAATAGAAACAAGGTAGGGATGGTAACTTGCAGTGCGTCTAGATGTGCGATGGTAGAAGAGGGCCGGTGGGATGAGGTCGTGGACTTCTTGGGCACACTCTCCAAAGTACATTCTGTAGAAGACCGACAAGCAGGCAACCTTGCGGCGATGAGCCAAGCTGTGAAGGTAATTCTTGGAATAGCACAAGGTAGGGATGGTAACTTGCAGTGCGTCTAGATGTGCGATGGTAGAAGGGGGCCGGTGGGATGAGGTCGTGGAGTTGGCCACACTCTCCGAAGTACATTCTGTAGAAGACCGACAAGCACGCAACCTTGCGGCGATGAGCCAAGCTGTGAAGGTAATTCTTGGAATAGCAACAAGGTAGGGATGGTAACTTGCAGTGCGTCTAGATGTGCGATGGTAGAAGGGGGCCGGTGGGATGAGGTCGTGGAGTTGGGCACACTCTCCGAAGTACATTCTGTAGAAGACCGACAAGCAGGCAACCTTGCGGCGATGAGCCAAGCTGTGAAGGTAATTCTTGGAATAGCAACAAGGTAGGGATGGTAACTTGCAGTGCGTCTAGATGTGCGATGGTAGAAGGGGGCCGGTGGGATGAGGTCGTGGAGTTGGGCACACTCTCTGAAGTACATTCTGTAGAAGACCGACAAGCACGCAACCTTGCGGCGATGAGCCAAGCTGTGAAGGTAATTCTTGGAATAGCAACAAGGTAGGGATGGTAACTTGCAGTGCGTCTAGATGTGCGATGGTAGAAGGGGGCCGGTGGGATGAGGTCGTGGAGTTGGGCACACTCTCCCAAGTACATTCTGTAGAAGACCGACAAGCAGGCAACCTTGCGGCGATGAGCCAAGCTATGAAGGTTGGCATCCAACAGTTTTACGTCGCCAATGAACCTCATATCAGGATTGGTATTTAGCTGAAACATCCCAGAGGTAGCTGCAATACTCCATGGAGGATCGGACTTGTGCTTCGTACCTAAAGGGTTTAAAAGCGCATAAACTATCAAAAATCGTGGAACATACATTTTACGTCACTATTTGGACCACCCAGTATAACTATTATAGCTGCGCTCCACGGTTTCACCCGCGTATATTTTTTTAAATTTTCCTTTCTGAGACGTCAACAAATATTTTTAAAAAAGGTGTTCCAAATTGGTCCAGTCGCAGCAGGCTCGCTGGAGTTGTTGAAATGAGTCACCGCGTCCTGCACATGCAAGTGAAGCAACATGTCTGACACGCCCTCCCGCTCCACCCAGAGCGGGAGAAGTCACTGGTGATTTCCCACCTTCAAAAAAATAAAAAAAGGCCACGGAAATCACTTTTCACTTAAGGCGCGGACTGACTACGATTTGAGATACCTTCAAATAAGGTTGAGAATTGAACATAATAATTGTGTTGACGATACGAATGTGCATATATTTTACGGGTTTTCTTTAGATTATCCAGAATATACACAATAAATTAAATAATTGTCCGGTCGAAGATTTAATAAAATGCTAATTCTATTAAATTCTTTAAAACAAATATGTTGTTATCGCTGAAAATACAGAGATGTTCGACGCCAAAGTTTATTTTTGTGGAGCATTGCCAAAATTTTTATTGAGAATACCAAACTAGCTTTTACTATTCTATTCGGTTAAAATTTTTCTTTAAACCCTTCTCTGTCCACTGCATTTTTTGCAAAGGATATTTTCATTGCATTACGTCATACTCGACTATCCAAGGAACCAATTTTTTGACTATTGAGGTAATACCGCGCCTTAGCCCTCATTGAATACAAATTCGTATCTTAGCATAGAAAATAAAGATTAAAGAAATATATATATTTATATTAATTTTATGAACTGATAAAATATTTAACACATAATAGTGATAAGGCATATTTTTTATATCTCTTTGGATACGTAAGCGATTGCGAACAGACGATTCCATCCTTTTAAAATTTAAGGTGTACGAGTATATAGCCTCCAAGTGGCGCCCTCATTGAATAAAAATCTTAGCAAAGCGTAGAAATTAAAGATTAAAGAATCTTATGTTGCGTTTGTTACACATACGATAAGGAATTTTTACGTTGTTAAAACAGGACATGCTTCCACAACGTAAAAATACCTTATCCTCTTTGTAACAAACGCAACCTAGGATTCTTTAATTTTTAATTTCTACGTTTTGCTAAGATTTTTATTCAATGAGGGCGCCACTTGGCGGCTATATACGCCTTAAGATTTAGAAGGATGGAATCGTCTGTTCGTAATCGCTCACGTATCCAAAGAGATTTAAAAAATATGCCTTATCACTATTATGTGTCAAATATTTTATCAGTTCATAAAATTGTTTACAAACATCTGACCCCATCACGCATTCTAATTAAATAATAAGTAATTAATGCTTGATAAAAATAAAACTACCGTCTCGTTGGTCGTAAGAAGCAGTATTGACAATTAAGGCGCAGTTAAACGACTTTTAATAGTTTTTAATTGAACATCACGTCAAAAAGAATTGTCTTATTTCTTTGACAAAAATATAGAATATTTGAAATTATATTTTTATAACATAGTGTAATTAATTTGTAAAGTTATGTCTAACTCAGATAATAAATTGAGAATCACGCAGAAACTATAAAGCGTTTTTTTATGAAACCTTCACCATTTTAAAGATCATTTAATTATTTAAAATTTAGTCTCAGTGTTTTATTCTAATACTTGTTGTTTTATGTGTAATAAATTAATAATGCATTTAACTTCGGACAGCGCTCCTTGATGGGCGAGTCCTATTACTGGGTGGACATACAATACGACGCTCAGCGCAGAACACGCAAGCTCTCAACTCAAGGTCGTTGGCAGCTAATAGCGCCATAAGGTGGTTTTAAACCGGCAAGGCGAGGTGTGGATGTGATGGGCGAGAATTGAAATTTGTATGGCAAAATTTCTCTCCACGCCCTGCCCATCTTTGGTGTAAAAGGTACGCACGAGGATGTGAATTGAAATATTTGTTAGTACAATATTGAACCTTATAACTTTATGAGACAGTATTTATTTACTTTGTAAAACAGATGTAAAAAACTCGCACCGGCCATCGAGAACCCGCACGGTTTCCGCTGGCCATCGCGAGACATCTTTCGGTGTAAACGGGTAAGCGTGGTTTCAATTCTTGCCCATCCCATCCACGCCTCGCCTCGCCGGTGTAAAACCACGTTTACAGAGGTTCTAGGTCCCCGGGTGTTTCCACTGCGAGGATCGCCCAGAGGACACGGTGGAGCATACGGTAGAGGTTTGCCCCGCTTGGGCAGAGCACCGCCGTGTCCTCGTGGATACGATAGGCGGCAGCGTTCAGGCCATGGAGCGGAGCGAGAGGGAATGGGAGGCCGTCTCCTCCTTCTGCGAAGCAGTAATGCTCGCGAAGAGGGAGGCGGCATACGTTAGGGAGACTCAACAACAGCAGAGTCGCCCTAGCGCCCTCAGCCGCAGCCGCCGCAGGAGACGCCAGGGGCCGCGAGACGATCTCCGGCCACCGTAGACCCGGGCCTGCGGACGGCGAGTAGTGGGTAACTCGCCGTCCGATCAGCACCAGGCCCGAGAGTCGACGGCGCGTAGTGTTCCACGCGCGCCTCAAAGAGTTGTCAGCAAAGGACGGGGCCTGCCACGGCCAATGCCTGCCCGGGGGTTGAGGATAAATTCGAAAGAATTACCTCGCCCCTGGGCATGTAGGGCAGGGAGGAACAGGGGTGGGTTTTAGTCAGTAAGAGTCTGTCACGCCCTTCCGCTCCACCCTAGAGCGGAAGAAGTCATAAGATGATTTCCCACCCCCCCAAAAAAAAAAAAACAGAGGTTCTACCTAGAACCTCTGTATAATATCTTCTATCTATACATACTCGTATAACATGCTTTGTCCTGAATGACTGACTGACGGATCAACGCACAGCCTAAACCGCTGATCGTAGAGACCTGAAACTTGGAGGGTGTGTTCTTTTTATGACGTAGACATCCGGTAAGAAAGGATTTTCCGAAATTCATCCTGTAAGGGGGTGAAAAAGAGTGACTAAAACGTGATTCCTTGGTCCAATCTACTTCAAATTTTACATAAACCTTTTTTAACAGAATTGATGGAAGAGGTGTTTTGTATTTTATTGAAATTCATCCCCTGACGGGGTTAAAAAGGGGTAGAAAGTACTTTTGGCGGTGATTTGCTTCGAAGTTGATATCAATACTCCATAGTGCTTTTGATTTACGAGTACATGTTATTTTGACACATGTTTTAAAACTCAATCCGATTTTATTAAATAAAGGTTGAATTTAATGTGTATTGTTGTTCGCAATCATCATCATCATCTGCCTAGCCTTTTCCCAACTATCTTGGGGTCGTCTTCCAGTCTAATATTGTTTTTCGCAATATTTTTACATTTATAAATTTGTCTGTGTCTATTTTTTAAAATGGGAGCAGAGTTGATTAACATCAATGGAAAATAAATAAACTTTACTATTGTACCAATAGTGGGGGATGGCGCATGCCTAGGCCTTTTCCGTACGCTTACTATTTGTTGTACGGCACACAAGAACGCTCTATGGATATTTGTAAAGAAATTGTGTGACATATGACGAACAATTAATAATAATAAATAATAATAATAATAAGAAGGACGGTACGGTTGACATCTGTCGGGCATGCCACCGGCCCGGAGAATCAATACGACACATTATTTCTGGTTGTTCTCGTCTAGCTAACGGAGACTATTTGCATAGACACAACCTTGTAGCCAGGATTATCCACCAGCAACTTGCTCTTAAATACAATCTTGTGGAATCTGAAGTACCGTATTATAGGTATGAGCCCGACCCAGTTCTCGAAAATGGCAATATCACGTTATATTGGGATCGATCTATCATCACTGACAGGACTATTGTTGCCAATAAGCCTGACATAGTGGTGATAGATCGACAAGAGCGTCGCACAATGATTGTTGATATAGCTGTCCCTCATGACGAGAACCTCGTGAAGGCTGAGAGAGATAAAAAAACAAAGTATCTTGATCTGGCTCGCGAGGTTGTCGACATGTGGGAGGTGGATATAGCAGTCATTGTGCCGATAGTCGTGACGGCCAATGGCTTAATTGCCAAGAGCCTCGACCAACATCTCAGGAGGCTCTCGTTAGGCAGTTGGATCAAGGGCTTGATCCAGAAAGCAGTACTCCTGGACACGGCTCGTATTGTTAGGAGATTCCTTTCTCAGGAGCCCTGACCACCGGTAGCTTGGACCCTATTCCCGATACCGGTGGGCTACTACTTTTTATATTTTTAAATGTTTTTGTATTTATTTATGTTTTTATATGTAAGTACCTAAATATTTGAAAATGTAAAGTGTATGTATATAAGATTAAATAAATGGAATAATAATAATAATAATTTATTTAGCCAATAAAATTACAATGTTATCATAAAATAGAATAGTTTGATTACATTACATTTAAATTGAGATGAATTTGCTGTTATGTCTCATTACCGTCATGGCAACAATCATATGACAAAAGAAGAGTATACATTAGATATGTTACAACACTCTACGTATGGCGGATTATGCGAGTTAGTTGCAGACGGTCATAATACCTATTTGTATTTGAAGTGTAAAGGTACAGAAGACCAACCTTAAGTACATAAGCAGACTGCAAGTAAATATTGGCGCAAACACCTTGAAATGTACAGAGTATCACGGTTACGATATGAACGAAATTATGAAGGATAGCCAGTTGAAAGACGTCGGACCTTGGAATTCTAAAGCCTTTTCTGTACTGAGCCTTTTATGATAGTAACATAGCGTACGATAGTGATAATACCTACTGTTGTTTTGGGGCCGATGAACATCGAATGCAAGTGGTGTAAAACTCTCAAGTACAAAGATGAGTCTGTGAAAATGTGCTGCGATTCAGGAAAGGCCTTTGCAAAAGCTTCCAGATCTTCTTTACTGTTTGATAAAAAACCCCGAGCATGATCACTTTATGGCTGGCATACGGTGTTATAACAGTTGTTTTCAAATGACCTCATTTGGAGCTAAAAATGGATGGTTTTATGCCTACATTCAAAGTGCAGGGCCAGGTGTATCATTTGGCTGGAAGTTTGTTTTCGGCACCCCAGAATGAACCAGTTCTTGCAGATATATTTTATTGGTGAGGACGACAGAGAAGTTCAATTGGGATACAATACTTTCTTTATGTAAACCGGGGCATGATAAGGCAATTACAAGAAATACTAGATACATAATGTATACGTAAGAGAGTTAAAGCTAGGACTTGGACCCTGGACAAAGTATCTGCTACGCCAAATACATTTAAAGTTGTTATAAATGCTGAAAGAAAGCCTACAAATGGCCACAGTGGACGGTATAATCAACCTGCGACAAATGAAGTTGCTGTAGTTATTATTGGATAGCAATTTTATAAGCGGGATATTGTAGTTGAGAGCCATGATAACACATTGCATCTAATAAGTGAAATCCATCGCTCATACGATGCATTACAGTATCCACTTTTGTTTTGCTACGGCGAGGATGGACTCTCCATTTCTATACCCCAGTACGATCCTAAGACCAAACAGTCAATTTATTTTTATCTTCTGCATTCTTACCGTATTATGATTAGGAAAAGAGAAGATAATCATCTGCTATATTTTCGTTCGCTGTTTAGCCAGTTTTTAGTCACATGTTTTCGAAAATCGAGACGAAAAGGTTGAGTTAGATTAGGAACAATCAGACTACTTGAGGGAAAGCTGCTTCTCTCACGGCCAGTTGTATGTGGCATGCTCCAGAGAAAGTGCACAGTACCTACTACAAGACCCTAAATAGCATTTAGTGTTGGCATTTGGTTGGGCCAACAATAAATTCTATCATTGCTATCATGCTAATAGTAGTAGCCTGGTGATTCTAGCTCCCGAAGGAAAAATAGAAAATATTGTTTACAAAGAAATACTGCGGTAGGTGTGTAGTATTTCGATTTCGTTGTAAAAAGATAATTACCCCCGTGTAAGGTATTATCTTTTTCAATAGATCAAAGGCCGAGCTTCGTGTTCACAAAATATAACAAAATTTTATTTTATTTTCATGTTTATTTAACCTTTAGATAATAAAAATACTACCTACACTATAATCAAGATTGTTATATTTTATAAGTATTCAAACATTTGAACATAATAATGTATATGTTATAACAAAATTGACAACGTAAAAAACCAATTAAAAATCCTATTAGAAACATTTTCGACTTCTACGCGGACGAAGTCGCGGGCAAAAGCTAGTATACTCGTATATATATAAGGAGAAACTGATTGACTGACTGACATCAACGCACAATTGAAAGTACTGCGACTAGGAACGTAAAATTTTGCACACGGCTTCCTTTTAAAATGTAGGGGAGCACTAAGAAGGGATTTTTGGAAATTCATCCCCTAAGGGGTTAAAGTGAGGGTTGAAAGTTTGTCATCATCATCATCACCAGCATTTTAATGACCCCACTGCTGCGGCACAGGCCTCCTCTCTGCGAGAGGGTGTGGGCCGTAATCCACACCACGCGGGCCCAATGCGGATTAGTGGATGTATCTCTTCGAATTTTTGGTTCTAGGACATGCCGGTTTCCTCACGATGTTTTCCTTCACCGTTTTGAGAGCAGTGGTGATGAAATAACTTACACACAGTAAAGCGCCTGCCTGAGTTTGAACTCACGACCTACAACTTGTAAGTTGTGGCTGTTACCACTGGACCACCACTGCTGAAAGTTTGTATGGAGTACTAAATCCATTCGGGCCAAGACGTTTGCAGAAGGCAGGTTAAAATATGAACAGTTGACCACGCATTTCCGATAACCCTGTAAAATACGAGAAGCTTAGCTTCTGCGTCAATCGATAACCTCTTTTAAAGAGCGTTATTATATGGCGTTGTCCACTCCAAGGACTTAACTATCAAAGTTAATCTATTATTAACTACAAACAGTATTGATTTTATTCTGTAAACTCAATGAGGTACTCTAGCTAAAGTATTGATATTGCTTGATTAGTTATAACGTGCTCTTGAAAACTGTTGCTGCTCTATTAATTTATATTAAAAGTTACCTAACTCTTCAACTAAATCCAACCTTACTATCGAAAATAACTAAAAAAAATTTAATATTTTCAAAAAACCCGACAGTTTTCAAGCAGTCTGATGCAGTTGGTGGCAGTTATTTTAGTTCAATGATTGTTTTGATGCCATCAACTGAATCAGACTGCGACGGTGCACCTGTGTTTGCGAACACGCATGTGCATTATAATATCTCCTGCGTACTTAGCCAATCTCAACAGAGGTTGGCAACATTGATCTAAATTCGGTCGAGGATCTTAAGGTGGAAGCGCCAGGGTGGCCCGCGAAATTCAAATTTTCTTACGTTTCTTGCAATTTGCAGGTCAGTGTCAGGTTGTATCTTGGTCAAAATTTATTTCGCGGCCGTAGCAAGTATGTATTTATAGAACCCCTTACCTGGGAAGGCTCAAAAAAAAAAACGCACACCCACAAAACCAATGAGGTGTAAATACTTGTTCCAGTTCTTATATAACTAGAATAAGCATTCCAATTCCATCATATTCCCTGACTAGCAAAAACGGTCAGAAAAGTGTGAGAGAGACAAAGCAATCGTGCGACCAGTTGTTTTATTTTACTAGAATAGGGAATATGCATGATATTTTTTTTATTTGTTCTATTGAAGACTTAATAACTATAGTGAACAAATATGAAGGAATTTTCAAAATATCATCATCAGCGACGAAGTTATAAAGCTTTAAAGTTGATAATTAGAAAGAGAAGTCCGACGTGTTCTTTGACGTCAAAGGACATGACGCCCATACAACCGCCATAGAAAACAGCGTTTTCGAGAGAGGGACAGATATATTTGTTTAAAATTGTTCTATCTCGTTTAATTTTCCATCAATTTTGATTCTGCTTTCACTGTTCGTACTCTATTTTAGTATATATTCATCGATGAACCGGTAAGATAATAAAATATTTTTTCATGCATATTCCCTATTTTGATTGACCTGCCTCAATGCCACCTTCGTCACTCCGAAGACGTCCACTTCTGGACATAGACCTCTCCCAAGTGTCGTTATAACAACCGGTCCTATGCGTCTCGCATCTATCGGCTACCCGCGACCCTCACCAGGTCATCGGTCCACCTAGTTGAAGGCCTTCCAACGCTGCGTCTTCTGCGAGCAATGTGCCCTGCTCACTGCCACTTCAGTTTGGCGATTCTTCGAGCTGTGTCGGTAAACGTAGTTCTCTTGTGGATATCATCATTCCTGATTCTAAGGAATCAATTTGCAAATAATTAAAACAGCCACTGAACTTCACTCGAAAAAGCCCCGCCAAAACAATCTAAAGTAAGGCCAACTAGCAGCGATACGAAAGGTAAAGGAAAGAACCTAAAGAACAACTGTGGCGTTGACAATCTAATATTTATCTCTTTCCATCTTGTGCCTTTGTCGTAATGTCTCGTTCTCCCGGCAAAAACATGACAACGTTAAGACGGGTTCGCCAACATTCGGGCGGCCATTTTATCGCCCATTTTCGCATGGGTTTTGTTTACATTTGGTATCGCTTCTCGTTGGCCGTACTTTATGTCTATGGGTAGGTACTTCTATTCACAGTATTCTTGTTTCGGGTGGGGTTGCCAACAAAATAAAAACATCAAAAAGAATATATTACAACATTTATTTCATAGGCGATTACACTTTCTTTCAACACTTTGAGCAATCAAAAAATATATTGCTTTCCTCACTCCACAAGTCCTTTTAAAAAAATATACCGAATTTGATACTACACCGATTTAGGTGCCCGATAGATAATGTAAACAACCACTATCAATTTACAGTAATTATAAACCTTATTTCCTTTACACAAAGTTCAGTTTCGTTTGCAACAAAACTGTTACTAAAGACCTTTTTTTTTTGCGTAGTTTTTTTTTTAAATCGACTTTTTTTTTCGTACATTAAAAGTTGACATTTGCTTGTTACTAATACGCATTTCTCGTTGCATTTCGCTCGGGCATAGAAAAAGAAATAATACATTTTTTTTTAATGCTGTTAGGCATGTGTTTGACCACTATCTCACCTGATGGTAAGCGATGATGTGGTCGAAGATGGAGCACGCTTGCCTAGAATAACATAATCACATATTTTTATGATAGCGACATGTCCATGAACCAAAACTTCGCAGATATGTGGCATTACCAACACGCACTGGGCCCGCGTGCTGGATGATTACGGCCCCCTCCCTCTCACAGAGAGGAGGCCCTGTGTCCCAGCAGTGGGAACGCGTTGTAGGCTGATAATGCTATGCTATGCTATGCTTGTATGGAAGCCAAACGATGCATTATTCGCCTCTAAACTGAGCAATCGATTGTGATGTCAAATGGGTGGTCAGTGGTCATATTCTAGATATTGCTTCAGCCAAGATAATGAACAACTTTCTTAAAGGATAAAATCTATCTGCCCGCGCCTTTTCCTAACTATCTTGGGATCGGCTTCCATTCTAACCAGATGCAGCTGAATACCAGTATTGTTCATGGAGCGACTGCCTATCTGACCTCCACAACTCAGATACTGGGTAATACGATACTCCTAAGTAAAAGACTGGTTGTCGGGCTTCTGACGACCCGTAACGACAGTCAAAGATCCACGATTGACAGCCGGGACCAACGGCTTAACGTGCTTTCCGAGGCACGGAGGAGTGTCGGTATGTAAAGATGGTCACCCATCCATGGACCCAACCCCGGTAAGCGTAGCTTAACTTGATGGATCGACCCGTGCGGCTGTTATTACTTTAGCCACAAACTTTACAAGATAAAATAGAACTTTCCATACAAAGTTACCATCAGCTGATAAAAAATTTGTATGGGAGATCCAATGTTTTTTTTTTCGATTTTTTTTTTGAATTAAGTAATTGAAGAAAGTTGCTCATTTCTATAATAATAATAATTTATTATTTATTTCCCGCCGGTAGCTTGAACCCTGTTCTCGATACCGGTGGGATACTATTTTTTGTATTTTTAAATCTTTTTTATTGAAATATTTAAAAATAATATAATAATATTCCACAACTATCACACAACGCCATCTAGTCCCAAGCTAAGCAGAGCTTGTGTTATGGGTACTAGACAACTGATAAACATACTTATATATTTCTAAATACATAAATATTATAGATAAATTACACCCAGACACAGAACAAATGATCGTGCTCACACAAACATTAGTCCTGGGTGGGAATCGAACCCACGACCTCCGGCATAGCAGTCAGGGTCACTAACCACTAGACCAAAAATATAATTTATATGTATACAAACTATCACTTTTATTCTGAGAACACTTTAAGTGTAGTGGTGTGGGTTAGTTTTTAAAAAAATAATGTTTAGTCCCTAAACTTATCACAGAGAGTCAGTTGTTAGAAGTGTTTACTTTAATGTGGAATAAACGAATAATTTATTATTAAAAATTAATATTTCTATGAGCTGAAGCAGTATTTGAAAGATAACCATTTCAATTACACCCTGTAAACAATAATTATAGTATTTATTTGTCTATGACATTATTACTATCCACAGAACACTGAAACCGCGCCAGTCGGAATTAGAGACGCCATTACTTAAATATTCAGTAAGTTTCAGCGCTCATCTCATAGCCAAAGTCAGAATAGGGTTTATGTCAATTTTAGGGTTCCGTACCTAAAGGGTCCCAACAAAGATTGCATGTGGCGGAGATAAGAATGTTGAGATGGATGTGTGGAGTAACGAGAATGGATAAAGTGAGAAATGAGTACATTAGAGGTAGTTTAAAAGAGGCGCCAGACAGAAAAGTTGAAAGGGAACCGCTTATCTTGGTATGGTCATGTGAAGAGGAGGGATGAAACACATGTAACTAAAAGAGTAATGAATATAAATGTAGATGGATGGAATGGGAGAGGGAGGCCAAAGAAAAGATGGATGGATTGTGTGAGGAGTGACATGAAAGAAAAGGGAGTTAGTGATAGCGTGACGGCTGACAGGACAGAATGGAAGAAAAAACGTGTTGCGCCGACCCCAAGTAACATGGGATTAGGGCAGGAAGATGATGATGACCTGAAGGGTCCCAACGGAGGCCTATTGCTGTCACTTATGTGTCCGTCTGTCAGTCACACAGGTTTTACAGCCAAACGGTTGGAACTACAGTCTTTAAATTTTCACAGTACAAGCATCTTGTTGACCCGAAGCCATACAAATAGTCAGAAATACATTTGGCCGGTATTTTAGGGTGCCGTGCCCGAAGGGTCCAAACGGAGCCCTATTGCTATGACTCACGTGTCCGTCTGTCTGTCACAAAATTTTGTTTCGAAGAATTTTTTAACTTCCCATTGACCTATGAACTTGAAAGGTGATAATGTTTATTATTACGTAAATTTTACTAACAACTACCATTTTTTTTAAAATTTATAAACCTGACTTTTTCTTTGATAATTCCCTCTTTTGGTACGGAACCCTCAATGTGCAAAGTACGACACGCACTTGGCTGGTTTATTTTATAAAATCCAAATAAAATACTTATCTAGTCCTAGTAACTCGTGGCTAGAAAGAATAACAGTCGCACGGATCTAACGATAAACAACGCTGGCAGAGGTCAGTCTGTGGATGGGTGACCATCCTAACACGTTGACCGCCATAGGTCGCCGTAGGTCATCGGTGAACACGAACAATAGATTTTCTATTGTGTCTGTCGTCCGACAGTCACCTTGTTAAAACATACTTGTGGTATAGTCTTGGCAATGTTTTCTCTAATAGTGATAGCTAAGGCATCCCAGTACTCTGTGGTATTATTTATTAAATAAAAAGTGTCCTATAAAATTAAAAAATGTTATAAAAACTATCATATGCTATGGTGTACCCTATAGGCCTATCTTATTGTGTTATATTGTATGCGCGATGTATTGGTTCCCCACCTATGTAATTGGCGTTTTTTTCTCACAAATAGAGAACCTCGTCACTTCTATGAATTAAAATATTCATCAATTGCTTGATATTCTATCGAATAATGACCGTCATAGACAACTGCCAATAGTAAAAAAACATTATTATTTATAGTTTTATAAACAAAAAAAATACCTTAAAAATGACTCCTCTTTTTGTTAGCAGAAATGACCACTATATTTGTTTTAACTTAGCCAAAACTTATTTTTGTTGCTTAATCTAAGTGGCATACGTTAGTTAGTTTTTAAACATTATTGCACAAAAGTTTTAAAACATTAGAGTTCATAGTTGTTAAATAAATTAAGAAAATGTTAGTATGAAAAATGCAACTTTTTTAAAATTCGTTATTATGCAAGAGTGAGCGTAGCGAGCTCGGGACATGGGGCACCCCGACTCGGATAGGTTAGGTTCGTAGGTTATTTGGTTTTTTAAACATTGAGCCAGCGGGGTTCCGACTAAGCCTTTTAAATAAGTTGAATAACTAATAAAAAAAAAATTCTACATACCCCATCTTTCATAATTTTTCATTTAAGTTGATTGAATCACTTGGCAGAGTCTTGGTCAGTCATCTTCAAAGGGCTGACTTTCAACACGCCAGGTTATTAAACGTGAGTGATCCTGGTTGAATTAACTATCGGCCTAGCCATTTAATTGAATGGAGAATTCAACCAGATGGCTGCGACATATTTATATATTTTTTTACATTTACTATTCTATGTCGATACGAAAGGCGCTGTCGAATGCTCATTTATTTCTACAGCATGTAACAAAAACCCTGTCCGATCCTGAAGGGTATTACTTGGTATCGTACTGCGTACACATATACGTAATCGTTTAATGGATACGAGATAATTATTTTTCCCTAATGAAAATAATTAATTTAAAAAAAAAGAAAAAACTTATCTGAGCGCTCGACAAAGTTCACCTACTATTTCGTTTTAAAGATGCCGCCTGAGCAAGACAGAGTGCCTACAGCGCGGTTAGTGCAGGGCGGTATCGTTTGAAATAAAAATGGGTAAAACTGAAATGATTTCGCCGGCCGGTGGAGTGTTGTCAACTTATGAAAATTTGCCATATTTAGTGTTAAATTTCGCATATTTTATAAAAATAAAAAATCAATAACTTATGATTATTATGAGTTACATTTTTTTTAATTTTTTCTAGTACGTATGTTTAGGAATACGTCTTTATTGGATCGGACAGGATTTTTGTTACATGGCGTATATATATTTTTTTACATTTACTACTCTATGTCGATACGAAAGGCGCATTTATTTCTATTTTTTTTTCGTCGATAACTACTCGAAGACTACTCTATTTCGATACAAGTTTCGTAACGGAAAGGTCAGGTCATAAAAATGCTAGGAAGAAGGTATTAATCAGTCGAGATAAATGCTTAACTTTAGTTTCACTCATTACTCACAGATGGCGCTAGTGTCTTAAGACCTTCGAATTTTCGAAGATTTTGTGAAGAGCGGTTGTCAGTGACGAACGATTATCGACTTTGCATTCGTTGAAATAACGTCATATTTAATTCTTGCTGACGAGGGGGAAGGAAGGGGAGGATTTAATAATAACAAAAATTCTGCTTACGTAATACTTGAGCGACTCTAGTTAGTAATAAATCTACTATTAGCCCCAGAGCACATTAAAGCGAATAGATGCGAAAAAGGAGAGCAATGATTTATTAATTTTCGACTTTATTTTAAAGAACGCAAAATTGATATTTATTTGGCAATGACTGCGCCGCGCTTACGACTGAAATTAACAATTTTGACATTCAAAAATCCATATCATGATATAAACAATGAATTAAAAAAAGAACTTTCAAATGTCAAAATTATAAATTAATTTTCAAGCTAATAGATGGATATCTCTAACCTGCCAGACATTACTTGTTTTTGACTAACAAAACTTATAGGATTGAGTAACATTAGTATTAACTTTGCACGTATACATACCTGCTAGTTTGGGCCGACGGCCAATTTACTGGTATCAGGCGTTAAGGATAAGTAGGCAAAAGTACCAAAAACGGCCGTTTCTGACACTTTTGCCTACTACTTTGGATACGAAACATTCCGAGACCTGTTTTAACAACGTAAAAATACTTTATCCACTTTGTAACAAACGTGACGTTGGATTCTTTAATATTTATTTTCTATGCTATGCTACGATTTTTTATTCAATGAGGGCGCCACTTGTCCGGTAGTAGACCCTTAAAATTCCTTTTATTTAATTTTGAGTGCTGATTTTCATGTTTTGCAGAATATTGTTAAATAATTCATATTACAATAATAATTTATTACCAAATTAGTTATTATAACAGTATATGGGCTGAGGTCCTATTCACAAAGCCAAAATTTAGCCATAGTTTACTTAAAAGGAGTATATAATTAAATCGAAAGTCAGCGATGATTTGGCAAGGGTACCAAACGCGTTGGTTTATCAAATATGATATTAAGGCAAAAAAAATTGGCCGACGGCCCAAGCTATATATGCGCTCGTTCAAAGTACATTCTAACTCTACCCAATCCCACACAATTTGTTAGTCATGTCTGTCAGACAGGTTTCCGATCTTGGACTACAAATGCAATGTCAGAAGGTGGCACTTCACATCGCTATTCGTGTTCGCGTATTTCTCTTATTCGCCCAAATAGGACGATGTGAAGTAGCTCTATTCGTCTATACTTGCCTATTCTCACGAACAAAACGAATACGCCAATTACCCGAACACCCGTATCCGCCCGGCTGTATGGCGAATATGTTCGTTTACCGGCCACACATCGCTCGCTTTATGTAGTTTATTTACAGCTTGTTCGCGACAAAATGGATTGGACAAATGACCTCGTTATGCGATTTTTGGAATATTATCAAATGCATCTCTCCATATGGGACCGTTTTCTTCTCCATGTTCTTTTAACGACTTTGTTTTTTTTATTTTACTTACGCATAACATGTACCTACTGGTAATAAGCACAATGGAAATAATAAGCCGTACGTTTATCGTAAACTATAGGGAACGTGCAGGAACTATAGATGGCGGCACATAAATGTCAATGTCAAGTATTTATACAGTAAAAATTGCTGATTTCACTCACTAGATGGCAGCCTACGTTATGCGTGCTGCTTGTGTGTGGCACGGAAATGTCAATGACAAGTTTTTAGAGGGTAAAAGTTTCGAATTTACTCCACTAGATGGCACAGACTACGCCGTGCACGTTCTATAGCAAAAATATTCGTAAATGTTCGGCATATTTTCTGTTCATGAACGATGTGTAGTCGGTGTATACGTGTTATTAGGAGTTCAACACGAATTTAGCGAGCAAAGACGAAAAAAACGCGAACATCGAATAGCGATGTGAAGTGCCACCATGAAAGTTGTCATACAATGTCAACTTAGGACGTTATTCCAAGTCAGGTTGACGGACCTCCACTCGACTCAGTTGCCATGACAACGGAAGAAACCTCGCTTACTGTCACTAAATAACAAGTTATAACTATTTGATAATTCGAGGCGGAGTCGAGTATTTTATTGTTTTATTATTTATAGGCTCTCCTTTACCACTATCTCACCTGATGGTAAGCGATGATGTGGTCGACGATGGAGCAAGCTTGCCTAGTAACCTATTCACTCTCGAATAAGGCAGTTAGATTACCAAAAATATTGGCCACGTATTTTTTTTCTCGTAAACAAAAAATTGCGGCTGAGATGAGAATGCTAAGAGCGATGTGTGGTGTTACGCTCATGAATAGAATTAGGAATGAGTATATAAGAGGAAGTCTGAAAGTGGCACCGCTGACTGAAAAGTTGTGTGGAAATCGGTTGTCGTGGTATGGGCATGTGATGCGGAGGAATGAAGAAAATGTCGTGAGGAAATTTTTGTGTATGGATGTGGATGGCTGGCTATAAGAGTATGGGAAGGCCAAAGAAACGATGGTTGGACTGTGTGAAAGAGGATATGGGTAAAAAGGGGGTGATTACAGAGATGACGACTAATAGAGGAGTATGGAAGATAAAGACATGTTGCGCCGACCCCAAATAAATTGGGATAAGGGCAGGAGAATGACGATGTCACGTAAACAAAAAATGAAGACTATACAGTGCGTTGAAATTTTGCGTGACGTCACGCCGGGCTACATCCACGAAGTGACGTAACTAGTTCCCACTTTAATGCGTTTTATCTTTGTCATTTTTATTGGTTTGGTAAAGCAACAAAATACGTGTCCAACATTTTTTGATCATAATAATAATGATTTGCTAAAAATAATCATTTTTTTGTAATGGATAAATCCACACCCTCAGGTCCGAGGACATGACTTGGAATAAACGGGTAGGTCTGGAATGACCACCCAGCACGCGTCCTAAATACATTTTTAACGTAAATTTACAATTTCTCATAACAACTTCGGACATTTTATTTTACATACAAAAAGACACTAGCAACATGACAATTTTTAATTTAAAAAAATACCTAATCTATAGGAAAATTAGTAAACATTCATATGAAAGCGAAACTGGGGGCTTCATAAGTCACACTCTCCAAATAATCTATAAGATTCCTCTGAATCTGAACAGACTTGAAGTGGAAACTTTTTAGCCGCGTTGAGTGATTTTTGGTAGGGAAAAAACTTATGGGTTAGCGTCACCGACATGCTAGTGACGTGCCCGTCAGCTCCCGTAAGGCCCGATCGGCCCGCAAACTTGAATTACCCGTCAGAACCCGTTAGGCCCGATCGGGCCGCGGGCGGCACGCGTTCTTTCAACCTCTATGCTTAAATAACGAAACGTCATATTCCTTTGGAAATTTTTACACACTCGGAGCGTGATAGTATCGTACTTTTACAAACATTTCCATAGAAATACTGCTTTGAAAAATTTAAAAAAAAAATGTTTAATTAGTATCGTGTTTGTTTATGTGATATGTTGAGTTCATATATTCATTACTATGTTGTTATTACGTCATTATAACATCGGTCTAGATAAATATTTTGAAGAATTATTACGTTATGACATTTTCCCCCTGTTCCTTCCCTGCCCTGAGTGGCCAGGGGCGAGGTAACTCTGTTTCGAATTTATCCTCAACCCCTGGGCAGCTGTTTCATGCAGTTCACTTTTCAATTTTCTATTGTTTACGTTCAAACAATATCAGGATAAATCAAATAAACTATTTGGAGAGCAAAACATTACGCGAAACGTCTCGCTTTTATATAAAGATTTACAAAATTTTCCAATTTCCTAATAAAAAATAAATAAATACAATATTAAACGGCTAACATTTACAATCTAGAATTAAAAATGAATATCAAATTCGGTACGTCGTCGTCATCACATAACGCCGGGCCGGGTGACACCCGGGGGCGTAAACTAGTATGTCCTTCTCACTCACTTTCGTTTAGAACTATTCTCCTTTTAATCGTTTACTGATCTCTTCCTGTTGTAACTCTCTCCATTCCTTCTTGGGTTTCATTCGCTTTAGTTGGCCGTCCCTGGTGAAGAAGAAAAGATTTCATTATTTATATACATTTATTTAATTTAGGGAAATAGAAAACGTGTTTTACAAAAAAAAAATAACAACCAACTTCCAAAAAAAAAATACACTAAAAATTAAAAAAATAAGTCGGTGTTTGTATTTTTAACCGACTTCAAAAAAAGGAGGAGGTTCTCAATTCGACTGTATTTTTTTTTTATGTGTGTTACCTCAAACCGATTTTGAAGATTTTTTTTTTATTTCAAAGCTGCATGTGGTCCCATTTTAATTTGGTGAAGATCTGATAAAGAACTTCGGAGATACACAATGGAACTCTTCAATAAATGATAGCAAACCTTCCAGAATTGCTGCAATCGCATGTCTGTTTTCACCACTTCACAACATTACATCACGCTGATACGCTCTGAAGGGGTATACAGATTTTTACAGTTCACCCTGATACACCCTAATTTCACGAACTATGTTCAAATAGTTTTAGAATGGGTACAACAACTAAAAAGTGAAAAATAAAAAACTTTTTACAAAAAAAATACAACCAACTTCCATAAATAAAACTAAAAAATGCAAAATAACTTTAATTTCGGAAGTCGGTGTCAAATAACGAAGAAACCAAACTAGAAACACCGACTTCCGAAATTAAAGTTATTTTGCATTTTTTAGTTTTATTTATGGAAGTCGGTTGTATTTTTTTTGTAAAAAGTTTTTTATATTTCTTCGTTATTTGACACTGACTTCCGAAATTAAAGATATTTTTTAATTTTTAGTGTATTTTGTTTGGAAGACGGTTGTTTTTTTTTTGTAAAAAGTTTTTTAGTCTCACTTTTTAGTTGTACTCCAGAACTAAAAACCCCAATAACATGGAACGTGGAATTTAAACATAGTCGTAATCGGAGAACACCAAAACGTCATCGAGGTATACGTATTTTTCGGTTTTGTTCAGTTTTTCAAAAAGCGCTGAAGCAATTTCAATAAAATTTATATTGGACCACCTCGGGAGTATATTCTATCGGATTGAAAATCGGTCCTCAATTGACAGACAAATCGGCGGACATACATTAAAAAAATTGGTTGTCTGTAAAGTTGGTTTACGGACGATAGTTTAACGTGACAACGTCATAACAAAACATTGAAGAAATATTGATGCGGCGCATGCGTACAATGAGCGTAACGGGACACTTTTTCGTGCATGCAGCCGGCGTTCATCGATTTATTAGACGTTGTCACGTCAAAAAAATGAAAAAAAAAACACAGTCTAACATAAAACCTCCTCCTTTTTCGAAGTCGGTTAGGTTAGTAAAATGAAGGCACTTGTCCCACCGCCAACGATGAGCGAGTAGCGAGTAGAGCTTCAAACTAAAAATGAGTTGGTGAGCAGCGAGTGGCGAGTGGTAGTTCCGATAATATTGTCGCTGGTCTTTAAGCGAGTGTTCGAATGCGACGAGCGATTACTCGCTCCACTCGCTCGGGTTGGTCTCTTGGCGTTAGTTCTGACCGCCGAGCGAGCATCGCTGAGCGAGTAAGCTTTGACAGCTCTTGTCGCTCACCGACAAACGTGTGGAGCAAGTCCTCACCGACTGTGTGAACAGTCAGCGATCAACTATTAATATATGCATCTCTTTTGTTTACACGGAATGTATATCTATTATACGTTTCTTGAGAGTCAAAATAGCCGATAGTTAGTCGCTTCCTCGCCGGCAGTGGGAATACTGCCTAAGGGTATAATTCTCTCAAGGTTAGAAGAAATAATCAAATCATTCATATGTTCTAAGGCACAGAACAGAAAAAACAGTAGAAGTCGCAAGTAGGCGGGGCCCGCGTATCCCAAGTTTTGCGGAGTTCCGCATATGTCTGCTCCGTGCACACACCACGCGCATCAGTCTTGTTACAACCGTCGCGGTGAAAAAACTTGAAAAAAATACAAAAATGCCCTATTGTGCTGTTTTAGAATGTAAACACGACAGCAAAACCAAAAATGTATCAAATGGTAGAATATCATACTGTCGATTAGTCATAATTTATTTTATTTCGATTAAAATTTGAAAAACAATATTTTATTAAACAAGATGCAGCGACATCTATGACGCCGCACACGAACTAAAATAACAATATCCTACATCGCGCAAACAGAGTTCTCCGCGCGATTTGAACATATACAACAGTCCGAAATCAACCATCGGGCAGTTGCCCGGACCAGACACAACACCCGTCTGGTCGGAGGATGCTCCCTTTTCAATGGAGGTTTGTGGGACTTTACAACCTGTTCAGCCTGCCTCCAAAAAGACAAGTAAAAGTTGACTTTATGTTTTACAAGTTAAGGTCTACTTTCTTTTAAACTCAAACAAATTATTCGCGAAGATTCCTACTATGCACATGTCAAAGTTAGCTGCTCTACTGCAGTACTAATGACCTCGTTACGGAAATATCAATCATGACGTTAACACAATACAGCTTTAAATTGTATGTATTTAATATGTATAGTGACATCTAGCGACGGGTAGCGCAACTTGCTCATTAAACTATTTCGTGTGTTCATTAAACGGAAAAGGTAATAAATACTTAAAAAGAGTAGACAATAAACGACTCTATTCTCATAAGACTGTGGTTTATTTTCAAATAAGCGACGAGTGACATATTTCCTACTTTCTTTCAATAATAAATTACCAATCACACCAAGGATTTCTTAGTGTTACGAAATACAATTAACCTGTATATGTGTGAGTTTGGGTACGCTGGTTCCGATACTAATGAAGCGCTATGCGATTTCTACTGTTTTTTTCTGTTCTGTTGTGTGAACAGTCAGAGATCAACTATTAATATCTCTTTTGTATACACGAAATGTATATCTATTGTACGTTTCTTGAGCATCAAAATAGCCGATAGTTAGTCGCTTCCTCGCCGGCGGAAATACTGCCTAAGGGTATAATTCTCTCAAGGTTACAAGCCCGCTACACTATTCCCAAACCACTGTAACTTCTCTAAGCCAGAATCAACAATTGCGACCACCAGAAAAAACGCCGAGGCAATGAAGCTCGACGAGTCCCAGAGAAACGATTAAACTGTCTTGGGTCCCGCAACGAAATTAATCAGAAAAGACAACAGAGTAAGAAAAACATAATTTCCACTTCCCTCCTAATCAAGCGGGAGACAGAACAAAGCTAGGCCATTAGGCACAAAGGGGGTTATTTACAACTGGGGTAAGCCCTCAAGGTTAGAAGAAATAATGACCAAATCATTCATATGTTCACTGGTTGTTCGTAGAAGATCGCTTTTAGCAATAAGACCGCCCATTGTTAGTCCCTGTTTCTTCTTCAGCTCCAATAATTTGTTATGGTGTACAATAACAAGTATATATATTTATGTGTAAATCTTCCATGGAAAAAGTGATGATCCTGAACTACATGACAAGCTATCCCACTTTTTTGCTCCGATTGAGTCCTTTTAGAGGTATGCGGAACAGGGTGTAAAGTCCCGCAAACCTCCGTTGAAAAGGGAGGACCCTCCGACCAGACGGGTGTTGTGTCTGGTCCGGGCAACTGCCCAATGGTTGATTTCGGACTGTTGTATATGTTCAAATCGCGCGGAGAACTCTGCTTGCGCGATGTAGAATTTTTGCTATTTTAGTTCGTATGCGGCGTCATAGATGTCGCTACATCACTCCCCTCCGGAGATCGGAGATCGATGGTTCTTGATGAGTCGTCCATACATCTGATGCTTGCCGGGCCAGTGGAAGGTTGGTTCCAGTGAGTCGGAACCGGAAGAGCCGCATAGTTCACGGTGAGTCGGAACTGTCTGCGGTGATGCCCGCATGATGTAGCGTGGCTACATCCTCAATAGAAGGCACAGATTGATCGCAGTGCCTTTGTTTTGGGGCTGGGATATCTTTCAATGACTTCTCCGGCTCTGGGTGGAGCGGGAGGGCGTGTCAGACTCTTACAGACTAAACCCACCCCTGTTCCTTCAGTTGCTTGTGTCAGGGCGGTGGACCCAGACAGGCATTGGTCTTGGCAGGCCCCGTCAGTTGTTGCTGACATCTCTTTGGCCTGTGGAGCGGGAGGGCGTGTCAGACTCTTACAGACTAAACCCACCCCTGTTCCTTCAGTTGCTTGTGTCAGGGCGGCGGACCCAGACAGGCATTGGTCTTGGCAGGCCCCGTCAGTTGTTGCTGACATCTCTTTGGCCTGTGGAGCGGGAGGGCGTGTCAGACTCTTACAGACTAAACCCACCCCTGTTCCTAAAGTTGCTTGTGTCAGGGCGGCGGACCCAGACAGGCATTGGTCTTGGCAGGCCCCGTCAGTTGTTGCTGACATCTCTTTGGCCTGTGGAGCGGGAGGGCGTGTCAGACTCTTACAGACTAAACCCACCCCTGTTCCTTCAGTTGCTTGTGTCAGGGCGGCGGACCCAGACAGGCATTGGTCTTGGCAGGCCCCGTCAGTTGTTGCTGACATCTCTTTGGCCTGTGGAGCGGGAGGGCGTGTCAGACTCTTACAGACTAAACCCACCCCTGTTCCTAAAGTTGCTTGTGTCAGGGCGGCGGACCCAGACAGGCATTGGTCTTGGCAGGCCCCGTCAGTTGTTGCTGACATCTCTTTGGCCTGTGGAGCGGGAGGGCGTGTCAGACTCTTACAGACTAAACCCACCCCTGTTCCTAAAGTTGCTTGTGTCAGGGCGGCGGACCCAGACAGGCATTGGTCTTGGCAGGCCCCGTCAGTTGTTGCTGACATCTCTTTGGCCTGTGGAGCGGGAGGGCGTGTCAGACTCTTACAGACTAAACCCACCCCTGTTCCTAAAGTTGCTTGTGTCAGGGCGGCGGACCCAGACAGGCATTGGTCTTGGCAGGCCCCGTCAGTTGTTGCTGACATCTCTTTGGCCTGTGGAGCGGGAGGGCGTGTCATACTCTTACAGACTAAACCCACCCCTGTTCCTAAAGTTGCTTGTGTCAGGGCGGCGGACCCAGACAGGCATTGGTCTTGGCAGGCCCCGTCAGTTGTTGCTCACATCTCTTTGAGGCGCGCGTGGAACACAACGCTTGTCTCCCCGGGCCTGGTCGTTATCGGACGGCGAGGTACCCATTAGTCAAGAGGATCATCGGCAATGATAGACTCGTTGAGTCGAAACTCCAAAGTCTTGAACATAGACGCCGAGTTGCTGGCCTGTCGGTTTTCTATCGATTACATTTTGGGGAGTGTGCTACGGAATTGCATGATTTGATTCCGCCAAGCCCGTTTCATCAAAGGACCACAAGACGTACGGCGAAGTGCCACCGGTTCATGGTAGACATCCCATCCATACGCACAAAGCGTTTTGAGAAAACATTCATTGTGCGTACAGCTAGAGAGTGGAATTCCCTACCGGAGTCTGTGTTTCCTGATAGCTATAACCTGGGAGTCTTTAAGTCAAGAGTGAATAGGTGACTTCTAGGTAAGCGTGCTCCATCTTCGACCACATCATCGCTTGCCATCAGGTGAGATAGTGGTCAAACGCGAACCTATCAAACATAAAAAAAAAAAAAAAGTCAGGCGGGACGCCGGGGTCACAGGTGGACAAAGTGGGGACTTCGTTCGCCCACCGAGTGACCTCAGAAAAGACAGGCACAGTGTTCATGTGCTGTCGTGCACAGCGAGGCTCACGGGACACCCCGTACGGTCTCCCGAGAGATGTGACCTTTTTTTTTCTGGGGGGTGGGGAAATCATCCTATGACTTCTCCCGCTCTGGGTGGAGCGGGAGGGCGTGTCAGACTCTTACTGACTAAAACCCACCCCTGTTCCTTCCTGCCCTGAGCGCCCAGGGGCGAGGTAACTCTTTTTCGAATTTATCCTCAACCCCCGGGCAGGCATCGGCCATGACGGGCCCCGTCATGATTGCTGACAACTCTTGTTTGTCGCGCGTGGAACACTACGCGCCGTCGACTCTCGGACCTGGTGCTGATCGGACGGCGAGCTACCCATTACTCGCCCTCCGCAAACCCTCGCTTACGGTGGCCGGAAGTCGGCTTGGGTCTCCCGACGCCCAGGGCGTCTCCTGCGGCGGCTGATGGGTAAGGGCGTCTCCGTTGAGTCTCTCTCTCTCACGCGATCCGCCTCCTCCTTCGCGAGCATTACTGCTTCGCGGACGGAGGTGACCGCTTCCCATTCCCTCTCGCTGCCACCGCTGATCGCAGTGCCTGTGGGTGTCGAACCGTCGCCCGAGCCCTCTCTATTCCCTCGCACACTCTCCGTGCTCAACGCTCTCTTGAATGCTAAACTTGATTGTGACGACCCGAAATAGCTTGCGGTGGCTCTTGATTGACCTTCCATAGCCTCGACGGCCCAAGGTGGACCAAACGTGGCACATATTGGCCCATACGTTTCACACTATGTCCCATAATGTCATATATGTTATGACGTCACACTCACCACATGAGGTCCACCAGGCCACCCCGCCTCGCGATGACGGCCTTCACTCTGTTGGCGAAGTCGACGGCGGTCTCATCAGCGGCACGCGTCATGGCCGGCAGGTACCACACGTCGCACACGATGGCCCACGACGTCATCATGTTGAGCAGATAGTGCAGCATGCCGTAGCGGGAGCTGTTCCAGAATGCGTCGCCGAAGCGCGGGTCGTATCTGTGGAAGGAAATTGTGATGTTATATGGATCGACATCTATCGTGTTTGATTCTTTCTGTGGACTGTATGATGGCTGGTCTTAATTGAAACGATTTGCTTGTTAATTCCCTTTTTATTACCGATACAGAATTACACACAATGCAAGTTAGAAGTTCTAGTTAGCGAGTCACACTGACATAAGATTTTTTACAGACTAAAAATAATACAACTTTGTGTTGCCATAAACATACTGCTGCGCCAGGCAATGACACCAAATTTATCCACAGGTCACCAACAGGTCATCAAATTGGCGTAAGAGTCTAAGCCTCTAAAGCAATGCCAGGCGGCTTGTTAGGCCTAGAGCCTTTTTACCCGACTGCGCGACGCAAGGGAGGGTAATGTGTTTATCAGCCTATGTATGTATGTATATCGGGTGTAAAAAGACAGTTTCCGAAGCCAAAAGTCACATATTCTACCCATTATTTGGATCAATTTTTTCCACTAGACCATACCTGGGAAACCACTGGTTCTGGAGATATTGAAGGTCAAAGTCGCAATTTTTTTTAACTTTTTTACGAAAATACATTCCAAGTGTTATTACTAAACTTTTTTCCAAACAAACATTACCTGAATTTGCGATTTTATTTTCGAAATTACGCATTTGCAGTTACAAAAACGCAATGAATATCAAACGTATCCGAAAAATATTTACCTACGCAGCTTAGAGTGAAGGGGCAGGTCTTAACGCCACTTGCCTGGGTTCGGGTTACATTGCGCGCAATAAAAAATAGTTTTTTTTTTCATACCTAAAAATAAAAGTCGTTTCCCAGCAATAATTTTTGCGCAAAGCTACTTTGTTAGACGTACAGTATGCGTAGTTAACGGCTCTGTGATGTGTCTTTTTACACCCTGTATTGTTCTCACACCAGCTAAGAGAACATTTTTATTTACAGTAGTATGACCCGGGCCTGCGGACGGCGAGTAATGGGTAGCTCGTCGTCCGATCAGCACCAGGCCCGAGAGTCGACGGCGCGTAGTGTTCCACGCGCGACAAACAAGAGTTGTCAGCAATCAGCGGGGCCCGTCATGGCCGATGCCTGCCCGGGGGTTGAGGATAAATTCGAAAAAGAGTTACCTCGCCCCTGGGCACTCAGGGCAGGAAGGAACAGGGGTGGGTTTTAGTCAGTAAGAGTCTGACACGCCCTCCCGCTCCACCCAGAGCGGGAGAAGTCACAGGATGATTTCCCCACCCCCCAAAAAAAAAAGGGTCACATCTCTCGGGAGACCGTACGGGGTGTCCCGTGAGCCTCGCTGTGCACGACAGCACATGAACACTGTGCCTGTCTTTTCTGAGGTCACTCGGTGGGCGAACGAAGTCCCCACTTTGTCCACCTGTGACCCCGGAGTCCCGCCTGACTTGGAGGAGACCTATATCCAGCAGTACACGTATTATAAAACTTACTTGATAGCAACGGGGTAAACCGACCACCGACTTGGAAGCTGCCCTTCTTGAACTGCCTGACTGAGGTGTTGTTGATGCACGTGCCTTCACGCGACTATGACCGCTATAACTATAGACTTAACGACTACTTTACATCAAAAGCATAGAGACTCTTATGACTTACTTGATAGCGACGGGGTAGATGGTACCACCGACTTCAAAGCTGACCTTCTTGAACTGCATGACTGACGTGTTGTTGATGCACGTGCCTTCACGCGACTATGACCGCTATAACTATAGACTTAACTACTACTTTACAACAAAAGCATAGAGACTCTTATGACTTACTTGATAGAAACGAGGTAAACCGACCACCGACTTCAAAGCTGACCTTCTTGAACTGCCTAACTGAGGTTTTGTTAATGCACGTGCCTTCACGCGACTATGACCGCTATAACTATAGATTTAACGACTATTTTACATCGAAAGCATAGAGACTCTTATGACTTACTTGATAGAAACGAGGTAAACCGACGACCGACTGCAAAGCTGACCTTCTTGAACTGCATGACTGACGTGTTGTTGATGCACGTGCCTTCACGCGACTATGACCGCTATAACTATAGACTTAAAGACTACTTTACATCAAAAGCATAGACTCTTACGACTTACTTGATAGCAACGGGGTAGACCGACCACCGACTTCGAAGCTGGGCCTTCTTGAACTGCCTGACTGAGGTTTTGTTGATGCACGTGCCTTCACGCGACTATGATCGCTATAACTATAGATTTAACGACTATTTTACATCGAAAGCATAGAGACTCTTATGACTTACTTGATAGAAACTAGGTAAACCGACCACCGACTTCAAAGCTGACCTTCTTGAACTGCATGACTGACGTGTTGTTGATGCACGCGGTCACGCGACTATGACCGCTATAACTATAGACTTAAAGACTACTTTACATCAAAAGCATAGACTCTTATGACTTACTTGATAGCAACGGGGTAGACCGACCACCGACTTCAAAGCTGACCTTCTTGAACTGCCTGACTGAGGTGTTGTTGATGCACGTGCCTTCACGCGACTATAACCGCTATAACTATAGACTTACTCGTAACGACTACTTTAAATCAAAAGCATAGAGACTCTTATGACTTACTTGATGGCGACGGGGTAGATGGTACCACCGACTTCAAAGCTACCCTTCTTGAACTGCATGACTGAGGTGTTGTTGATGCACGTGCCTTCAGGGAAGATCAGGATCGGCGGGTTGTCGGGGACTGATATGTGTTCTTTTAACCTGGCGACGATATACATATGTGTCAGAAAACATACTGGGGAATAAGTAGCCTCTTTTTAAGACCGTTCATCGCCCGCAGGCTGACAACGTCACATTTGTAGAGGTTTTTTGTGATTATTTTGTTAAATATAAATTAAAGTACAATTTTTCTCACCCAATTAACTAGAATTATCTTAATTAACGTGTTACATTTAAGTAATGTTAATTACTTTGCATGTCACTGTCTTTATGTAGTATCAGTAGTTCCAGTAGTTCAAAAAGTGCCGACCGTCAGTCTCAGCCTAGTTTGAATAACAGACTTTTGACATCCTTACCTTCTAGCTACAGCATGTCTATCCTTAACTTCGGACCTCTCAAACCAAATATGTGGCGACGCTCGAGCTAGCGCCCTCTGTAGGATCCCTAGGAAACCATTGTGTCTTTGACCGATCTGAAAACATTTGGAAACTTATCAATATATTGTTTATAACACATATATATTTATTTTTATCTCCTGAGAGAGGAATCTCCTAAAAATACGCGCCGTGTCCTGGAGTACTGCCTTCTTCTTCTGTTCTATCAAACCCTTGAGCCAGCTGCCCAACGCTCCTTAGGTGTCCATCGAGGCTCTTGGCTATTAAACCATTGGCCGTCACGACTATCGGCATAATGACTGCTGTATCCACCTCCCATAAGTGACCTGTGACCTGTAACCTGGCAAGCCAGATCAAGATACTTTATTTGCTTATCTTTCTCAGCTTTCACGAGGTTCTCGTCATGAGGGACAAGTTATAACCAGAGGTCGGAATCAGGTAGAGTTATTTATGTACTTTCATCGAAAAGTTGATATTAATATGGATCTTCCCGGGATTTCTAATGGACAATCCCGTGTGGCCAACAATATTACAAATAAATAATAACAAAAAACCTCTATTGTTTTCTTTTGTTCTCACAAGCTATATGTAGCAACACCGCGCATTGGAATTTTGCAACTTCGGACATCCGATGTCGTTGATGTAAATTTGGCAACGTCGCGCGTGCAGTAGTTTACATTGTGTAAAAGTAAATAGCTTTTTTATTAAATAAATCACGGGATTTTTCTGCTCTTTAAAATTAATCTCGGGATTTGAGGCATATCCACTTTATTCTTTCGCTGTATGAAATCAGTGTAAGTACATAAATAATTCTACCTAATTCCGACCTCTGGTTATAACATAACATCATGGCTTTATATCCTGAAGGGGTTGGGCAGATGTGTATACAACAATAAATGAAAACACGGGCAATAATCATCATTATGAACAACTTTTACTATGGGACCAACCCTGAAATCGAAAAAAAAATCTGCTGTTCAGTACATTTGTCAAGTTAAGATTTTTTTTTATCATTGATAAGCTCACGTTCGACCACTATCTCACCTGATGGTAAGCGATGATGTGGTCGAAGATGGAGCACGCTTGCCTAGAAGTAACCTATTCACTCGAGACTTAAAGACTCCCAGGTTGTAGCTATCAGGAAACGCACAATGAATGTGTTCCCGTCACGTTTAGTGCGTGTGGGTGGGATGTCCACCATGTACCGGTGGCGCATCGCCGTACATGTAGTGGTCCGATGATGGAACGGGCTTGGTGGAATTAAACTATGTATGGCACAGTTGATTTTTGTAAAACGCGGGCCTGCGGACGGCGAGTTATGGGTAGCTTGCCGTCCGATCAGCACCAGGCCCGAGAGTCAACGGCGCGTAGTGTTCCACGCGCGCCTCAAAGAAATGTCAGCCACCACTTACGAGGCCCGTCGCATGCCAAGGGGTAAATTTGTAATAGAGTTACCGCGCCCCCCGCTCCATCCAGAGCGGGCGAAGTCACAGGATGATTTCTCACCCACAAAAAAAAAGGTTGGTCCTATAGTAAAAGTTGATCATAAAAAAATTTCTCTGTTGTTTCCGAGGTTCGAACTCGCATCCTCATTCTTGAGGGATTCTCATTCTCTCATCACTTAAACCACTGAGTCACTATATCATTTCGTCACCATCATCTTAGCCGAAATACGTCCACCGCAGTAAATAGGCCTCCCCATGTCTCGCCACAACAACCAATCCTGTGCCTCTCGTATCCATCGGATTCCCTCAAGCCTCACCAGGTCATCGGTCCACCTTGGAGGCCTTCCAACGCTGCATCTTCCGGTATCATTTAGTAAAACATATTTTCAACCCACAGGCATCTTATTTAAGCCCCAATTTAGGCAGACAAACCCATATCCCTAGAACATAACATATCTGGGGTTCGAACCCAACCCTTAACATTAATATCCATAGCATGCAACAACTCAACCATTGAGTTCACATTCACAGTAAAACATAGCAGACATCACAATTAACATTTAAATTATAAATATTGCCCGATATATTCTGCCCACGATTTTCAAAAAAAACTTTTTTTTTATTGTTGATAGGCACGCGTTTGACCACTATCTCACCTGATGGTAAGCGATGATGTGGTCGAAGATGGAGCACGCTTGCCTAGAAGTAACCTATTCACTCTTGACTTGAAGACTGAATTTAGCTAACTGGTTAGGGGCCTACCTCCCCATAAGTGGCGCCCTCATTGAATAAAAATTCGTATCTTAGCATAGAAAATAAAGATTAAAGAATCCTATGTTGCGTTTGTTACAAATAGGATATGGCATTTTTACGTTGTTAAAACAGGACTGAAAGTGTTTCGTATCCAAAGTAGTAGGCAAAAATGTCAAAAACGGACGTTTTTGGTACTTTTGCTTACTACTTTGGATACGAAACACTTTGAGTCCTGTTTCAACAACGTAAAAATACCTTAAGCTCTTTGTAACAAACGCAACATAGGATTTTTTAATCTTTATCTTCCGCTTTGCTAGGATTTTTTATTCAATGAGGGCGCCACTTGGCGGCTATATACGCCTTAAGTAGAATGTAGTGTAACTCACCAGAGAGTAGCAGTTGTCGCACATGAGCACAAGCGCGTCGATAGGGCTCGTGTGGTTCGCGACACAGATGCCGTTCCGCGGCTTATAGTGGGTATCATGGTAAGTTATCACGGCGGAGATGCAGCGTGATAGGAAGTTGAAGCACATTACTGATACCGCGTAGTTTACGCGCTGCTTCGTCTTCCCATCAGGTAGGGTTCCCACGCAAGCCGTGCACGCTACTAGCCACCAGACCTAGTGGAAGCGGATGGGATGGTAGATATGGCCCGGACATACGATTTTTAGTCAGTTTTTGCAAGTGTTAAGATAAGCATTAGGAAATGCTAGGTGGACAAAATTATGCGACAGAAATTCGGCGGGCTGAAGTTTAACGGCATAAATTAATTTACAGTGTAAATGAAGCGGTGTAATTTACGTATACACTGTAAATAAAGCGGCATAATTTTCGTTTTACTGCAAATTAACGGCATATTTTTTTTCTTGCATTGTAAATGAAGCGGCATAACTAATGTTTATACTGCAAGATAATGACAAATATTACGTGGCATAATTTCTGCCTATAATATTAAAAAAGCACAGCAAAACAGAAAGCCGAATTTAAGTCGATATTTATTTGAGTGTTTTTTTTAATAAAAAATCCAACGCTTGTAAAAACTGACACGGACAATACACAGATGAATTAAATGAGACAAATTGTAATATACCTTTGCATGAAATACGCTGCTGATACTTTAGTATGAAATTGAGTTGTATTGCCATTACGGTAAGGTAGTCGAAAATACAAGTAAATAATGAACTTAATATAATATAGGACAAAACACAAGATGGATACAAAGAAAGCATTAAAGTAAGAAACATTTAAGCATCACAAGAGTAAATAGAAGACAACACAAGAAACATATAAAACAAAAGAAAAAACAGCTTTTTAGGACCATAAAACAAATTGTCGAAGCGACGCCGACTATAAACCATTACGACTTAATTCCATGAAGAGGTAGGCAGAATAGGGATATGCATGATATTTTTTAATTTGTTCAATTGAAGACTTACTGTAGTGAACAAATATGGAGGCATTTTCAAAATATCATCATCAGCGACAAAGTTATAAAGCTTTAAAGTTGATACTTAGAAAGAGAAGTCCGACGTGTTCTTTGACGTCAAAGGACATGACGCCCATACAACTGCCATAGAAAACAGCGTTTTCGAGAGACGGACAGATATATTAATATTTATTACGCTGTCTAATATTTAGATTTACTCATTGTTTGCTGCACCGGTCGACGTCATGACGTCGGCACCGGCTGTCGCTGAAAACCGGCGCTGGGGTTTTGTCTCGCATAGGGTCACAGCACTAAGCTGAGCGATGGCCGTTTTGCGTGGATGTGACGCATATTTTTCCCCCAGCTTTACTTTTTTTTTGTTGTGTTTCTCTGTCTTTTGCGTCATGTTTACCGTAAATAAACGTATTTTCTTTTTTCTATATTTGTTTAAAATTGTTTTATCTCGTTTAATTTTTGATCAATTTTGATTCTGCTTTCACTGTTCGTACTCTATTTTAGTATATTCATTATACTGGTTAGAAAACAAAAAAACTTGTCATGCATATTCCCTATTGGTACAGCAACATTTCATGTTAATGGTAGAGTAAGATCTCGGAGCTACCAGACGTTACTTATTTCTGATTAACAAAATGTGTGTGATTGAGTAGTGTATGCACTTAGAACGTACGCGTAGTCACTTGCTAGCTTGAGCCGACGGCCATTCTTATTATTATATTGGTTAGATCTTTTTGTAAAACCAAAGAGTGTTTTACGCTTATTAAATGAACTATGACGATGATCTTACTCTGGAATTTGATCTGTCTCTATCACTCAAAGGTTAGCTGGGAGAAAACTGAACTTTGAGTAAAGCTCGCCTTTTTACATGAACTGTGTAATTACTGTGTTAAGATGTGGTGTAAAAAAAAAGAATTATGACCAAAGAACATCGGCTAAATACGACCTGACCGAAATATGAAACGGACACCAATGAGTGATACGTCAAAAAATAGTGACAAGTGTATATTAAATTACGGGGCTCAACTTATTTTATTGAAGCTGGTAAAATAATTTAGCTTTGTCATAAAAAATCTCATTTCCTTACTACTTTTTATAGGTTTTGAACGCATCGAAACCCGTCCCGTTATTATCTGTGGTACACGTTTCGTCTTGGCACTACACTTTACATTTTTTTTTTAAATACTAGATTTATTGAAGAATTTTTATTTATTTTTATAGTGTATATCAATAACATCATTTTTAGATGGGGATATGGATTAATTAATTCGAAATTATAGGTTTACAGTAATATAGAATGCATAAAACGGAACGTATTATGACATGAGAGCTGTCAAAGCGTTTACCGGCTACCGCGCAGTCCTTCGTTCGTTGCTCTTGCGCTGTTGCGTACTGTGCGATTTCTTAGGTATTCATTTTGTGGATTGGAACTAAGGATAAAGTCATGGCTGTAGACTTCGGTTTTACATCATAACCTCAAAAGTTACGAAATAATTTATGTTAAGATTTAAGATCCTCGGCTTTTAAAAAATATATTTTCAATTTAGGATTAATGATTGTGCTTAAAGGAATCAATTAATCCATACAATATTCATGTCCGCGATATTTTATAGTCAGGTCGCACGATGTATGGGCAGTGACCGACCTTCTTTAGGCTCCTATTGCCAGTAACAAGGCACAAATTCAGAGTAAGAGTTGCTACTTAAATATTTGTAAGGGAAAAGCAGAAAACACTTTGACAAATCTCTGGATCGATCCCAGGTCGTCAGCAACCGCGCTTACGAGCAGTAGACTAACAAGCCGGTTTAATAATGGCTTATTTTACAAAAAATACGACATTCATTTTTTTCTGATGCTATGAAAATTTGTAGAAGATTTTATCGCATAAGATTGGACACATTATTATCAGAAGAATGTAGTATACCACCCAAATTCCTCTCAAGACCTGGACGCGTCACGTTTCAGCATCTGTCAGTCCCCGTTGACAGGCGGCCATCGTGTAACTAGACTTTGTCAGTTTCCGGGTGTATGAACCGTGTCACAGGTCTAAAGACCTTGTCTAATAGTGATAATAGCGGTTTAAAACGCGTGAATCGGGTTTTTGCATTTTTTTTTGGCAAGACAAACTAGCGGAAAACTAGCGGCACACATGAGCGCCGCCCGGGTTATAAATGTTAATTAGTCATGATATATTTAGAAGAAAATAATTTATTAACGACCCATTTATTTCTGAATCAAGCATAACATAACAATGCCACGTTCGACCCCGTTCCATTCAAGCGTTACACCCAGTTTCATGTCAATTCAAACCAGACAACGTTTTATTTAATCTGGGCTAAACGATTAAAACCCAGTCCATACACAACAGATCATCCAAAGCAGACAGAATGTTCTACCCAAACAATGTATTACCCAATACGGACATAACGTATCATTCAATATCAACCAAGCGTTTTACCCAGTCAGGACAAAACGTCACACCCAGTATGGACACAACATCAACCCGATGTGTTACCCAATCTGAACACAACGTATCACCCAATTCCAACAACCCAGAACGCTCTACCCAGACAGAACGTCCCACCCAATTTTACCCAAAAAAAATGTCAACCTACCAAAGAAAAACAGGTATTTATACTGAGTACTCCCACATCTATAGGGCTAGTATGATTCGCCACACAGAACCCGTTAGCTTTCGGCTTGTACTGTTTATCATGGAACCTCGGGCGTATGGAGAGGCCCCTGATGAGAATCCTTATGCTCATCTTGTAGGAAATCCTTCCTAGTTTGTTGCGTAACCGTACGAAGGGCACCGAACTCACGACCCAGGTTGAGAAGACCATTACTAGTACCTGGTGGGATAGGTGGGGTATCATCATGGTTGATCTGGCTAATGGGTAGGGAGTAAAATTCTATGGTAGACCTACATTTTGCTAGTTATATCGGGTGTAAAAGTCTATGGTAGACCTACATTTTGCTAGTTATATCGGGTATAAAGTCTATGGTAGACCCACATTTTGCTAGTTATATCGGGTGTAAAAGTCTATGGTAGACCCACATTTTGCTAGTTATATCGGGTGTAAAAGTCTATGGTAGACCCACATTTCGCTAGTTATATCGGGTGTAAAAGTCTATGGTAGACCCACATTTTGCTAGTTATATCGGGTACAAAAGTCTATGGTAGACCCACATTTTGCTAGTTATATCGGGTGTAAAAGTCTATGGTAGACCCACATTTTGCTAGTTATATCGGGTGTAAACGCCTATGGTAGACCCGAATTTTGCTAGTTATATCGGGTGTAAAAGTCTATGGTAGACCCACATTTTGCTAGTTATATCGGATATAAAAAGACAGTTTCCGAAGCCGAAAGCCACACATTCTACCATTATTTGGATCATTATTTTCCATTAAACCATACTTGTGAATCCACTGGCTCTGGAGATATTGAAGGTCATCATCATCAGCCTAGCTTTTTCCCAACTATCTTGGGGTCGGCTCCCAGTCTAACCGGATGCAGTTGAATACCAGTATTTTACATGAAGCGACTGCCTATCTGACCCCCACAACCCAGTTACTGGGTAACACGATACCCCTTGGTAAGACTGGATGTCAGACTTACGGGCTTCTGACGACTCGTAACGACTGTCAAAGATCCACGGTTGACAGCCGGGACCAACGGCTTAACTTGCTTTCCGAGGCACGGAGGAGTCTCGGTAGGTAAAGATGGTCACCCATCCATGGACCAACCCCGGCAAGCGTAGCTTAACCTGATGGATCGACCCGTGCGGCTGTTATTACTTTAGCCACGAGCTCACGAGCCTCACGAGTCACGAGCTTCTGGAGATATTGAAGGTAAAAGTAGCAATTTTTTTTTTAACTGTTTTACAAAAATGAACTCTAAGTGTCGTTAGAAAACTTTTTTCCAAACAAAGATAACCTGTTTTTTCGATTTTTGTTAACAATATACGCGTTTGAAGTTAAAAAACGCAACGAATATCAAACGTATCCGACAAGTACCTGCGCGGCTTAGAGCGAAAGGGCGGGGCTTAACTACGCTTGCTTGCTTATAAAAAATAGCTTTTTTTATTTCATACCTAAAAATAAAAGTCGTTTCCCAGCAATAATTTTTGCGTAAAGCTACTTTGTTAGACGTACAGTATGCGTAGTTAACGGCTTTGTGATGTCTTTTTACACCCTGCATAATCGGAGGTGCAGATAACCCTTTTACCACTACTGAGATATTGCTACTAGAAAAACTCAATAACATTTTCTCCAACCGGGGAATAAAACCCAGGACCCCTCAGTAATCAGTTGACCTAGAAGGCTTGAGTTATGAAGTTACTTTATAAGTTCGGTTTCAAATTGTTTGCAGTCACTTGAGTGAGGTTCTAAGTCAATATTACAGAATAGAACTACCAGTACTCAAACTTACAAATCTTATCTGTATTAGTCTTGAAATAAGTATATTAGTAGCATGAACACAATACATTATGGAAAATAAAGAACAAAAATAGTACAGAAAATTAATTGCGAGATAACAGAAAGATATTAGTTACAAAAATTAAAAAGGTATACACATAATTAAATAATAAATTTAAGGGCAGGAAATAGAAGAGAAATAAGATGTGGGAGATTTTTTTTAAATACTGAGTGTAACGGAAATACGTGGTCATATTTTAAATACGGCTTCTGCCCATAGACATTCACAACTTTCTTCAAGAAAGTCATAGGATAAAGACGAAAAAAAAATTTGAATCTCTCATATTCGTACTAATTTTGATTAGCCGATGATAACTTGGTACTGAAAATTCTTTGGTTTGGTTTGGTGGTTTAGTTTGGATTGGTTGTTTGGTTTGTGTTGGATTTGGTTTGGTTTTGGATTTGGTTTGGTTGTTTAGTTTTGGTGAGGTTGTTTGGTTTAGATTTGGGTTTGGATTTGGATTTAGGTTTCGTTTTGGATTTAGGTTTGGTTTGGGTTTGGATTTAGGTTTGGTTTGGTTGTTTGGTTTGTGTTGGATTTGGTTTGGTTTTGGATTTGGTTTGGTTTTGGATTTGGTTTGGTTGTTTAGTTTTGGTTAGGTTGTTTGGTTTAGGTTTGGGTTTGGATTTAAGTTTCGTTTTGGATTTAGGTTTGGTTTGGGTTTGGATTTAGGTTTGGTTTGGTTGTTTGGTTTTGAGTTTGGATTTAGTTTGATTTTGGATTTGGATTTAGGTTTGGTTTAGTTTTAGATTGGATTTGGTTTTGGACTTAGGTTTGGTTTGGTTTTGGATTTGGATTTAGGTATGGTTGTTTGGATTTGAGTTTAGTTTGGTTTTGGGTTTGGATTTGGATTTGGGTTTGGTTTTGGGTTTGGGTTTGGTTTTGATTTGATTTAGTTTTGGATTTAGGTTTGGTTAGGTTTTGGATTTAATATTGGTTTGGTTTTGGATTTGGGTTTGGTTTGGTTTTGGATTTGGATTCAGGTTTGCTTGTTTGGTTTGGTTTTGATTAGGTTTGGTTTTTGGGAATTTACTATGACTTCCTAGAAGGAAGTTGTTCACTTCCATGGACAGAAGCAGTCATTAAAGTATGACCACCCGTTTCCGTTACATCCTGTATAAATTTCAGACCCGTATTCCAGAAAGATTTTCAAACATTTTTCGTCATACTTGTACATATTACGTTACTAACTATGTAAGTATCTCGCCCCGATACGAAGGAAGGAGCATGAAAATTAATCATTTGGGATCGAATTCCGAGTTTGAGTATCGTTTTAGAATACAGGGTCAAAAGTTTGCTCAAAGGAAGCTATTTTAGTACTGTAATGTAAGTGAACAGTAATCAAGATTCTGTCGTCTCATATGTACACTCCGCACACTGTGGTGAGGGTGCGTTGTGTCTGAAAGAGGCACCTTGTCCTGGCACAGGCAAGTGAAGGAAAACGCGTGGGATTAAGTCAGCAAGAGTCTGACACGCCCTGCCGCTCCACCCAGAGCGCGAGAAATTATTTGACTTCCCACAAAAAAAAAATTGGCCAAGTGCGAGTCGGCCTCGTGCTTGAAGGGTTCCGTACCATCGTACAAGATTATACGCGTCTACTTGTAGCCGTTATTAAGATCCAGCAAAAAAAAGTAAAAAAAAAAACATGTTTCTATTAAGCCCTCTTTAATTTATTATTTGTTGTTATAGCGGCAACAGAAATACACATTCCGTGAAAATTTTAACTGTCTACCTAATACATACAGCCCGCTGACAGGCGGCTGACGGACGGACTGACGGGAGGCGGCTGACGGACGGACTGACGGGCAGTGGAGGCTTAGTACCTAATAGGGTGCCGTTGGTTACCCTTCGGGTACGGAAACCTTAAAAACACTGTAGTGAGGCGGGGGAGTGGGGAATATCCCTCCCACATACACTTTGCTTTTTGCTACGAACCGGGACGGACGCGATTTTAAGTAGTGAGACGATAGAATCTTGATTAGTACTATTCACATACACTACAAGTCCTATTTTATTTTTTATTAATAATCGGTTAAAGCTGGAACTTTTGATAGCACTTCATCTGAACAAACAATAAAATATTAATTTATTACTTAATATCAATAGCGAAGTGGGAGCCTAAAATGGGAGACTTTGACATGAATGTCTTTAGCTTTTTTGGAAAACTTCTTGATCTCAGCGTTACCACGGTGGAACAGAATGGTTTTATCGAGGTATGCGTTAATTCTAGAACTTGTACTTCAAACTAAACTTGTAAAAATAATTCGAGATAATTTCAATCTAGCCACCTACTAATATATCGACTTTAGCATAAAATAAATATGCCATAATAATTTAAAAATTATGGGCATGTGATGCGGAGGAATGAAGAAAATGTCGTGAGAAAGTCTTGAGTATGGATGTGGATGGCTATAAGAGTAGAGAAAGGCCAAAGAAACGATGGTTAGACTGTGTCAAAGAGGAAATGGGTAAAAAGGGGGTGACTACAGAGATGGCGACTAATAGAGGAGTATGGAAGAAAAAGACATGTAGCGCCGACCCCAAATAAATTGGGATAAGGGCAGGAGAATGATGTATTTGACTTTGAACCTTTAATTGAGTTTGTTTGACATTTTAAAATTATCTCTAATTATAAATTCAAGTATACAAAGAACATGGGCGTAAGAATCTCCCATTTCGGATGCCATTTCGCATACTTAACTAAAGATGAATCCAATAAAGTAGCCAGTGACATCAAAACTTTATGACGAAAGGAAGGAGGGAGGAATTTAAAATATAATAATTAAATAATTATAACATTTTAATATTAAAATATTTTTAACTCTCGGCTCACCGTCGAGTATTAAAATCGAACAGTACTGTATAAAACATTTTTTTTTAAATTATATTTAGACGGTCATTAAGTATTTCAAGTTTTAGTGAAAGAGTTAAAACTGTATTAAATCTTATTTTACATTACTATGGATAGGTACTAATGTAATGTAAAAAATACTATATTACAAACGGAGTGAATAGAAACGTAACTTTAATTATTTTCACTTCGATACCTTAATATTGGTCTAACGAAGTATTGATTTATTAGCCTATGTACATAATGTATGTTTGTTACTTTGTGGCACTTTAGAGACCAAACGCGTGGGCCGATTTTGATCATTCTTACATCAATTGATTCGTCTTAATCTTGCGAGTGCTACTAAAGACTAGACAGTAATCAAAATACAATATGGCGACAACCAGACTCCATATTGTGAATAAGAAACAAATTAAAGTCGACTAACTATATTAAGTAGGGTATCAAAATAAAGAGTTCGAGGAGGCGATTCCGAAAATATAACTTACTAAAATGTAGAAAAAAAAAACATTTTTACAAAACCCGACCGTAAATATCAACTAAAAAGTTCCAAACAAGTCACTTTTCAAAATCAAAATCAAAAGTCATTTATTCAAACTAGGCTGAGAACCAGCACTTTTTGAACGTCAAAGTTCTACATAAAGACAGTCCCCCAAAAAACGCCCGCCCGTCACCACTTCCTAGTGTTTTAGCTGTGAAGAAGAAGTGGCCAACAAACTCCCCAGCAACACATCTGTCTGTTAAGTTTTAAGAACAAGCAGTCTGATGCAGTTGGTGGCATGAAATCAATAATTGAACTAAAACAACAGCCACCAACTGCATCAGACTGCTTGAAAAGTGACTTGTTTGGAACTTTTTAGTTGTTTTTTTACAATCGGGTTCTTGAAAATATTCAAATTTATTTTTTATTACAATTCTTGAATAATTGAGGTAAGTACCTACTTAAATGATCAAATTTTTTATTTTTTATTGTTGATAGGCACGCGTTTGACCACTATCTCACCTGATGGTAAGCGATAAATGCTGCAAAACACCTAAATAACGTGAAAAACCCCTTCAAAGTTTTGTTTCTATTCATCCCATTTGAAGGTATTCTTTATAACTTAATAAAACGTTTATTTCATATCTAACTGTCTCACTGAAACACCTAAATAATCGTCTGAATATTATTGCATGTTAGATTTTCAACTCTCGACTGTAAGCAGAGAGCTGAAAATCCAACAGTACGCTTTACTGTTTCGTGAGAAAATCGATTCGCTGGCTACCTTAGAGCATCCTTTTTAAAATATTGATATAAAGAAGAGTTTAGACATAATTATTTTTGTTAACATCTCATATTAGTGCTTAAAACTTACCCCGATAACGAAGATCATAATTCTCAGTGGCAACAAAAACATGTAACGTACGACGAAGCCCATTGCCCAGATGATGGTCAGGCGCCAGGTGAGGAATTCGTATTGTCTGGAACAGAAATAATATTAACATAGCATCAGTCGCTCCATGTAGATGATGATGAGAGGCAATCCTGATGCCCTCACAACCCTGGCCATCGTAGAGGACGCCCTGGACGGCCACGACGTCGGGAGTCGCAACTCGATTCCCGACCACCGAAAGCGCAGGCTTGTGGACGGCGAGTAATGGGTACCTCGCCGTCCGATAACGACCAGGCCCGGGGAGACAAGCGTTGTGTTCCACGCGCGCTTCAAAGAGAGTCAGCATTACATGACGGGGCCCGTCATGGCCGATGCCTGCCCAGGGGTCGTGGATAAATTCGAAGCAGTTGCCGCGCCCCTGGGCACTCAAGGCATGGAAGGAAAAGGGGTGGGTTTTAGTCAGTGAGAGTCCGACACGTTCTCCCGCTCCAGCCAGAGCGAGAGAAGTCATAGGATGATTTCCCATATCCCAAAAAAAAAAGAAACCGATAGAAAAATTAAGGGCTCCTCCTTCCGTCGTTTAATTCTTAATTTATTTTTGGAACGAAGTTCCTTATCGCGCGTTGTGAAAGGGGGCTAGACGGAAAAAATTCTTACGAAAAGTTGTCACGACACTAATGAGGCTGTCCATCCAAAAAGATTGTGTTGGAAAAACAATCTAATAAAAACTTCTTGTATTTTTGGTGGGTAGGTTCAAAGTTTGCAAGCAGATCAAGCATTATCTAACCAATTTCGTGTGTTAAATCTAGCGGAGCTTGGAACAATCTAACTTCGAATCTAATCTGGAGTCTCTAACCCATAAATACTTATAACTTAAAAAAAAATAAAATTTTATTACAATTACTTCACTAATTAATCGAAAGGAACCCTCTCAAGTTTTTTTTTTATTATTTGATAACGGCACGGGGTCTCATCTCGAACAAAGAAAATTTAGTTCAAATAAATCTCAATAGATGGCGTAATATGCATCGATTCCATACTGAATTTTAAGTAATATTAATATTTTGAAAAAGATTATGGTAAAAATTGTATTTTTTTATTTAATAAACTACCCTAAGCATAAAATTGTGGAATAATGGGCTAGTAATTCAAATTTAGACGATTATTGAAACGAATACTTAGACATCTATATTTCTTGTATCAATAGATGGCGCTGTTTGAAGTTTTAGAGTTTATCCATTCGCCTCTTTAAAATTTGAATAGTGACACATTTTGATACAGTAAATCTGCTATGAAGTGCCAAGAATACTATAAAATATTTTCTCAATGTGTGAGAAAATATTGGTAAGGCTTTAATTAAATTCATTCAGCTTGCAAGCCGTCGCTGTTAACACCATCTAGCGAGGTGTAGAGGACAGGCCCGAACGAAGAACATAAGTTACTTGTGCCAGACGAAAACCCGTAGTTACGGCGGTACCGTTTCTTTGTATGGGATGAGGCATCTGTACGCTAGTATTATATTATCTGTGATAACGGCAACAGAAATACACATTCTTTGAAAATTTCAACTGTGTAGCTATACGGATCGTGAGATACAGTCCGCTGACAGACAGACGGACAGCGCAGTCTTAGTAATAGGGTCCCGTTGGTTACTCTTTGGGTACGGAACCCTAAATACAACGATAGTATTTATATAAACGTAGATTTTAATACAAAATTGTTATTTGACTGTGCATATTTCGCCCATTTTTAGTGCATATTTTGGCATTTTCATAGTGCATGTCATCCGTTGTATAATCTATTCTAATATTATAAAGAGGAATGATTTGTATTTATTGTGTGTAACGAATAAACTTAAAAACTACTGGGCCTGCAGTCTCGAAAAAAAATGTTGCAAGGAGGAAAACTTTTATGTCCTTTTATATTTTGACAGGTTAATTTAATTGTTACCAGCGGTAAATATATTCATCAAAATTTAAATAAATTATAAGATTTCATGTAAAATAGTGCTTGCAAGTTAGAATTTACGCAGTCTCTGATACATACATACATATTTCAAGAAAATCAATTATTTATTTCAGGCTAAGATCTAAATTTTTTCCTCACAAAAGAGGGGAGTTTTTTAACGGCTGGTAATTTAGCGATCGGTAGCTAACGTAGCGATCGCTATCAATCTCGAGACTGCAGGCCCTGGACCGAATTATCAGCGAGTAACATATACTATTTTTATCCCGGGAAAAATAACAGTTCCCGCGCGATAGGTCACGGGAGCAAAGCCGCGAGCAAAGTGCTAGTTATAAGTTAGTCGGATAGGATACCAAGCGACAGTGTCACTCACTGATAAGAACTAAATCTTGCAGAGCAGAATTATGTAGCAAATCTTTGACCTTTAGGAAAAAAGGTCGAATACCTTACAATACACGAAGATAATAACATTTAACTATGATTTATCTTCAAGATAAGCCGACCACCCAGCGATATCTGAAGAAAGTCATTCATGCATATTTATAAACCTATAATCTAAGTAAGATTATTTATGTTCTAGACTTTTCTTATTGTTTTTTACACACTTTTATTATTTCATCCGTAAATAAGTGAAAAAATCTTAGAATTTGACGGTCAAATTTAACTTCTATGATTAGATTTATTGTGATAAATGATTATTTATGATGTGTCGAAATAATATAAAAGAGAGCTACCATGGAGTTTCTTGCCTCGTTGTTCTCCATGAAGACCTAGTTTTGTGAACAGGCAACTAGATTTTCGAGTGATGACAAGCCTATTGGAAATAAATACTTAGTCTTGTCTTTCTGTGCTTTTCTTAATAAATCCTTTCCTTAAAACACCACATTCACAGTAAATAACTAGTAAAAATCAAAGCCGGAGTCTGTGTTTCCTGTAAGATACAACCTGGGAGTCTTTAAGTCAAGAGTGAATAGGTTACTTCTAGGCAAGCGTGCTCCATCTTCGACCACATCATCGCTTACCATCAGGTGAGATAGTGGTCAAACGCGAGCCTATCAAACATAAAAAAAAAGCTTGATATGAGGTAGTTATAGATTTCTAAACACGTAGTATAGTATCTCTAACTTCCCGGTTTCTGATTGAGCTGAAATTTTGCATAACATGTTTAGTTTGGATGACAATGCATGATTTGCTAAGTGACGTCAGGTTTTATCCAATATGGCGGACTGAACCAGGCCCAGGGCGACAAGTGTTGTGTTCCACGCGTGCCGAACAAGAGATGTCAGCAAGAAGTGACGGTGGCCGTTAGGGCTGATACCTGCAAGTGTCGCGGGTAAATCTGAAAGAGTTACCTTGCCCTAGTACAGGTAACTAAAGGAACACGGGTGGGTTTTAGTCAGTAAGAGTCTGACACGGAGAAATTATTTGATGATTTACCTAACCCAAAAAAAAGCATTTATCCCGTCCCGGCTGTTATTCGTTACGGGTAGTTAATTATCGCGAAGTGGGTTCTGGGTTAGATTTCCTGGTTGGGTAAAAAGTGCTACAGGAAACGTGCACGGCGTAGTCTGTGCCATCTAGTGGAGTAAATTCGAAACTTTTACCCTATAAAACATGTCATTGACATTTCCGTGTCATATATGTATCATGCACACATGCAGCACGCATAACGTAGACTGCCATCTAGTGAGTGAAATCCGCAACTTGTACTGTAGAAATACTTGACATTGACATTTATGTGGCGCCCTCTATAGTTCCTGCACGCTCCCTATTGGGTTTTTCCAATAGGAATTAACAGCTCGGAGTTTGAAAGTTCGTGGCGTGACACCCCCGTGCCTCGGAAAGCACCTGGCACCGTTGGTCTTGGGCCTGATCTCTTACCGTGAGGAACAGAGAGTGCACCTGTGTTTGCGCACACGCTTGTGCACTATAATATCTTCTGCGTATTTGGCTTATTTCCGATGAGATTAGACATCGTGATCGAAATTCTGTCGGGAGGATTGTTACCGTTTTTACCACGGAATAGAAAAAAAACAAGTGGAAGTGCCCACGCAGCTATCTGGCGTGTGTCACAATAGGGAATATGCATGATATTTTTTTATTTGTTCAATTGAAGACTTATTAACTATAGTGAACAAATATGAAGGAATTTTCAAAATATCATCACCAGCGACTAAGTTATAAAGCTTTAAAGTTGATAATTAGAAAGAGAAGTCCGACGTGTTCTTTGACGTCAAAGGACATGACGCCCATACAACTGCCATAGAAAACAGCGTTTTCGAGAGAGGGACAGATATATTTGTTTAAAATTGTTATATCTCGTTTAATTTTCGATCAATTTTGATTCTGCTTTCACTGTTCGTACTCTATTTTAGTTTATTCATCGATAAACCGGTTAGATAACAAATATTTTTTCATGCATGTTCCCTATTATGCGGAAAAATATGTAAAATAATAACAACCTTCGTCAGATGTAATAAGCAGAGGTCGGAATTAGGTAGATTTATTTATGTACTTACACTGATTTCATACAGCGAAAGAATAAAGTGGATATGCCTCAAATCCCGAGATTAATTTTAAAGAGCAGAAAAATCCCGTGACCTATTTAATAAAAAAGCTATTTACTTTTACACAATTTAAACCACTGCACGCGGACGGTGCCAAATTTACATCAACGACATCGGATGTCCGAAGTTGCAAAATTCCAAAGCGCACACGTGCGATGTTGCCACATTTGTAGTTCACACAACATAGCTTGTGAGAACAAAAGAAAACAGTAGAGGTTTATTATTATTATTTATTTGTAATATTCTTGGCCACACGGGATTGTCCATTCGAAATCCCGGGAAGATCCATATTAATATCAACATTTCGACCTCTGGTAATAAGTAAAAAAATATAGAAAATACGTTTACTTACGGTAAACATGACGCAAAAGACAGAGAAAAACAACAAAAAAAAGAAAAGCTGGGGGAAAAATATTCGTCACATCCACGCAAATCGGCCATCGCTCAGCTTAGTGCTGTGACCCTATACGAGACAGAGCCCCAGCGCTGGTTTTCAGCGACAGCCGGCCAGAGTAAGTCTTAATTTTGTATAAACAATAAATTGAATTGTGAAGAAAATCTTATTTGTTGTAAATACAAAATTAAAGCTTATTACAACTGACGAAGGCTGTTATTATTTTCCATTTTTGCCGCATAATTGTGACACGCGCCGTATAGCTGGGTGAGCACTTCCACTTGTTTTTTCTATTCCGTGGTTTTTCCTAATAACTTTTTTATAAAATACTGGTATTCAGCTGCATCCAGTTAGATATGAAGTCGACTCCAACAAGGTTGGAAGAAGGTTATTTAGAGTGGTCTTAGGATGCAAGCTTCCTTCTTACCTATTAGTCCTAGTGAGGAGGTTCCAGCTTCTCAACTCCTCGGCCTCAAAGACGGAGGTGACCTGGTCCTCGATGATGGACTCCATGCCCGCCTTCACCAGGTCCAGGCAGTTCGCCAGGTGGAACTCAATGTGTGGGGGAGATGTGTTCTGAAATTTGTAAAGAAATTCTGGTTTAAACCTTTCTTTATCAGCTGTTATTTTTTTTGTAAATTAACAGACAGCGACTCAAGATAACAGAAAGTTGAATACCATAGCTCGGTAACAATACAGTAGGTACTTATTGATAAGAAAGTGAAATAAATCTCGTTACGGCTGTTGCCAAGCTGATTGTGGAGCTGATAAGATTCATAAGTGCAGTTCGGGTTTGATTGTTAAGTGCAAAATAAAGTATATATATCAGCCTTATGTATAAATCTATAATTACTCGTAGGTCCCCACCTATGAAATCAGCGTTTTGTATGGAGAATTTTAAAGAAATTGCATTTTTCATACTAACATTTTCTTAATTTATTTAACAACTATGAACACTAATGTTTTAAAACTTTTATGCAATAATATTGAAAAACTAAGATAACGTATGCCACTTAGATTAAGCAACAAAAAAACTTTTTTACAAAAAAATAGAACCGACTTCCAAAAAAAGTGGAAAAAAATTTTCGGAAGTCGGTGTTTCTGATTTTGTGTCTTCGTTTTTTGACACCGAATTCCGAAATTAAAGTTATTTTCCACTTTTATTGGAAGCCGGTTAAATTTTTTGTAAAAAAGTTTTTTATTTTTCACTTTTTAGTTGTGGTTCCTCAAATTGTGTTAACAATTGATAGACATACGATCGCAGCAATCGCGGTTGATTTGCTGTCAATTTTTGAAGAGTTCCATTGTTTGTCTTCGAAACCCATCATCAGATTTATATGAAATTTAATGAAATTTCAAACCCTTTTCGAACAAAAAAAGAATTTTGCAAATCCGTCTGTAAATGACGGAGTTATACCAGAACATGCAAAAAAAAATACAATTTTTGAAGTCGGTTAAAAAAGAGTACTAATTTTTAAGGTATTTTTTTTTTTTGTTTATAAAACTATAAGTAATAAGGTTTTTTTTACTATTGGCAGTTGTCTATTACGGTAATTTTTCGATATAATATCAAGAAATTGATGAATATTTTAATTCATAGAAGAGACGAGGTTCTCTATTTGTGAGAAAAAAACGCCAATTACATAGGTGGGGACCCAATATATAAAAGAAAGTCGGGTTAGTCAAGAACGTCTGGAGCGATTTTTATGATCTTTGATTTATCGGATTTGTCTCCACCCCGAATGGCAGAATAAGTATTAAAACATCGGAAAATCAACCAAAACAAAAAAAAAATATGAAACGGCTTTTTTGATGATATCTCGAGAACGGTTTCTATTCTTGATACTGAGGCGTTACGAAGTTCGCCAGGTCAGCTAGTAAGTTATAGTAAAATATTTTTTTGATGAGTAACATCTTTCAGCCGGGGAAGCGCGCGCTAGTTGATTTGACTAATGAGCGCGCGCGGTGGTAGAGTTGGCCGTCAGATGGTAGAGCGCACACAACAACAACTTGTTGTAGTTGTGTGTTGTTACTTTTTTTTATTCTTGATAGGCACGCGTTTGACCACTATCTCACCTGATGGTAAGCGACGATGTGGTCGAAGATGGAGCACGCTTGCCTAGAAGTAACCTATTCACTCTTTACTTTTTTTCGCATAGATGTTTCTAAGGAGAGTCGATTTTACAGCCAAGCCGCGCCAATAGATTTTTCACATAAAAAAAACTGCTCCTCACCTCGCCATTCCCCTGAGGAGGTTTAGGTTCGTTCACCACCCGCTCTTGGCTGGTGCTTCGCTTATAGTTCAGTTCCGGTGAAGGACCCAGGATCTCTTGCCGTTCTATCACCGTGTTCAGCGTGCCTGGAAAGAGAGAGAGGATCGAGGTTAGAGGGAGAAAGACTTATTTATTTTCATTTTTAGGTTTCCGTACCCCAAGGGTTACCTACCAACGGGAACCTATTACTATGCCTCCGCTGTCCGTCTGTCTGTCAGCGGACTTTATCTCATGATCCGTAATAGGTAGACAGTTTAAATTTTCACAGAATGTGTGTTTCTGTTGCCGCTATAACAACATATAATAAAAATAAATTAAAAATTAAAGGAGGCTTCCCCTACTAGAAACGTGTTTTTTTTTTGGCTTTTTTTGCTCGATCTTAATAATGGCAACAAGTAGACGCGTATAGTCTTATACGATGGCACGGAACCCTTCAGGCGCGAGTCCGACTCGCACTTGGCCGGTTTTTTTAAGCCCATGTTAATTCTATCTCTGTCTGTATGAGGCCATGTAATGCACCCAACAATTTTTTTTTGGGAGTGGGAAATCATCCAATTACATATCCCGCTCTAGGTGGAGCTAGGGCGTGTCAGACTCTTACTGACTAAAACTCACCCCTATTCCTTCCTTGCCTGAGTGCACAGGGGAGCAGTAACTCTGTTACGAATTTATCCGCTACCCCCTGGCGCCCCTGGTCCTTCTGCGAAGCAGTAATGCTCGCGAAGAGGGAGGCGGCACACGTTAGGGAGATTCAACAGAGACCGAATCGCCCTAGCGCCCCCAGCAGCAGCCGTCGCAGGAGACGCCGGGGGCTGCGAGACGATCTCCGGCCACCGTAGACCCGGGCCTGCGGACGGCGAGTAGCGGGTAACTCGCCGTCCGATCAGCACCAGGCCCGAGAGTCGGCGGCGCGTAGTGTTCCACGCGCGCCTCAAAGAGTTGTCAGCAAAGGACGGGGCCTGCCACGGCCAGTGCCTGCCCGGGGGTGGAGGATAAATTCGAAAGAGTTACCTCGCCCCCGGGCGCGTAGGGCAGGGAGGAACAGGGGTGGGTTTTAGTCAGTAAGAGTCTGACACGCCCTTCCGCTCCACCCCAGAGCGGAAAGAGTCATTAGATGATTTCCCACCCCCCAAAAAAAAAAAAAAAAAAAAAACCCCCTGGCGCTGCAGTCTCGACATTGATAGCGATCGCTACGTCCTAACGATCGGTCGCTACGTCGGAAAAATAATTGATTTTCTTGAAATATATACAGAGATCAGCAGATCAGGTGATCAGTTTTCATGAAAAATAGTGAATGCAAGTTAAAAATTACGCCGTCTCTGTACATATTTCAAGAAAATCAATTATTTATCCGACGTAGCGACCGATCCTTAGGACATAGCGATCGGTCGTTACTTGATCATTAATTGTTACAAACGGTATAAATAATCATTAAGAAAATTAAAAAAAAACAGTTTTCATGAAAAATAGTACTTGCAAGTTAAAAATTACGCCGTCTCTGTACTTGATTTTCTTGAAATATATCAAGAAAATCAATTATTTTCCTACGTAGCGACCGATCATTAGAATGTAGCGATCGCTATCAATGTCGAGACTGCAGGGCCAGGGCACGAAAATAGCTCTTCCGGCGCTCATGGCAGTGTGTATGTGTTGTTGTAGATAGATGCATGGAAGAAGGTCGCAGAATGATGATAACTGTTTTCAAAAGAATTCAGCCTCATCTTGTGACACTGAAGGCGTTTCCAGCATATTATGTAGTTGTTGTAATACGGCATGTGAGAGTAATTTACTCTACAATGACACAAAATGGCTTTGTAAGTGATCTTGCGTCATTATTTACGCAAACATATGCGTTTACGTTCTGAAGTATGAAGTTATTTGAAAGTAATTTTATTATTGCCGCAAGAGTGGCGTTAACGTTATTCTCTAGTGTTATTCTTAATCGACCTTCAAAAAGGAGGAGGTTAAAATTCGTCGGAATGTTTTATCTATCTGTATAGATAAAATTCAAATATAACTGTCAGTTAGAATTGATTCGAAATGTAAGTATTTCATGAAATCATGACATTTGGCATCAATTGTAACTGAGAGAGATGTATTGATGATTTGAATGATTATAATTCTATAAATACATACTTGCTACGGCCGCGAATCAAATGTTGACCAAGATAAAACCTGACACTAACCTGCAAATTGCAAAAAACGTAAGAAAATTTGAATTTCGCGGGTTACCCTGGAGCATCCACCTTAAGGCTGCGTTTTTACCAGATATGAGCGAGGCAACGTGATGCGAAAATATTTAGCGGCACGGAGAAAATATGTGATTGTGTCCACCAATAAGGGTGAGAATCTAAATCTAACATATATATGTAAGTATAGATAATCGACTATGTCTAAAAACAAACTAAGATGATTGAACCATCTTCCCTAACTCATATAAAAACACGTTTCTTGTTATTTTCTTTGACGTACGATCGTAAAAAGTTCGAACACTGGTAATCATTTATTTCACAGTGTGAAGAACATAAAAATGGCTATAATATACTCTTGGAACTATTCGTCATAACCTCTACAAGGCTTCAGACAAAGTGACCATTTACCAGAGATAAGAATTGTAAAAAATTTCAATTTTCAAAAAACCGACAGTTTATAAAACAATTAAAAAGTTTCAAACAAGTTACATTTCAAGCAGTCTGATGCAGAGGCATAAAATCTTTCATCATCATCATCATTTCAGCCGAAAAATGTTAACTGCTGGACATAGGCCTCCCTCAAGTGTCGCCACAATGACCGGTCCTGTGCGTCTCGCATCCATCAGCTACCCGCGACCCACACCAAGTCATCGGTCTACCTTGTTGGAGGCCTTCCAACGCTACGTCTTCCGGTACGCGGTCGCGACTCCAGAACTTTTCGCCCCCAACGACCGTCTGTTCTGCGAGCAATGTGCCCTGCCCACTGCCACTTCAGCCCCCTTAGCCAAATAACTTTTATAATAGCGCTAACGCTACGCTTCGTGCAAAATGTATGGCCAGGACATTACCTACGGAGAGAACTGTCACTTGACTCACGCCCAGTAATGTTGTTGCCATACATTTTCCACGAAGCGTTAGCGGTAACGTTAACAGAAAAGTATTTTGTCTAAAGGCTCAGTTTGGCGATTCTTTGGGCTATGCCGGTAACCTTGGTTCTCCTGCGGATTTCATCATTCCTGATTAGATCACGCAAGGAAACTTCAAGAATCCGTGACTTTAAGCCTTCTGATGAGGCCCATTGTGAGCGACCACGTTTCTGTTCCATATGGCAACTGGCACCACTCACTGGTCACTTTCGTCTTGAGACACTGTGGTATGTGAGACGAGAAGATACCACGCAATTTCCCGAACGCCGCCCAGCCGAGTCGGATTCGACGATTAACCTCTTTCTCGAAGTTAGCCCTACCTAACTAGATCCTTTGTCCCAGGTAGACGTACTCGTCTACAACTTCGAGTGTAGAGTCTCCGATCTTGATAGAAGTGGGTGCTACATGGGTATTTGCCATGATCTTGGTATTGTCCATGTTCATTTTAAGACCCACTCTTTCGGAAGCTCTATTGAGGTGATCATCAAATCTGTGATTGAACCAAAATAAATTCCACGGGTTCTTTGCTTTTTAGGGTTCCATATCCGAAGCGTAACCAACGGGACCCTATTACTAAGCCTCCGCTGTCCGTCCGTCCGTCTGTCTGTCTGTCAGTGGGCTGTATCTCATGATCCGTAATAGGTAGACAGTTGAAATTTTCACAGAATGTGTATTTCTGTTGCAGCTACAACAAATAATTAAAGGGGGCTTCCCTACTAGACAGACGGACGGACGGACGGAAAGCGGAGGCTTAGTAATATGGCTCCGTTGGTTACCCCTTGAGTACAGTACGTTTTTGGCAAAAAAATGTAGGTTAAAAGGAATTTGGAATTTGTCATGTATGACAGAGCTGGTTGTTCCAAAATATGAACGTTATCTCGAATTCTGTATTCAAATCTAACTAATATTATAAATGTGAAAGCTTGTGAGAATGAATGGATGTTTGTTAGTCTTTCACGCAATAACTACTGAATGGATTTTGATGAAACTTTACAGTACTTAATACAGCTTATACATCAGAATAACATATATAGGGTGACTGGTAATTAGTGACCGATACTTAAACACGTGATTATACTCAAGATTACAAACAACTTTCCCAAAGAAACTTTTTTTTTATACGTATTCACTTTTTTCACAATAACAACAGTTTCAAATTCGCGCGCGCGTGTGGACAGTGACCGCCGTGATCAGCTGTTAGCACCGAGGCAAAGCGAGCGGTGCGGGCGGCGGAGGAGCGTGAGACGCTACTACTAGTACATTTGCCATTTCCCGAGGTCAGACTATCAGCTGATAGATCGTGCCTACTTTTAATGTTAAAGTGCGCGCGTTCCTAGATATTTTGTAGTTATGCGGACATACGTTGCATCTTAAAAGTATTAGTCAAACACGCTGTCTTTGAAAATATTTTTTTTATTTAACAACAACACTGCTTAGGTACACCGAAAACGGCACGTGGTGTCCGACCGAGCGGGCTTGCGAGCCGTGCTCTGTACGATACGAGACCGCGTCTAACAGCTGATTGCAGCGGTCACTGCTCTCGCGCGCGCGTGTATTTCAAACTGTTGTTATTGTGATAAAAGTTGAATAAGTATAAAAAAAGAAGTTTTTTTGGGAAAGTTGTTTATTATCGTGAGTACAATGACGTGTTTAAGTAACGGTCACTAATTAACAGTCACCCTATAGATAGGCTATAATTTATAATGGAGGGAAGTACTAACTCCACGCGGGTCAAGCCGCCGGCGGAATCTAGTACAGAAATAAGAAGAAGCCCATCAACTCACCATTCATCCCATTCTCCTTGATGGTAGCCGAAGGCGGTTTATCGTCGTCCGGCACGGGAAGCAACTCCTCCTCATCAGAGCTGTCCGTCCTCTGTATCTTGATCTTCGCCACTTCAATGTGTTGTCTGCCATACTAGAAATAAAGACAAAGGGACGATTATTGATCAGACATTCGTTGTACCAGGGTTAACATGTTATACCATAGAGCACGGAACAGTCGCAGAGCCATCATAATCGAGATCGAGACGAGTTGGTCTGAGCATAAGTTTTGTCACACATCAAAATAAATCTACCCGCGCCTTTTCCCAACTATCTTGGGGTTGGCTTCAGCCTTACCGGATGCAGCTGAATACCAGTATTTTACATAGAGCTACTGCCTATCTGACCTCCACAACCCAGTTACTGGGTACCCCTTGGTAAGACTGGTTGTCAGACTTTCGGGATTCTGACGAACTGTAACGACAGTTAAGGATCCACGATTGTCAGCCGGGACCAACGGCTTAACGTGCTTTCCGAGGCGCGGAGAAGTCTCGGTATGTAAAGATGGTTACCTATCCATGGACCAACCCCGGCAAGCGTCGTCGACTCGTGCGGCTGTTATTACTGCAGCCGAAAACCTATATAATGCGAGGTTACCTTATACTTGAAATATGTAATAATGGCGATGATGTGGTCGAGCATGGATCACGCTTGCCTAGAGGTAGCCTATTCACTTTTGCCTTAAAGACTTCCAGGTTGTAGCTATAAAGAAACAAAGACACCGGCAGGGAATTCCACTCCTTAGTAGATGTACGCCCAATGAATGTGTTCCCAAAACGTATTGCACCTTGGACCAGGAGGCGAGACGCCGACTGTCGGGAGGATACGGCGCAGCACACACTGGCAGAGTGTGCCGCATGGGAGGAGCAGCGCTGTGCCTTCGTATCCGAAGTGGGCCCCGACCTGTCGCTGCCGGCCGTCACACGTTCGATGGTCGGGAGCGCCGAGTCGTGGGATGCGGTGATCTCTTTCTGTGAAGCCGTAATTTCGCAGGAGGTTGCGGAGAGGGAGAGGAAGGCCGTGGCCACTCTCCCGATCCGTAGCAGACGTACCGGGCGTCGGCGGAGGGCGGACAACGCCCTCTTCCAGCCCCCCTAAACAGGTCCGGAGGGACGGCGGACTCGGGGTTGTCCGCTGCCCCCCATCCAGCAGGACCCGAGGCAGTGGCGCGTAGTGTTCCACGCGCGCCCCTTTTTGGACGTCGCGGGGGAGGACACCTCACTCTCCCCGCGGGCCTGAGGTGGCCCGCACAGGCGGGGCGGCACTAGCCGGGGATCATGGAAGTCATATTAGGTCTCACGATCCCCGGTCCAAGTGTGGGACGGAACACCGGGGTGGTTTTTAGTCAGTAAGAGTCTGACAGACCCCTTCGCCTGCCCCAGGCGAAGGACATCCATGAGGATTTTCGACACCGGCAGCAAAAAAAAAAGGAGGCGAGACGCCAAGCTGTACTAAAATCCTGTGACAGCGAGGGTGAGATACTGCAGCTCAGCACAGCGAGTAGCACACTTCACAGTCACCATTAAGTTTGAATCGTAATATAGTAGATGTATAGTTTGATCTATCGGCATATAAGCGCAGTTCACCTTGCGCAGGCGCAGCTAAGGTCACATAAGTATGTCGGAGTCATAACGCAAGGCGCGTGTTTTCATACAATTACCGGATACATTTCATTATTTATCTCATTAGAGCGAAAGTTTGTATTGTGTTACGTAAATCAACGGATTCGGATGTAATTTAGTGATTTTAGAAATATCGAATTTGATTATTTTTTTTAGTACTTCGGTCCCGGTAAAACGTGGTGAATAAGGATGCAGGGGTGAATCGGGACGAAAGTTTAAAAGAGATTTTAACGTTGAATTAATATAGTTTGTCACCAACATGGACACTAAATTATAATACAGTTAAAATATTCAAGTCCTTGTTGGTAATAAACTATATTATTTCATTTGTTTAAATCCCTTTCAGATTTTCGTCCCGATTCACCACTGCATCCCTATTCACCACGATTTACGGTAAATCCTAAAACTCTTCAAAACAAACATACCATCACGCTTTATTCTCTCTAGGGTGAGCTAGAGCCCAACTTTGTTGTAAAAGGTTAACCTGATGATGAGGGACATGTTGCCCAGTAGTGGGATCTGGTTATTCATAATCTCACGTCTATTTTTACTCACCTGCCCTAGAATGAGTGTAATTGTTTTTCGAGAGTGTGCGTGTATGATTGTATGTCTATTTCTTAGGCACGCCCTGTAGCCTTTTTTTTTGTGGGTTGGGAAGTCATCCAATGATTTCTCCCGCTCTGGGTGGAGCGGGAGGGCTTGTCAGACTCTTACTGACTAAAACCCACCCCTGTTCCTTCCTGCCCTTAGTGCCCGGGGGCGAGGTAACTCTGTTTCGAATTTATCCTCAACCCCCGGGCAGGCATCGGCCATGACGGGCCACGTCCCTATTGCTGACAACTCTTGTTCCGCGCGCGTGGAACACTACGCGCCATCGACTCTCGGGCCTGGTGCTGATCGGACGGCGAACGCCCTGTAGCCTAAGGCCCTGTCCGCACCGCGATATTTTACCGCGCGATTGTTTTCTCGCAATTCTGTAACACATCGAATGTTGAATTGAAATTGAATCTTGAATCACAACACAACCATGAAATCACAGATTTTTTTTACGCGCGAATTTTTAACCGCCGGTGCGGCTACTGTTCCTTATTAAATATTCCTATAATTATATGTATTTAATTATTTATTTATTTATTATTAAACTTATAAACACTATCTTTACAGGATGACCCCAATACAATAGGGGTTTCCAAACACCCAACCAATATATAGAAAAACAACTTACTTTAAAAATATAAAACAAGATTCAAAATGTTACAGAATTGCGAGAAAAAATCGCGCGGTGTAATATCGCGGTGCGGACAGGGCCTAAATGGCTTGATGTTTGACAAATGAAAGATTACATTCAGTTTGGCTGCTGAAGTGACATTTAATATGTCTACACGAATATAAAAACAATCGGCCAAGAGCGTGCCGGACTTCGCACACTTAGGGTTCCGTACCAATATTTGACAATTTGTATGGTTTTGGGTCAACTCCAACCGTTTGGCTGTAAAACCTGTGTGAGAGACGACAGACAGACAGACGGATACGTGAGTGATAGCAATAGGGCTCCGTTAGACCCTTCGGGTACGGAACCCTAAAAACAAAACAAAATGGCGGCAGCCATTAGGTTAATCAGGTCGTGTGACATGATCATGTGGGGTATCAAAATAAAGGGCTGAAGGAGGTGATTCCAAAACTCACTGAATATAAAAACTGCAAATAGCATTAATAAATTCTATGACTTAAGACTATGATAGGTTACGTACGTAAATGTAGCAGGATCGTCCAAATGTGTGAGTGACCTTGACAAACGTAACGATGACGTACGGCTTCTCATTTTGTCTATGTGAACTTATTTCGCGTGTACAGATACAAGCCGGCTTCTCATTCTGGTACTTCAGATTGCTGGATTTTGACACTCCGTCTATAACCTTTCATAGTCTAAGTTCTAGTCTACTTTTAAAGTATCTTTTTGGAACTCTTTCGTAGTTTTTTGCAGTCGGATTTTTTGAAAATATATATTTTTTTTATTAATCCAACATACATCCACCTTCATACATCTGGTCATACAAGCGCGATGGTGGCGAGTACTACGCACCTGACCTTTTAGAAGGACATAACTGATAAGATCGCCCTCTTTTGTCGTCTAAATATAGACCATGTTATTACTCAAAATTCAAGGATTAATGACGACCACCACCCCGCGTGGTGTATTACGGCCCACTCCATCTCACAGAGATCTGCGTGTGTGTGAACATTATAGGTACCTAACGCGCGTTACCAATCGGTAACGCGACAATAGGTTATCAATAATAATAATTAATATTAATTTTTAATAATCGGATCGGTCCATCATCACTGACAGGACTATTGCAGCCAATAAGCCTGATATAGTGGTGGTGGATCGAATCGAGAGGCGTGCAATGATTGTTGACATAACCGTCCCGCATGACGAGAACCTCGTGAAAGCTGAGAAAGATAAACAAATCAAGTATCTTGACTTGGCTCGCGAGGTTGGGGATGTGGACTCGGCGATCATTGTGCCGATAGTCGTGTCAGCCAATGGCCTTTTAGCCACGAGCCTCGACCAACACCTCAGGAGGCTCTCGTTAGGCGGCTGGATCAAGGGCTTGATTCAGAAAGCTGTACTTCTGGACACGGCTCGCATTGTCAGGCGGTTCTTCTCTCTGGAGCCCTGACCGCCGGTAGCTTGGACCCTGTTCCCGATACCGGTGGGCTACTATTTTTATATTTTTAAATATTTTTAATCTTTTTTATTTAAATATTTTAAATGTAAACAATATGTACTTATATACAAATAAAAAGATGGATTTTTAATAATAATATTTTTTTCGCACGACCATCGGCCATCACACACATCGTTGGACACGATCGACGACGAGTCGGTGTTTCTGGTTTTGTGTATTCGTGTTTGACACCGACTGCCGAAATTAAAGTTATTTTGCACTTTTAAAATGGACTATCCAACACAAAAAGAATTTTTCAATTCGAACCAGCAGTTCCTGAGATTAGCGCGTTCAACCAAACAAACAAACTCATCAGCTTTATAATATTAGTATAGATATATTTAGATTCCTTTTTACTTTTCTTTAACCTGACTCCTGAACTATTCGCGAGACGAGAGGGTATTAACTATTGGGAAAAAAATGCCACGTTCGTCAACACTGTTAACCTTCCCAGTAGTTAATAGTGTTAACCAGTAGAACGCATCATCCCCAGTAGTTAATAGTGTTAACCACGGGGTATTAACCAGTGGGAACGACCGAACGCTGGGTTAAGCTCGCCTTTGTAATTAACTGTCCCATTGTGTTTTTCTGTATATGTTTTATGTGTACAATAAAGAAGAATAATAATACTAGTACTTTACAAAGAGCGACTGCTTATCTGACCTTAACAACCCAGTAACCGGGTAATACGATACCACTTGGTAAGACTGGTTGTCAGACGTTCGGGCTTCTGACGACCCGTAACGACTGTCAGAGATCCACGATTGACAGCCGGGACCAACGGCTTAACGTGCTTTCCGAGGCACGGAGGAGTCTCGGTATGTAAAGATCGTCACCCATCCATGGACCAACCCCAGCAAGCATAGCTTAACCTGATGGATCGACCCGTGCTGTTGTTACTTTAGCCACGAGCTCCTCAATTTGCTTTCCGAGTCTCGATATGAAATAGATGGGCACCTTTGCCAGCGTAGTTTCACACCCTTGATCGATCGACCCATGAGGTTTATACATAACGACTCTGCTTCCTACTTGGGTCATTACTATGATAATTCCTCGAACATAAATAGCCTATAATTTTCCCGTGAAAAGTGCTATTGTGTTTTTCCATTAGGAATTACTCGTGTGCTTTACTCCAACAAGAAAGTAGCTCCTAGAGGGATATGAGTGGCACGTTCAATTAGTGTGTCATCTGCTGTAAATGTGCACCACATAAAAAAAATTGTGCGTCTTGTCGTTTTGGGAAAACGGTTTTCTGCTGGAGAAACGTTGTTCCAGCAGAAAAATTCTAAACGAATGATCGGAGAGAGGAATATTGTGGATAGGCATAGAGCTTATATCTCCTCAACGGCCGCGCCTCTTATCGCAGTTTGACATATTTACGACCGGGCTCATAAAAAACAACTTGCTGAGGTTTCTATTGGGGCGAGGCACTTAAAGTAAACTTTTTTGGGTTGTTGAATAAACAGACCTTAGAATAACATGTAAACAATACTTGTAATTCAAGAGTTGAATTTTATTCAAATTCTGTTATCAACGATTTGTCGGGAATAGTGTGTGTGTGTGTGTGTGGGTAGTTGTTAAAACCACTGTATCAATTTACATGAAATTTTGCATGTTGCACTATGAATAGACAAGTAATAGAGTTGTTGTGTTGGAGTTGTAGAGTCCGATATCATATTTTCCTATTATTCACACTCAAAACTTCAAATTACGAAATCAAAACAACATAACGGCTTTTTAAAATTGCGTTTCTGCGTTTGCGTTGCGTTTTGTGTTGCGTTTTTTTTCTAACACTATGTAATAACTATCTAAGAATGCATGTGCACCATGCCACAGGATATAAGATCTTTAGTTATTTAATAATAGAGGTTTAAGCCGCGTAATCTGGATCGGCATACTGGTATGCCGCTGGACGTTCAGGGGATATTTGTGCAAAAATGTGCGCCGAAAATATAATTTTGCGTCTTCAGGTTTTCGAGATATTGCATTTCCTGCTGGAGTAACGTTTTCCAGAATCGTGTATCTCTAAAGCTATTGTATGTGCGCCTGTAGAATAAACATACACGAGTAGCTCTTAATTTGTGCGTATTTGTGACGGAATTAGATTTAAGAAAATGTTTATAAATTTCAAGTTATCGCTCTGTTTTGAAAACCCGAAAAAATATCGCAGCGCCTAAATGAGAAAACATATAAGCTCGCTGAAAACTGTATTCGGTCCGTCTTGACGTTTATAATAACCATAAAAAGTTTCAAAAATGTACATGCAAGCGTTAATGAATAATATTGCTAAAAGTCAAATCGACAGTGTCATAACTTTGACGGCAAAATACAAGAAACCAGCTCAACCTAAGATGTGTAGGTATAAACCAAAAATTTGTGCGTTTAGTCAAAAATATATAGCGAAAATATCAAGTTTGGAATGTTTCGCATTAAGTAGATATCAACAAAAAACCAAATATGTACATAACGGCTGATTATCCGACCAAATTCGAAAGACTACAAAAAAGCGACCGTGTCATACATTCAATTTAATATTACAACTAAGAAATATATTTTACTTACTGATGAAAACTTATGCCATTTTTTTATAGCTGTATGTTCTAGACGATTTCCCACACCAATTAATTGAACAGGAACTCATAATTGTTTTTTTACTAGCGCAGAAATCTTTTAAAAGTTATCAAAATAAAAGCGTATGTGCATAGATAAAAAAAAACAACTGGTCAAAACTAAAATGGCTACTCATATTGCCGTCTAATATAAAAGTGCAATTTCATAATTATATAAGTCGTGAGCCTGAGTCGCCCGTATGAGCAGTCAAGAGGATTTATAGTCATTGGCGGGCACAGTGCGTGTTGTTTGATGTCAACTGACTTCAAATTTTGGTTGTAGGACATGTCAGTTTCCTAACGATATTTTCGTTCAGCGTGTTGACATTCCTCTAGTAGTTACTTAAAATTACGCACACATGAGAAACACTGCGACATATATGCTAATTGATTAAAGGTAATAATTGACATAACCTCCTTTAGTCTTCGTTGTCGGGCCAAGAGTTGGTGATAACAAGTAGAAGTAACATAAAGTTTAAAAAAAGACGACTGCTTACAGAAAAAACTTTTTTACAAAAAAAACAACCGACTTCCAAAAAAAAAAACTAAAAATTAATAAATGACTTTAATTTCGGCAGTCGGTGTTTGTATTTTACTTCTTCGTTATTTGACACCGACTTCCGAAATTAAAGTTATTTATTAATTTTTAGTTTATTTTTTTTTTTGGAAGACTGTTGTTTTTTTTTTGTAAAAAAGTTTTTTATTTTTCACTTTTTAGTTGTTATACCTCAGAACTAAAAACCACAATATAATGGAACGTTTTGTTCAGTTTCTTAAAAGCGCTGAAGCAATTTCGATAAAATTTATATGGGACCACCTCGGGAGTATATTCTTTCAGATAAAAAAGAATTTTGAAAATTGGTTCACAACTGACGAAGAAATCGCGTAATATACATACAAAAAAAAAAACATACAGACGAATTGAGAACCTCCTCCTTTTGGAAGTCGGTTAAAAAAAAGACGATCGCTTACAGAAAAAATACAAAATGAAAAAAAAAAAACGAAAATGTGTTATACTAAAATATTGTACTAATATTAAGGAGAATACCCTATTTATAAAGATGCGTCCAAACATTGAGCGGCAAGGCGCGGCAGCAACACGCAGCATGTCCAGGAAACAACAATAATTGATTCCTGGGCATGCCGCGCTCTAGTTAGGACAATCCGACGAATGTTTGCGCGGCAATATGCGAGACACGCTACGCATTTGAATTCAGTCTGAACCTAAACTACAATGAAGGCAGTATTTTAGCTCTGCTTATTATGCGAAATCGTTAAATGAGCCACATATTTCAATCAGTCTAATTGATGTTTCATTGTCCATTTTTGAGAAGCGCAAACACGTCCAGACACGATTACCGACGAACGATACTGAGCTACGAGGGCGGGTCAATAAGTCCGTGACATTTGGAATAAAACACAGATTTTTTTATAATAAATCATTTTATTTTTCAACGTAGTCTCCCTTGAGCTCTATACACTTTGTCCAACGCTTCTCCAATTTTTTTATCCCTTCCAAAAAATATGATTTGTCGAGGTCCTCAAAATAGGCCTTTGTTTGCGAGATGACTTCATCATTGGAGTCTAATTTTTTCCACCAAGCCATTTCTTCAGGTTTGGGAACAAAAAGTAGTCACTCGGAGCCAAATCTGGAGAATAGGGCGGATGAGAGAGCAATTCATAACCCAATTCATGGATTTTTGCCATGGCAACTGCACATGTGTGCACCCTTGCATTGTCTTGGTGGAAAAGAACTTTTTTCTTGGCCAAATGAGGTCGGTTTTTTTTTCAAATCGTCATTGAGTCGGTCCAATAAGTTGGCATAATTTTCCCCATTGATTGTTCTTCCCTTTTCAAGGTAGTCAATGTGGATTATCCCGCGTGCATCCCAAAAAACAGTCGCCATAACTTTATTGGCTGACAAACCCACCTTGGCCTTCTTTGGCGCCGATTCACCCTTAGAAACCCACTGTTTTGACTGTTGTTTGGTCTCTGGTGTGTTGTGATGGATCCATGTTTCGTCCACGGTTACAAAACGGCGCAAAAACTCCGCCATATTGCGATTAAACAACGCCAAACCTTCCTGTGAAGTTGTTACACGATTGCGTTTGTGGTCGACTGTGAGCAAACGCGGCACCCATCTTGCGGAAAGCTTTCTCATGCCCAAGTGATCATTCAAAATTGAAACCACTGAGCCATGCGAGATCCCTACGGCTTCCACAATCTCTTGCACTTTCAATCTTCGGTCGGCCAACACCATATCGTGAATCTTTTCGATTGTTTCGGGTGAAGAGACCTCAACTGGGCGTCCAGGACGTTCGGCATCTTCAGTGCTTGTACGGCCACAATGAAATTCAGTAAACCACTTTTTTACCATTGAAATCGATGGTGCAGAGTCCCCATAGTATTTATCAAGCTTAGCCTTGGTCTCGGTAATGGTTTTTTTTCGCAAAAAATAATGCTTAAATAAGCACACGAAATTCACTTTATTTCATTTTGTCCTCAAATTACTGGGTAGTCTGATAAAGATAGCTGTCAAACACAAACTAACTGACGCAGCAAGTTCAAATTTTGACAGGAGTCAACTGACAGATGCCTGTTGACAGGAGTAGTGTTGCTTTTTCAGTAAAGAGGTCAGAAATTCAAAAAGTCACGGACTTAGTGACCCGCCCTCGTATGTTTGCGCGCGGCAGCTAGATCGCAACGTTCGCGCGCGGCCGTTGTCCAAACAAAGCGCGGCACGCCGCGCGCGGCAGCCCCGCTCGATTGCCGCACCAGGGCGAAGTCGGCCGAAACTGGAAAGTCGAACATTCAATTCGGAACTCGCGAAGGAGGAAGCGGAAAGGGTGAGGGAGACTCAACGGAGTGGCCCTCACGCTCCCAGCCGCAGCCGCTGCAGGAGACGCCCTGGGCGTCGGGGCTCGCGGATAAATTCGTAACTGAGTTACCGCGCCCCTGAGCACTCAGGCAAGGGAGGAACAGGGGTGGGTTTTAGTCAGTAAAAGTCTAACACGTCCTAACGCTCCACGCAGAGCGGGAGAAGTCATAGGACGATTTCCCACACCAAAAAAAAAATAGGGTTCCGGCTAAAAATCGTGTTTTGGTCAGACACCATCCGTCATAAATTAATTTTTTGTCGTATGAAATGTCACTAGGGCGATAATAACGAATGAATTGACAGCTCATTCGTCAAAATCGGCTCTGTCATTTAGGAGCTACGGCGGAACATGCGTAAATACCTATTCACGTACCGTGCGTACCTATTTGTATTTAAATAAATATTCATATGAATATATATTTTATTATCTTTGTATTTAAATAAATATTCATCGCATTGTTTTTTATATTGCACCTACCACTATTTGTCTCTGCTTCACCCAAAGGTTGTTGACTGGTAGTACTCTGTACTTCTGTGCATGAAGAGTTAAATAAATAGGTACTTAAATACATAGCCTACTAAAAACGCAACCTTACCTTTGGAGTTTTTGGCGGGATTTTTTACAGTGAAGTTCAGTGGCTGTTTTAATTATTTGCAAATTGATTCCTGATGGACATTGTGATGTAAAATTGGTATAGTTTTGTGTCTCAAGTGTCTACGCAACTTTTTGAGGCGCGCGTGGAACACTACGCGCCTTCGACTCTCGGGCCTAGAGTTGTCAGCATTCATGACGGGCCCCGTCATGGCCGATGCCTGCCCAAGCCCTGCAGTCTCGAAATTGATAGCGATCGCTACGTCCTAACGATCGGTCGCTATGTCGGAAAAATAATTGGTTTTGTTGAAATATGTACAGATACGGCGTAAATTTTAACTGGCAAGCACTATTTTTCATGAAAACTGATCAACTGATCTGCTGGTCTCTGTGCATATTTCAAGAAAATCAATTATTTTTCCGACGTAGTGACCGATCGTTAGGACATAGCGATCGCTATCAATGTCGAGACTGCAGGCCCAGGGGTTGTGGATAAATTTGAAACAGAGTTACCGCGCCTCTGGGCACTCAGGGCAGGGAAGGGAAGGAACAGGGGTGGGTTTTAGTCAGTAAGAGTCTGACGCCCTCTCGCTCCACACAGAGTGGGAGATGTCATTGGATGATTTCCCACCAATCAAAAAGAAAAAAAAGTGTACGCAACTGGACAATATGTGGAATCATTGAAAAAGGCTGAGAATTTAATTGTGGACTTGACTACCTCAGCGAAGCTTGCCGAGAAGGCTGACTCGACACATTTGCTGCCAAATACCGCAAAAACATAAAAAAATGTTACATCCGCATTTTAATGGAAAACAAAGTGTCTGGTATCTAAAAACTAAATACTTTCCAGGCTAAATGCACATACCATGCGAAGTCAAAAGGCTTGGCATGGTATGACTTGGCTTTGGCATTCGGGTCAAAAGAACGTCATTATAGAATCTATTGAAATGCTACGCAGTTAAAGAATGAGATTGATGACGATGAGTCATGTTTTTTTTATGTGTGTGTGTGTGTATTGTATCGCTTTGTATAGAATCTTTTGTAAGGAGTTTTGTTTATTTTTAGTTACAGGTAAATAAGTCATAGGCGTGAAGTTTAATTAAGAATACAAATAAAGACCATTTTTCCTCGATTGAGGCACAGTTATACGACTTCTAATGGGTTTTAATTAAACATCTCGTCTAAACGACTAGTCTTATTTCTTTGAAAAAAATATATGTTGCTCTAGACAATTTCCGTTGTAATTTGATATGTGAATATTTGAAATTATATTTTTATAACATAGTGTAATTAATTTGTAAAGTTATGTCTAACGCGGATAAAAACTTGAGCATCACGCTTAAACTATAAAGCACATTTTTATGAAACCTTCACCATTTTAAAGATCATTTGATTATTTATATTTTAGTATACGTGTTTTAGTATAATACCTGTTGTTTTATGTATAATATAAAAAACTTTTATACAAAAAAAAAAAACAACCGACTTCCAAAAAAAAAATACACTAAAAATTAAAAAATAACTTTAATTTTGGAAGTCGGTTGTTTTTTTTGTAAAAAAGTTTTTTTATTTTTCACTTTTTAGTTGTTATTGGTATACCCCAGACCTAAAAACCACAATAACATGGAACGTGAAATTTAAACATTTGGAGAACACCAAAACGTCATCGAGGTATACGTATTTTTCGTCTTTGTTCAATTTCTCAAAAAGCGCTTAATCAATTTCGATAGAATCATCAAAATCTATTTACAAGTGGCAGAGAAATCGCGTAACATACAAAAAAAAAACAAACGAATTGAGAACCTCCTCCTTTTGGAAGTCGGTTAAAAATTAATAATGCATCTAATTTCTGACAGCGCTCCTTGATGGGCGAGTCCTATTACTGGGTGGACGTACGACGCGTTCCGTGAGCTCAGCATAAAACACTCAAGCTAACCACTAAAGGTCATTAGCAGTTAATATCGGTGAAATCGCCAGGGTAGCCCGCGAAATTGAAATTAGCAAATTTCAGGTCAGTGTTAGGTTGTATGTTGGTCAAAATATGATTCGCGGCCGTAGCAAGTACGTATTTACAGAACTGTAACAATTAAAATCATCAATACAACTCTCTTAATTTGAATTGATGTCAAATGTCATGAATTCGATCTTAGTTATGGTATTGTAGCGACATCTATCACGCTACATACGAACTAGAACAGCAAATTCCTACATCACGCAAGCAGAGTTCTCCGCGCGATTTGAACATATACAACAGCCCGAAATCAACCATCGGGCAGTTGCCCGGACCAGACACAACACCCGTCTGGTCGGAGGATCCTCCCTTTTCAATAGAGGTTTGCGGAACTTTACACCCTGTTCTGCATACCTCTATAATGGCACAGATATAATACTAGCGTACAGATGCCTCATCCCATACAAAGAAATGGTACCGCCGTAACTACGTGTTTACGACTTGCTATGACAACTTTTGTTCTTCGTTCGGGCCCGTCCTCTACGCCTCGCTAGATGGTGTTAGCAGCGACGGCTTGCAAGTTGAATGAATTGACATAAAGTCTTATCAATATTTTCTCACACATTGAGGAATTACTATATAGTATTTTTGGCACTTCATAACAGTTTTACTGTTTCAAAATTTTTCACTATACAAATTTTAAAGAGACGAATGGATAAATTCTAAAACTTCAAACAGCGCCATCTATTGGTATAAGAAATATAAATGCCTAACGAATCGCTCCAGTAAACATCTAAAGTTTAATTAGGAGCCAATTATTCAACAATTTTATGCTTAGGGTAGTTTATTAAATAAGAAAATACAGTTATAGCCATATTTTATTTCAAAATATTAATGTTACCTAAACTTCAATACGAAATCGATGCATATTACGCCATCTATTGTTTGTTTGTTTGAACTAAATTTTCTTTGTTCGAGATGAGACCCCGTGATAATGGTGACCCCGACGTGATCCATATGTTCAAATCGCGCGGAGAACTCTGCTTGCGTGATGTAGGAATATGCTGTTCTAGTTCGTATGTAGCGTCAAAGATGTCGCTACAGTATCAAGAGTAGTACGATGGTAAGGAACCCTATATTCGCGAGTCCGACTCGCACTTGGCAGGCTTTTTTTTTTAATTTTTTCCGTAGCAGCCCCGTCTCTAGATTTTTGTATCCGGCTAATGGACTACATGTGAAGACTTTAAATTAGAGTAATTTTAGTGTGCTAAACCTCTCACCTCTGCCTGCTACCTCTTCAAAATAGAAGGTCGTGATGTTTCGCTATAAATAAACAACAACAACAAAAAAGGTTACTTTGTATTTTGACCTACTCAACGTCTTCCTGCCGACTGTGACGCATCAAAACAATGATTGTAACAAAAGAATAATAATACTCATGCCCAAAGTTCAACTCGGTTCCTTTAACTCAATACATTATAGAGTTAGACCCTAGAGCCGCCAGACATTACTTTTTAGGGTTCCGTACCCGAAGGGTCCAAACGGAACCCTTTTGTTGACACTCATGTGTCCGTCGGTCTGTCAGTCCGTCGTCTGTCACAAAATTTTGTTACGAAGAATTTTTTAACTACCCATTGACTTATGAACTTGAAATTTGGTGATAATTTTTATTATTAGGTGTACTTTACTAACAAATAGGTACCAATATTTAGTACGAAACCCTTCATGTGTAAAATACGACACGCACTTGGCCAGTTTTTTTTTTTCTAATTTTAAAAAATTGTTGAATTGAGCAGTGTTTGTGTTAACAGTTTAAGAGCTGGTCGCCACCTCGAGTGAGGTCCTATCCACGAGGTCGAAATTTGGTCACAGTTTATTTAATAGGACTAAATAATGAAAACGAAAGTCAGCGATGATTTGAGAGGGTAATAAACGCATTCTTTGGTTTTTTTTAAATTATCCACAAAGAATTTGGCCATCAGTCCAAGCTAGCAGGTATGCGTAGGTTTTAAGACGCAGTTATACGACTTCTAATGGTTTTTCATTTAACATCACATCTAAACGACTAGTCTTATTTCTTTGAAATAAATATATGTTACTCTAGACAATTTCCCTCGTAATTTGATATGTGAATATTTGAAATTATATTTTTAAAACTTAGTGTAATTAATTTGTGAAGTTATGTCTAACGCGGATAAAAAATTGAGCATCACGCAAAAACTACAAAACGTATTTTTATGAAACCTACACCACTTTAAAGATAATTTAATTATTTATATTTTAGTATACGTGTTTTAGTATAATACCTGTTGTATAATAAATTAATAATACTTAAAATTTCGGACAGCCCTCCTTGATGGGCGAGTACTATTACTGGGTGGACGTACGACGCGATACGTGAGCTCAGCACAGAACACGCAAGCTAACCACTCAAGGTCATTGGCAGTTAATAAAGCCTTAAGTATTAAAATTACTCAATCCCACAAATTTGTCAGTCAGGAAATATGTCTGGCGGCTCTGGGACCTTAGACTATTAGCTATGGCTCTAGTCAGTGCGGTTTCAGACTCTGTGCCTTCCTTATATTTTTGGTAACATTGCGTGCTTAGCAACCATTAGAAGGTCCCTAAACGCACAAACTATGCGTTCAGCTATGTATGTTTTGGTATAGAATTATGTAACGAGGTAAGGTAAGGTCGTTTGATTTCATAATCCCTTGCGACGAAATCGTTTGGCAATCAAACAGGCCTGTATAAGCGTTCACTGCTGATACCTGCCATATCAAAGGCATCACAAGCCATTAAAAGGACGTACTGGTAAAACGTGGTGTATATGTAGGGGTGAATCGGGACGAAACTTCAGCGTTAAAATCGCTTTTAAACTTTTGTCCCGATTCACCCCTTTTTTTGCATCCCTATTCACCACGTTTTACGGTACTTAGTTTTTTTTTAATGGTGGGAAATTATCAGATGACGTGTCTCGCTCTGGGTGGAGCAGGAGGGCGTGACAGACTCTTACGGACTATAACCCAGCTGTGTTCCTTCAGTTGCCTTTTGCGTTCGAGGGCCGCGGGGTCTCTTTCTAACACTCCCGCGACACTGGCAGATATGTGCCATATCAGAGGCATCACAGGCCATTAAAAGGACATAGCTGGAATGTCTATGTGCCCGCAATAAGGATGATGATATGTGCCATATCAGAGGCATCACAGGCCATTAAAAGGACATAGCTGGAATGTCTACGTGCCCGCAATACGGATGATGATATGTGCCATATCAGAGGCATCACAGGCCATTTAAAGGACATAGCTGGAATGTCTATGTGCCCGTAATACGGATGATGATATGTGCCATATCAGAGGCATCACAGGCCATTAAAAGGACATAGCTGGAATGTCTATGTGCCCGCAATACGGATGATGATATGTGCCATATCAGAGGCATCACAGGCCATTAAAAGGACATAACTGGAATGTCTATGTGCCCGCAATACGGATGATGATATGTGCCATATCAGAGGCATCACAGGCCATTAAAAGGACATAGCTGGAATGTCTAGTGCCCGCAATACGGATGATGATATGTGCCATATCAGAGGCATCACAGGCCATTAAAAGGATATAGCTGGAATGTCTATGTGCCCGTAATACGGATGATGATATGTGCCATATCAGAGGCATCACTGGCCATTAAAAGAACATAGCTGGAATGTCTATGTGCCCGTAATACGGATGATGATATGTGCCATATCAGAGGCATCACAGGCCATTAAAAGGACATAGCTGGAATGTCTATGTGCCCGTAATACGGATGATGATATGTGCCATATCAGAGGCATCACAGGCCATTAAAAGGACATAGCTGGAATGTCTATGTGCCCGTAATACGGATGATGATATGTGCCATATCAGAGGCATCACAGGCCATTAAAAGGACATAGCTGGAATGTCTATGTGCCCGCAATACGGATGATGATATGTGCCATATCAGAGGCATCACAGGCCATTAAAAGGACATAGCTGGAATGTCTACGTGCCCGCAATAAGGATGATGATATGTGCCATATCAGAGGCATCACAGGCCATTAAAAGGACATAGCTGGAATGTCTACGTGCCCGCAATAAGGATGATGATATGTGCCATATCAGAGGCATCACAGGCCATTAAAAGGACATAGCTGGAATGTCTATGTGCTCGTAATACGGATGAATCCTGGGTACAACAATAAAAATAATATTTAGTCCGTAAGTTATTTTTACACCCACGAAACATCCACATTCTATTGGTTAATGTCTTCCTAACTAAGCATCATTCCATTCAAATGGACAGACACCTTAAGTGCCTTTTCACACGTGCCGGTTGCCGGGTAGTCGGTGCCGGGTACCCAGCGGCAAAGTGTATAGCCATGTACAGGATGGGCAAAAGATATACATCGGTTTTGGGGGGGCAGACGTTTGGTGGGGTCTCATTGTGTTCTTGCGAGAATGCGAGAGAGCAAAATGATTTGGACGGGAGAGCATCGTGGGTTTTAGAAAATGGCCGTTCTGTTTCGCCACACCAAGGGCGTTCCGGCGTCAATTCAACATTGCGCCTCAGCTCTTGAACAACCATGATTTTTTCAGGATTGTTTTACACTACCTCCTCCTTGCAGGTTTTCCTGTAATCTATAAGTACAGAACTATCTGTATTTATTTTTTAATTTTAGGCCCAGTGGTGCCAGAGATAACGGGGGGAAGGGGGGTTGATTTTTAATCTATTTTCTTAAATAACTTCGAAACTATATATTTATTGAAAAAAATACATTCGAGACCCTCACAATGTGCTCTTTTATTTCATATGTCGCACGACACAGTTTGAAAAACTTTGTTTTTAAATTTTCCGATTTTCACCCCAAAAGTGCCCTCCATATTCCAAATTAATTTATTTAGGGTACACGTTCGTGTTTGGGTCACAGATATTGTGTATGTGTGGACCAAATTTCAACTCTATCGGTCCAGCAGATTCGGAGCAAATTGGCTGTGACAGACGGACAGATAGACAGACACACGAGTGGTCCTATAAGGTTTCCGTTTTTTCATTCGGACTTTCGGAACCCTAAAAATGCACGGTTCCTGTACGATAGGCCACCAGGAAATCATCATAAAGCCGGTGTGAGAAAGGGATAGTGCTATACGGCCTGTATAGCTCCGACTCTCTCTCACACCGGAATTCTGAAGATTTTAAGACGTCATGGTAGGACCACAGTACTAAATAAAGGTCAAAGCCCATTCAAAACCACAAGTATCTTTTCTAGGTAATAAGTTATGTGCATGTTTGACCTTTGTCCCCAAGACGTATGTTTACGTTTATGAATGAGCAATTACTTACCTATGGCTAACACAAATTAATCAGTACAAAGTATCGTAGTTCAAGTTCATTATAATCATTAAACCAGTTTGTTGGTTTATGTAATAAAATTGTGTTATATTTTGACAGAACAGGTTCTTAATTCGACGCATTTTGTTTTTATTAAGTATAAGCTTTTACATAACTTGCAGTCATGTTCATATGTTTATAAGTTATCTATCAAATTTTACAAAGCATTTTTCGACCATTTGTTGCTATCCGATTGAGTTAAAATTTAGCATTCACCTTTAGTTCTGGTGACAATGCATTTTTTTTTTGTGGGGTGGAAAGCTCTGGGTTGAGCGGGAGGGCATGTCAGACTTTACTGACTAAAACCCACCCCTGTTCCTTCCTTGCCTGAGCGCCCAGGGGCGCGGTAACTCTGTTACGAATTTATCCGCGACCCCTTGGCATGCATGCGTCGGCCATGACGGGCCCCGTCAGTGGTTGCTGACATCTCTTGTTCGGCGCGCGTGGAACAATACGTGCCGTCGACTCTCGGGCCTGGTGCTGATCGGATGGCGAGCTACCCACTTTATTTTTTTTTACTCGCCGTCGCAGGCCCGGGTACTTTGTGGCGACACTTGGGGGAGAGGCCTATGTCCAGCGGTGGACGTCTTTCGGCTGAAATTATGATTCCTAGCATTTTCTTATCTACCGTAGTTATTTTCTCGAGGACGATCAGTTTAAGATCGTCTTGGTTCTGATTCATCTGAGGAGCAGTTCCCGTAGGAACTATTTCATACGCAGTCTGGCAAAACCACCTTTATCTTTTTTTAAACGGCCCCTCACTAAGAATTACTCCTGTATCGTGGGTGCGTTCACAAACATGTAAACTCACATACAGAGAGTATTTAAACTCGAACTCGCGACATGCAGCGCAGCAGCCGAACGCTCAACCACTTTTTTTTTTGTTGACGATTTGGAGAATCCTTATGGATGTCCTTCGCCTGGGGCGGGCGAAAGGGTCTGTCAGACTCAGACTGACTAAAAACCATTCCCTCATATACTTGACCCGGGGGCTTTTTTTTTTTTTGTGGGGTGGGAAATCATCCAATGACTTCTCCCGCTCTGGGTGGAGCGGGAGGGCGTATCAGACTCTTACTGACTAAAACCCACCCCTGTTCCTTCCTGCCTCGAGTGCCCAGGGGCGAGGTAACTCTGTTTCGAATTTATCCTCAACCCCCGTGACCCCTGCGAGGATCGTCCAGAGGACACGGTGGAGCATACGGTGGAGGTTTGCAACGCTTGGGCAGAACACCGCCGTGTCCTCGTGGATGCGATAGGCGGCAGCGACCTCTCGCGCCGTGCCCTGGTTCAGGCCATGGTACGGAGCGAGAGGGAATGGGAGGCCGTCTCCTCCTTCTGCGAAGCAGTAATGCTCGCGAAGAGGGAGGCGGCATACGTTAGGGAGACTCAAAAACAGCCGAGTCGCCCTAGCGCCCCCAGCCGCGACCGCCGCAGGAGACGCCAGGGGCCGCGAGACGATCTCCGGCCACCGTAGACCCGGGCCTGCGGACGGCGAGTAGTGGGTAACTCGCCGTCCGATCAGCACCAGGCCCGAGAGTCGACGGCGCGTAGTGTTCCACGCGCGCCTCAAAGAGTTGTCAGCAATAGGGACGGGGCCTGCCACGGCCGATGCCTGCCCGGGGGTGGAGAATAAATTCGAAAGAGTTACCTCGCCCCTGGGCACTCAAGGCAGGGAGGAACAGGGGTGGGCTGCGGGTGCGAATGAGACTTCCGCTGCCCCGGACTAGTACCGGCCCGCTGTCTGGGGGTTTCGTTCCATGAACAGGATTTCAAGGTCCGAAGGCGAGAACACCCAATGAAACGCACAAACTTTGTGTTTGTAAGGTATCATTTGTTAAGAATCCTGTATTGTTCATAATAGGAGGCATCTAGTTTATAAGAATTACGAAATTGTTTTTTTTTTTTTGTATTTGTATTATACATATATGTATTAACATGGGTGTATAGTATACACTATACACCCATGTTAATATTACATCAAAATGTTGTACCTGTGCACCCTTTAATACTAGACATGCTGCACGGTGGGCGGTTTAGATTAAGAGGCCGTACCCGAAATTTTGCCGATTTCGCTGATTTATGTGATTTTACAGACGTGATTTTACCGTTAAAATAATGTATTTCTAAAAGTTTTAATGCACAACATGAATGATCATTTCAATTATGATCTAATGTATGAGCTAGTTTTTTTTTTATTTTTATTATAATTACGATTAATCGACCACAAACCAGACACGGTTTTGTGAATTTTTGCTGTAAGGGGTTTAGAATCCTTACATACGAGTAGTATAAAACAAAGTCGCTTTCTCTGTCCCTATATCCCTATGTATGCATAAATCTTTAAAACTACGCAACGGATTTTGATGCGGTTTTTTTTAATAGATAGAGTGATTGAAGAGGAAGGTTTATATGTATAATTTGTACCCGAGCGAAGCTGGGGCGGGTCGCTAGTATCTAATAATTACGAATCGTTTTGACGTGTGAACGGTATGAAAAATTTTGAATGTATTGTTACAAAAGTCATCTACATAATGTATGAATCACTTTTTACCATTTTCATATGAAAATTTTGAGTAAAATTTTTTTTAACTTAGTCAAAATTCAGAGAAAACGGGCAAAGAATTGCTTTTGATTTTGGCTATTTAGAACTCTCGTTCATAAAATTAAAACAGCAAAAACAAAACTTCAGTTCACCGTCAATCCATTTCTTGAGGAAAAAATTAAAAAATTACAAAAATTTGGCACTGAAAAATCTTTTAAAACAACCCAAATCTGGACTTTATAATATGCAATGCAACGCAAGCTTCAAAACTAGCTCATTCATTAGATCAAAATTGAAATGATCTTTCATGTTGTGCAATAAAACTTATAGAAATGCATTATTTTAACTATAAAATCACATCTGTAAAATCACGTAAATTAGTGAAATCGGCCAAAATTTCGGGTACGGCCTCTTAAGAGAAGGACATTCTGGAATACGTCCTTGGAGGGCGGTATGTCTTACAACAAAAAAAACGTACGAACAAAACACAAACTTCACAAACGATATGAACCATATTCGCTACCTCTCTTTCTATCTATATATTCTTTTACTGGTAAAAAAGAGATGCGAATAATATATAAGTAACTTTAGCCATGTTTGCATGATTAATGATTTCGTAATAATATATCTTACTGTACTACTAGCAATAAGATTTAGTTTCTATTGTATAGTTACGATAACGCTTTTAGTCTACTAGTCGATATTAGTGAGACAATTACTCTATAAAATAGAACTACAGTTCTAAGTAATAAGGTTGAATTTGATCCTGCATACTGTTTGATTTGTACCTGCATCGATGTATTGAATAACTGTAAACGTGTGACTTTGCGTTAGTTCGCGTTCGTTGTTAGTTTGCTCATCTAACTACTCGTATCATGTTAACGTTTGCAAACTGTACTAAAGTTATCGATATCTGGAAACCGTTTTCGATATCGATATGCAAACTGTATATCGGTTACGTAACCGTTCGCATCCATCGGATTCCACATGGCTCGCAGAACAGATGGTCGTGTTCGATGGGTTTTGAAATGTTCTGAATTGGCTAGGATTATAAAAGACTATAAAATTAAATAATGTTTTTCCTCTTAGCTCGTTATCAAAGCACTGTTATATCCTTATGGCATTTACAACATTATCATACCAAGTCATTTTATAATCGCTAGTCCTGCAATGTAGATTCTAGCAATTAGCATTCATTTATCTATTTAGTACGTCTCAAAGTTAGTGATTCAATCACGGGTCGGCTGGACGTATTTGGAACAAGGGTTCCATTATGTGATCAGAAATAGCACTTAGGGTAACTTTTTACCCCAAAAACTTCTACGAGGGTGTTTAATTTAGTCTTTCTAAATAACGTCAGACTAACTAATATTTATTAGATTTTTTTTATTGGAATGAAGTTTAAAATTAATTAATTTTTACAATAAATTAATTAATTTTAAACTTCATTCCAGCTATTTTTAACTGTGTTAATTAATATTAGATGAACAATAATTAGTAGAATGAAATTTAAAATTAATTAATTTAGATGTAACTATTTTTAACTGTGATTATTATTATTAGGTAAACAATAATTATTAATGATTTTATTGAAATACAATTTTTATTATTAATAATGTATGAATAGATTGCATATTAATTGTAAAGAATCAATAAAAGCTTTATTATTATTATATAACGTCATGTTTATTTTCAATAAAAGGGAGTAATTTACACCATTGCACACCGCAATGGTGTAAATTACTCCCAAAAATGGTAAGTTTGTATTAAATCAGTAAAAAAAATCCGGGAGAATTATAGTGCAGAAGCGTGTGCACACATACACAGGTACACTCTCTATTCCTTCACTCTCATAGTCCGATGGGACGTAAAACCGACACAACCGGGGAGAATCATCGGAAGATCAACGTCTACGTGCTTTCGAGGCACGGGGGAGTCGTGCCAACTTCCTAACTCCGGACTGCTACATAATAATTCCTAATTAAAAAACTCAATAGTACTTTTTGCCCGACCCCGGTACGCGACCACGAGCCGACGAGGTAGTCAAATCTTCCCAGCTTATAGCTATATGGAAACACAGGCACTGGCTATTAGTTACACTTCTTAGCAGGGTTTACAACGACACAACCCTTTCGGTAGACTTGGCAGGGTATACAGCAGAAATGTGAAAGAATAAGGTGTTGGGACAAGATATCTGGCCGTGGTCACAAGGCGGTTGTCTAACTACCTTGCGTGATGTCTTTGGAGACACGTACCGCAACTCACGGGACGATTGCTCCCTAGTGTAATAAAACAAGGACTGTTACGCACGATACCACTGGTAACACATTCAAAGTCACTTACTGAGCTTCTCGGAAAGAAGTTTCAGTATCATTATTCCCGCCTAGTCTTTTCACAACCATTTTGAGGTCGACTAGCGAGACATTTGCCCCCTAGTCTATTAAGACAAGGACTGTTACACACGATACCACTGGTAACACATTCAAAGTCGCTAACAGAGCTTCTGGGGAAGGAGTTTCAGCATCATTATCCCCGCCTAGTCTTTTCGCAATCATTTTGGGTCGACTAGCGAGACATTTGCTCCGGGAGTGTATTAAAACAAGGACTGCTACGCACGATAGCACTGGTAACACATTCAAAGTCGCTTACAGAGCTTCTGGAAAAGGAGTTTCAGTATCATTATCTCCGCCTAGCCTCTTCACAACCATTTTAGGGTCGACTAGAGAGATATATGCCCCCTAGTGTATTGACAAGACAAGGACAGAAACGCACGATACGGCTTGTCTTCAAATGTGAATAGTGTCTCTAAAACCTCGGGTGCTTTGTATCACGTCCTGTCGGGAATATGTCGAGTAACCAGTAGCCCTATATAACCAACAGTGACCGGCTATAAGCTGATGACGATAGTTGAGTAAGTTTGATAACAAAATGCCTTCCTTTCAGCACTCCATACAACGGTTCGCAGAATATAATATCCAGTGTGAAGGCCCCGGTTCATGAACGAGTTAAAAAACAAACAACATTCTATTTCCAGCGCATTTATCATTCACTCTAACCGCTCAAAGAAAAGTTTACAAATACTTTTAACGAGTGATGCAGACACAAATATGTTAGACTTTAGATGATTTTACTAGTCAGATGTTTCAATTTAGCTAGCCTTTCTCCTATGTTGAGGTCGACTTCCAGTCAAGTTGATGTAGCTGAATACCAGTATATAACATGGAGCGACTGCCTATCTGATCTCCACAACCCAGTAACAGATACCATTTGGTAAGACTCATCTTTATCATCATTCAGAAAAGACGTCCACTGCTTGACATATTATGCCTCCCCCAAGTGTTTCGCATCCATCGGATTCCCGTGACCCTTGCCAGGTCATCGGTCCACCTTGTGGGAGGCCTTCCAACGAAGCGTCTTCCGTTGCACGGTTGCCACTCAACAACCTTTCAGCCCCATCGACCATCTGTTCTGCGGTTTGGCTATTCTTCGGGTTGTCGGTAATGTTGGTTCTTTTGCAGATATCATTATTTCTGATTCGATCACGCAAGGAAATTCCGACCATAGCCCTCTACATTGCGATTTGGGTGACTTTACTACGCGGGCGCAGTGCGGGTTGGTAGGTATAGGTATCACAAGTCCTGAAATATTTGGTTCTAGGTCATGCCTGTTTCGACACGATGTTTTCCTTTACTGTTTTGTGGCAGTCACCACTAAACCAACGCGGCAGTTACTATGAGACCAAAGAGGTAACAAAGAGTATTCTATCTATGACAATGGTAGTAAGAAAGTTGAATGATGATGATCCATGAACGCTGTTACGTCAAAATCTCAGAGGTCAGGTGCAGGTTGCACTTCCTCCAAACATTCTTCAGATTGTTGACAGCAAAACAATTGTAAAAACCCGTTTCAACAGTGACAAACACGATCTGAAGCTACAAGGTTATCAATGTTTACATGTAATAAAAATATATGTTTTACTCATTAAATTGATTGATTATATTATAATGTAGAACAAAACACAATGTACCTACATAACTCGGGCGTTAATGACGAATATCGAATTCTGGAAAAATTAAAAAAAAAAAAAAAACTTGAGAGGTGTCAAGGGACACCCGGATGGAACGAAGTAGCTTGCACCTACCCACCAAAAATACAAGAAGATTTTATTAGATTTTTTTTCCAACACAATCTTTTTGGATGGACAGCCTCATTAGTGTCGTGACAACTTTTCGTAAGATTTTTTTTTATTAGATTGTTTTTCCAACACAATCTTTTTGGATGGACAGCCTCTTTGATGTCGTGACAACTTTTCGTAAGAATTTTGTCCGTCTAGCCCCCTTTCACAACGCGCGATAAGGAACTTCGTTCCAAAAAAAAAAATTAATCTCGGGTGCTTGATTGTTGCAAATAGGTCCCACTATTACGTCTTCTTTTTTGCCTGGAATACGTCAAGTTACCAATCCAACCCTGTATAACAGAAAAATGCACTTTTCCAAATCTCGTGCAAATGATTTGGGGTCTAAGGAAAGTCAGTAAGAGTCTGACACGCCCTCCCGCTCCACCCAGAGAGCGGGAGATGTCATTGGATGATTTCCCACACCACAAAAAAAAAACGCACCCAAGGCAGAACACTGGGAAGGTAGACAGACGCAACTAAGAAGACTGTTGGAGGCAGCGTACGTCAAAATCGGACACTATTCAGGAGAGCAATTAAACTACTTAGTAACACGAGCTCAGTTTATTGGAAAAACTTAGTTATGCGCTCTTGCTATGGCAAAACTACTGAGTTACACGGTTTTGATGTAGCTTTTCTGTAAAACACTGATATATTAGGTACGTATTGCTTTTACGCGTCACCATTGCTTCAAATCCTCATGTTTGATTTGTCAAACGCTGCGTCGCGTCGTTGGATTTCCTATCTGATGACATAATGTAACGCGTTTTGTCAAAAAAATGACTTACGTGGTGTTCAGAACTTTAGAGGGAACAGGGCCTGCAAGGACATAACAAAATAGGTATCTGAAGAAACTATTGCCATCGTGCTCCGTCAAGCCTGCCCCTGTAGAGTGCGATAGGGACAGCTGCAACTCAGACCGATTTTATCACAAAATTTTTGACGAGATCGACGTTTTGTATTTCCCTTTTTTCTCCTCGAAAACTGAGCCGATTCAATTGTTTTTGGCACCAAATTTTTAAGAAAGATTATGTCTAGGTCCCTATTAAATGTTTTATGTTAAAACTTTTCGAATTTGTCTGGTAGTCTTCTAAGAACGGCGGTAAAAATAGGGCCATTTTTTGTCATTTTTGGAGTCATATTTTCTTTACTTATTAGTTGCTGAAAAAAAGGAAATGACAGGGACAGACAGATGTCTACAGCAGACATTGACTTTATGAAAAAAAAATATTGCTCTAGATGCATTATTCAGGAAGAAAAAAGGGGAATACATTTGTATGGAGAAACGCAGCACCTGTTCCCTCTTAAGCGACGACATACCGAGTGGACCACGCTGTAGCTAACTTGGAGACGCGTCGTATGTGGTCGCGATCCTCAGCAGTGAGGGAAAAAAGAAGCTAATACGCCACAAGCGCTATTTTCAAACTCCACGTACTTATTTCTGAACAAGGTTGTGTTTTTTTTTTTGGTGGATGATCCCCATCGATGTCGGGCCTTGGGGCCGGCAGGGGTGTCTGTCATACTAATACTGACCAAAGCACCCCGGTATTTCCCCGCACACTAGCTGCCCTGGACTAGTGGTGGCCCGCCTTCTGTATGCCTCGAATTAGGTTGTGGTTGAGCCAACCATAAGCAATCGTCCAGATATGATGTTTATTCAAATATTCATGTGCAGCATGATACAGTACACCACTTATCAGACGATTAAAGGCTTAGCTTACCTATGTAGTGTGTTATAATAAACAAATAATTGTGATTAGCCATAAATGAGTTTCTGATATCGGCGGAGATAACATGCGGAACGGGCGAGTTGAGCCAGACTTGGCAACGACCGATAGTGTTCGGATTATTTTATATATTGTGGACAATAGGGAATATGCATATTTTTTTATTGACTTATTAACTATAGTGAACAACAATGAAGGAATTTTCAAAATATCATCATCAGCGACGAAGTTATAAATTTTTAAAGTTGATAATTAGAAAGAGAAGTCCGACGTGTTCTTTGACGTCAAAGGACATGACGCCCATATAACTGCCATAGAAAACAGCGTTTTCGAGAGAGGGACAGATACTTTTGTTTAAAATTGTTATATCTCGTTTAATTTTCAATCAATTTTGATTCTGCTTTCACTGTTCGTACTCTATTTTAGTATATTCATCGATAAACCGGTTATCAAATATTTTTTTCATGCATATTCCCTATTGTGGTTCAAGATGCTTTACTCTCTGCTACTGTAGCTGTTGTATGACTTTGTCTAATAAAGGTTTTCTATTACTAGCATTTGTGTGGTCGTTCACAATGGGTCTCATCAGAAGGCTTAAAGTCACCCAAAGAGTAATCGAGAGGACTGTGCACGGAGTTTCCTTGCGTGATCGAATCAGGAATGATGATATCCGCAAGAGAACCAATGTAACCGACATAGCCCGAAAATCGCTAAACTGAAGTGGCATTGGGCAGGCCACTTACCGTGGCCCTTAGCACTCAGGAAACTGAAGGAACAGGGGTGGGTTTTAGTCAGTAAAAGTCTGACATGCTCTAGCTCCACCCAGAGCGGGAGAAGTCTTAATATGATTTCCCACTTGCAAAAAAAAAAAAAAGTGGGCAGGGCACATTGCTCGCAGAACTGATGGAAAATCTGGTTAAAAAGCCTCTTTCTGGACAGTCGGTCGGGTAAAATAGCCATGGTCATCATCTGCCTAGCCCGTTTCCCTCAACTCTATCGGGGTCGGCTTCCAGTCAACCCGGATGCAGCTGAATATCAGTATTTTTAGACTTCAAAAAGGAGGAGGTTATCATTTCGGATGTTTGTATTTTTTTTTTATGCATGTTCGGGCATAACTCCGTCATTAATAGACGGATTTGCTAAATTCTTTTTTTCTTCGAAAGGGCTTTATTCCGAAATGGTCCCATTTAAATTTCATAAAGATCTGATGATGACTTTCGGAGACAGACAACGAAACGCTTCAAAAAATAACAGCAGATCATCTGCGATTGCTGCAATCGTATGTATGTCGTGTTAATACAATTTAATGGGGAACCACAACTAAAAAGTGAAAAATAAAAACTTTTTTACAAAAAAATAGAACCGAATCCAAAAAAAAAACGAAGACAAAACTAGAAACACCGACTTCCGAAATTAAAGTTATTTTGGACATTTTTTTGGAAGTCGGTTCTATTTTTTTGTAAAAAAGGTTTTTGCATGGAGCGACTGCCTATCTGACATCCGCAACATTTTTTTATTTTTTTTTTATTGTTTGGGCACGCGTTTGACCACTATCTCACCTGATGGTAAGCGATGATGTGGTCGAAGATGGAGCACGCTTCCCTAAAAGTAATCTATTCACTCTTGACTTAAAAGACTCCCAGGTTATAGCTAACAGGAAACACAGACTCCGGTAGGGAATTCCACTCCCTAGCTGTACGCGCAATGAATGTTTTCTCAAAACGCTTTGTGCATATGGATGGGATGGCCACCATAAACCGGTGGCACTTCGCCGTACGTCTTGGTTCCTGTTAAGCATCTTAATATCTACCTTCAGACTATACAGCATAGCATAACCCGCCCTTTAATGGTTCCTCTGCTGGGACATAGGCCTCCTCGCTGTGAGAGGAAATGGGTTATAATCCATCACGCGGGCCAAGTGCAAGTTGGTGGATGTCACATGTCTACGAATTTTTGGTTCAACAATGTTTTCTTCCACAGTTTTGAGACTAATAATGATGAAATAATTTACACAAAGTGAAATGTATGTCTAGGTCGTGGAGACCTATGATACGTATATAGCTGTTAACCACTGGGCCACCACTGCTCTCAGAACTTCCTCTACCTTCAGTCTAAAAATTTAAGGCTTTCGTTTTTTTTTTTGAGGGGGAGGGGGAAGTCGTCCAATGACTTCTCCCGCTCTGTGTGGAGCGGGAGGGCGTGTCAGACTCTTACTGACTAAAACCCACCCCTGTTCCTTCCCTGCCTGAGTGCCCAGGGGTGCGGTAACTCATTTTCAGAATTTATCCGCTTCCCCTCGAAATGCAGGCACCGAAGCTTCCCTCACGCGTCCCGCCTCCGTCTTCACGAGAATTACTGCTTCAAAGAAGGCGGAGACTGCTTCCCATTCCCTCTCGCTACGTACCATGGCCTGAACCAGGGCCGGGCGCTAGAGGTCGCCGCCACCTATCGCATCGACGAGGACACGACGGTGCTCCGCCCAAGCGGGGCATATCTCCACCGTGTCTCCTCGTGAGAGCTGTTGGCTTCGATATCGTCTGATGCAAGCAGATGGATGAATTGAGTTCTGGGCTACGATGGAACAAGTGAAACCAGAAAATACTAGAGGCTCTAGAAAAGTGACTTTCTACATATCAGCGACAATATGGCGGAAGCGATTGTGAAAAATTGAATATTTTAAAAAAACCTGACTGTAAAAAAACAACTATAAGAAGTTCCAAACAAGACACTTTTCAAGCAGTCTGATGCAGTTGGTGGCATGAAATCAATAGTTGAACAAAATAACTGCCATATTTTTCCATTTTTTATTTTCTACATTTTAGTGAGTTATATTTTTGGAATCGCCTCCTTGAACCCTTTATTTTGATACCCCACTTATTATAGTTCGTCGACTTTAATTTTTTTCTGCCATATTGTATTTCGAATACCTACTGTAATGTCCTTAGTAGCACTCGCAAGATTAAGACGAATCAATTGACGACTGGTCTCTAATGAGCCACAAAGAAACAAACAAACATACATACACACATACATAGGCTGATAAACACATTCTTAAGTCGCGCAGTCGGGTAAAGAGGTATGAGCTTTTTTTTTTTTTTGACAAGCGCTTTCAAAATGTCACGTGATCAACTCCTTACATTTTGGCATTTCGACAATTGCTGATTTATTGACACTTTGTCTAGAGCCTCTCACTCTCGCTTTGAATCCTGAATTCTTGAGGCGTACCATCAAGATTCATATCAAAGCAAGAATCATCATTCTCCTGCCCTTATCCCAATTTATTTGGGGTCGGCGCAACATGTCTTTTTCTTCCATACTCCTCTATTAGTCGTCATCTCTGTAGTCACCCCCTTTTTACCCATATCCTCCCATTCCTTTATCAAAACAAAGCTAGAATATTGCAATTTATACATCGCTCGTAATCAGAGCATCAAGAAAACATGTCCCATTAACGAATGCGCTATCTCAGAAGCAAAGGTTAAGTGATATCACGTGTGGTACAGACTTGTCACACTCGTGGCGGAAACTAACAGGAGGTCACCGCAAATAGGAAGAAAATTGCACTTGATTAGACGGATCAAAGAGAAGACGCTTTAGAAATATGGTGCTGGAGAAGAATTCTTGGCAGTTCTGAGCCAACGTCTCAATCCTCCAAGAACTCGGTATCAAACAACATCTTTAGCGTACCACTAATTATTCTCCTGTCCACTCAGTCCTTGTCAGTAAAAAAAATAAAATAAAAGACTACACAATTTTAAAACCACAGTTGATAACCTATATACCTAGCCTGTGAAATGATACCTACTCCCTAGCAATAAAAAATAATAGATAATATATTAAAAAAAAACAAGTAATTAAGTAGTCAAATGAAGTGCAGTTAAGTTAGTATTTTAAACACCGATAATTGAATTTACTTTTATTTTAATTATCGGATAGGTAAATATAATAATCGATAGTAAAAAAAAATATTAACCTAATAAGTAATGCTAAATGGCATTTGTTTACATTTTTAATATCCTATGATTTAACAACACGAAGTTATCTAGTATTAGTATTACGTAGCTGGTTTCGCGGTGGAACAGCACTAGGTTTACTGGTCACTCATACACACTAACTACATATTCACGCAATAATGTTTTTTTTTTTGTCAATCGTTCACAAAATAATTTATTAGTACTTTTGAGGGTAACTGATTTATTGGCCAGCTGTGTGAATTTGTCTTAAAGATTGTTCCAAATAAACGTGCAATAACGGTCATTGACCCACCTACATTTATTGACATTTTTAATTTGAAAAATGGAATTAATGACTCAAAGCTGTCCCGAATCAACATCTCTCGTGATCCTTAACATTCTCTAATAATGAAAAACGATTTATATTTAATTGTTCAGGTACCTACGAAGAGTTATTAGGGAAAGGTCAATGTACTTTATTGCAAATTTATCTGAAACATAGTATAGATATAGGTACCTACATTTTTGGTTTGTTTGTGATGTGAATGTTATAACTTATACCTGCTATGTTTGCATGATTCGTCATTAGACGACTAATTATTTATAAAATTTTCATCTCATTTAAGTGAACTGTAATGTTCTTGTGAGAATAAAGATTCTTTAAACCTTTCTTTTTTCCATCATCCGATGTCGTATTGTGTCTTTCTTTAGACATATCACACGTCGAGAAGACACATCTGTGAAACGACTTGTGGTGCAGGGTAAAGTTGAATCACCGTCCGATCAGGACCAGGCCTGAAAGTTGACGGCGCCTAGTGTTCCACGCGCGCCTCAAAGAGATGTCAGCAACACCTGACGGGGTCCATCACGACCGATGCCTGCCCAGGAGTCGCGGATAAATTCGAAACAGAGTTACCGCGCCGTTCCTTCAGGCAACTGAAGGAACAGTGGTGGGTTTTAGTCAGTAAAAGTCTCACGCGCTTCTCTCAGAGCGGGAGAAGTCATTGGATGACTTCCCACACCCCCAAAAAAAAAAGGGTAAAGTTGAAGGCACAAGAGCGCGTGGCAGGTCACTAATACGTTGGACTGATCAAGTCAAAACTGCATTCAACGAATGTACGAGAAAAGTTTTCTTTTAATCATTGATAAGCTCGCGTTTGAAGTAAGGGAGGAATGGCGACGGATTGTGGAGCTTGCCACCATCCCTGATGTGACGATCACGACCACTCAGCCAAGAGTGTGACGACGAAGAAAGAAGACTGGCCAATCACATGGTCTTAGCGTGAATTTAAGACACCCGGAAGAAAACTGCAGTAAATTGCTTAATCGGTTGCGCACCCAGGTAGGCCGCTGCAAATACAACTTGGCTACATAGAGTTTTATAGACTCGTCTGGATGCCCAATGTGAGAACGGTGCCTCTATGGAGGACCTGACAAACGCGACGAACGCTACTGACGCTGCAATTAATGCGGCCAGCTACTGGGTCCAACTTTTTTTTAAATTAAGGTAGCCATTGATTCGAGAGAAAAAGAAGCGCAAATTTTGCTAGTGAAACTGAACGCGATCCAGCTCATCAAAACCACGTTCAAAGTTGTCACTGTAATGTCATCATTGATGTGGAATATTGATACTGACATTTCTTGAATGTGGTTAAAATGAGCTGTTCGTTTCATTCGTATATTCGTTTCAAGTTCGATTCGTTCCTTAGAATCGGCAATTGCCTATGCCTTGAAGAAGATTGGATATATCCAATATCCATGGGTAAAAGCAGTGTCTAAAACATGGCCACTAATATCCGTTATACCCGTACGTACGTACAGGGGTTCAAAGGCTGGAAAGAACCCAACAAGGGTCATCCCCCCCCAAGGGTCCCCAAGGGTCGGCCTGTGGGTGAGATATACGCAGCGAGCCTACAGAGCCCTGCGCACTCAGTACAATAATGCGTTCAGGATGTTGCTGGATCTGCCGTGGAGGTGCAGCGCGTCTGGGATGTTTGCTGAAGCGCGCGCTGATGGTTTCCAGGCCATCATGCGCAAAAGAGCAGCTTCCCTGCTGGTCCGTATACGGGGTAGCAACAACGGCATTCTGAGCGCAATAGCGGCACATTTTGACTGTCCCTTTCAAAACCAGTGGGTCAAGTCTTGTGTGGGTGTGGCCAGTCATGGCAAATAAAAATTTAAAGATATTATATACTAGAATAAGGTTTCTATGGGTTCTATGGGTATAAGGGTCTATGCCACCCGAATTAAAGTCATTATTATTATTGTATTATTATTTAATTTAATTTTTGACATTTTTAATTTAATTTTTTGACATCTTTGAATTTGTTTGGCATCTGTTATTTATTTTTATTGACGAATGAAATTTAAAGTTTTGAATGTATGTATGTATTTGAATTATATGGGCTTATAGCCTGAAATAAATGAAATTATTATTATTATTAAGCATTACACAGAATTCTTCTTTGGTATTTTTAGTTACTTAACTTGGGGTAGCAAGTTAACAATTTTATCGTTCGTTCGTCTCTCAAATACCTAACATTCGGTCACGTTAATTTCTTAACGAAATATTATGGTATTCAGGAATGCCAAATATTAAATTCCACTAGTGATGATAAATTTATAAACATTTTAGGCTCTTTGAGGTCCCAGTTAACTTGGCTACCACAACCTTTCTGATTGGCTGGCAAATACTGAGCTGGTAACCCTTTCGGTAAGGCATACGCAGCAGAGTTTTTTATTACATGTTCTCTTTCTCTTCTATTCTTCTCTTGAACCTTGTGATTGTTGCTGTTGTGTGGTCTGTGTATAATGGTTTTCTATTACTCGTATTTGCGTGGTCGCTCACAATGGGCCTCATCGGAAGGCATAAGGTGTAATTATACAATCGATCGATCGTCGATCTACGTTGATTGATTGGTGTAATACGAGTAGCTTTGGTTGATCGACGGCGTCGAGTAATCCATTCTACCATCGATCGACGCTCGATCGATTGTTGTACCGTGAAACTATCGATCGACGTCGACTAATGCATTCTAACATCGATCGACGATCGACCGATTGGTGTTAACACCCTTAGTCACCCAAAGGGCAATGGAGAGGGCTAAGCTCGGAGTTGCCTTGCGTGATCGAATCAGGAATGATGGTATTCTCTGAAAAACCAAGATTACCGACTTGGCCCGAAGAAACTGCAGTGGTAGCAGGGCACATTGCTCGCAGAACAGATGGTCGATGGGGCCGAAAGGCTAGCCTGCTAAAGTTATTCTTGTTTAATTCGTGTGGAAAATCGGGCAAATTTTCTTCTTTACTTGTAAGACCAGTATAGAACAAAATAGGCGGTTTTTATCCGACTTCAAAAAGAAGGAGGTTATCAATTCGGATGTTTATATATATTTTTTTGTATGTTCGGGCATAACTCCGTCATATAAACACGAATTTACAAAATCCTTTTTTCGTTCGCAAGGGGTTTATTCCGAAATAGTACCATTTAAATTTCATATACTTAGATCTGATAATGAGTTTCGGAGACAGATAACGGAACTCTTCAAAAAAAATGACAGCAAATCAACCACGATTGCTGCTATCGCATAATTAAGCATTGTTAACACAATTCAATGGGGAATCACATCTTAAAAGTGAAAAATAAAAACTTTTTACAAAATATAGAACCGACTTCCAAAAAAAGTTCTAAATAACTTTAATTGCGGAAGTCGGTGTCAAAAAACGAACAAACAAACCAGAAAAACTGACTTCCGAAATTAAAGTTATTTTGCACTTTTTTTGGAAGACGGTTCAATTTTTGTAAAAAACGTTTTTTCTATAATGAGTTACATTGAAAACAGGTCTTTGTTAAGACCATCATAGTTTTCACTATTTTACGGAACTCTAGTAGTTTGCGACCTTGACCAAACTGTGGGGACGATTACATACATAATATTTATCTACTATCAAGTGTCGTCACATTTAAGATAAACAATTTCATGTTGATTAATAAAAGCTGTTGACAAATTAACACTGAGGCCATCACAACATAATTAGAAATTTTAGTAATTACACATTAAAATACTTATTAATTGAAGAAGCTTGCATGTTAATCGATTACATTTCTTTCTATGTACTTACGTACCTACACACAGTAAAACCAAAATCAGCTGTTCAGTACATTTGTTTGCATAACTGGACAAAATGTAGGTTACAGCTGTTTTTCATTACGTGACTTTTTTTTTTTAGGAATATCTTCTGTCTCGCATGTGCCTTTACACACATTTAAACACTTACGCAAACAGCCAGACCCATAACTACTATCTGTTGGCCATACAAATATTTGTTCCGTGCGGGAATCGAACCCGCACACGCAGAGATCAATTGTTTTTTGCCACTGAGATAATTGTTTGATTTTATATTTTTAATATGTTAACATGAAAATACAAAATTTTGTTTTTCAGCAGTCGGATGAAATCCTTTTCGAATTTCGTGACAAAAAATGGATCACTGTAGCAATACAGATGATTACTTGTAAAAAAAAAAGTCTATAAGTCCGTCAGTAAGATTATTAAAAAATATTGAACACAATATATTCTTTTCAATTAACAATCAATAATAAATCACAAAGATAAAACGCATCAACTTCAGGATCCAGCTTATGACGTCACTTCTATGTAAAGTGCTTAATTTTTTGTGTTGTAAAAAGTGGTTTATCTGTAAAGGTGAATGCAAAAAACGCCTGAAACGGACAGAAACTAGTAATAGTCCTTAATTATATTTAGAATAAAATAGGTATAATGAAATAATTCTTAAGTTTGTTTAACTAGGTTAAAAATATAACGATCACTAAATATATTTCACTTGATATCCGCTTATATTTATATGGCGGTCGTGTTTATTTGACATGAGCAGTAATGTCAAACTGTCACTAAAGCAAAGGACATGTGGTTCATACAGCCTAGGTACGTTTTCTATTTAAAAAATAATTAATTTGAATTAATATTGACAAGCTTAAAATATTTTAATTAGACTTACGGTACATATAGATCGTATAATACTAAATTAGTGATAACTGTGCACTAAATGTATAAAATAGTTCCATATGGATTATTTGACGATTCCTCTTTGGCTGAATGTCACTTACTCATGTCAAATAAACACGACTTCCGTAAAAATATTAGCGATTATCAAGTACCTGTGAAGCCCCATGGCAAAATCCGGGTTGTCAAATTAAACCCCGAGGACAACCCGGGTTGACAGCCGATTTTTTTTTTTTTGTATTCTCTTTAATTTTTTTTTTTTTTTGGTCCGACTCACCGGTGAGTTTCGGGGCTTCACAGGTTAAATATATTTAGTGATCGTTATATTTTTACCCTAGTTAAACAAACTCAAGAATAATTTAACTATACGTGTTTTATTCTAAATAGAATTAAGGACTTAATAGTTTCTGCCAATTCCAGGCATTTTTTTGTATGGCAGATGGCCATTCCCCTTTGTATAGTCATCTACTATTATTTTTCTCGACATTTCTTTGTTGACATGAATTATCTGAAATTCCAATTTCAGGTACAGCAAAGCAGCGGGTCGGCCGTCTGTGCAACAAAAACCAAGCATAGTGCCTATCAAATATCGCAAAATACTTTAGCTGAAGCGTTTAAAAGCCACTGCGTAGCCAGTTTATATACAGGCATTTCTGTGCAATCTAGGCTCAACATTTTGTCTCGACTTTCAAAGCAAAAGGACCCGTAAAAGGGTCCCCTAATATACAGGGACAAATTAAATTTGATAGCAAAACTCCACAGATGCGGTAGGTGTTAATATAATACATTGCGAGTATTTATAATGTGCACATATCGAAATGACCATCTATGCTTAATTTTATCGACGGAAAACATATAAAAAAATCTATTAAATTTTATATTTTTTTTTAAATTTATTTAAAAAAAACAGGTTTTTGCAAAAACAAACATGTTTATTTTCAATTGAGGGTAGATTTTTTTTCGCAATTTTCTGAGGACGCCTAATTACTTCCAATCATGAATTATGGAGTTAGTTTCATCGCGATAGATCATTTAGTTTTAAAGTAATACCGTTTTGTTTTTGTTTGTTTTTTTTTTAATATTAAAAAAAGAATTATAGATTTTTTTTATATTTTTTCCGTCGATAAAATTAAGCATAGTTACCCTCATTTCGAAATGTGCACATTGTAAAGACTCGCACTGTATTTATAATGATGGACAAAACAAGAAAAAACTAAACATCATCCTTATTTTATAAAACTCGTTAAACACGTGCTTAATTAAATACTGATTAGCAGAGGTCGCAATTAGATAGAGTTACTTACACTGATTTCATACAGCGAAAGAATGAACTGGATATGCCTCATATCCCGAGATTAATTTTAAAGAGCAGAAAAAGCCCGTGATTTATTAAATAAAAAAGCTATTTACTTTTACACAATTTAAACCACTGCACGCGCGACGTTGCCAAATTTACATCAACGACATCGGATGTCCGAAGTTGCAAAATTCAAATGCGAACACGAGCGATGTTGCCACATTTGTAGTTCACACAACATAGCTTGTGAAAACAAAAGAAAACAATGGATGTTTTTATTATTATTTATTTGTAATATTGTTGCCCACACGGGATTGTCCATTAGAAATCCCGGGAAGATCCATATTAATATCAACATTTCGATGCAAGTACATAAATAACTCTACCTAATTCCGACCTCTGCTGATTAGCAGATTTCAAATACAAATTCTCCTTGAAAAATTTTAAATTAAGATCTGGCTAATCAGTGTTTAAACTAATCATATGTTTATTTTTTTATAATTAGGGTCCTTCAAGTATCTAACATTACCAACAGTTGTTGACCCCGTTATTCAAATGAAGATACTTTGAAATAAAAGGTTTTTTTTTCCTGTTTTGTCTATACCCATCACGTCTGCGGAGTTTCGATAACTAACTTAAGAGGCATGATTCCTGGATAATAATATAATTCCATTTAGTCCGTCAGACAGTTTATAAAAAAAAAAAATATGGACACGATTTTTTTCTTAATCAAATCAATAAAAACTGACAAAACTAACACGCATCAAAATTCAAGAGACTTTTGACGTCACTTTAAGTAAAAAGTAAACTAAGCTAAGCCCTTAAATTCCAACACATAAGAAAAAATACGTGTCAAATGATTTTCGGTAATTTAGCTGACAGAATAAATAGGAATATTTTTTTAATCTACCCCTATTTGACCCTGTAGTGCATGCCAAAGACAACAACCAGCAACACTTCACACATAGCTAAAGATTCAACGCATGGTTACCAAGGCAACCAGCTCATACACAACTCACATACACAGACAATCAGACTCCGGTGATATATCTGCAATGATTAAAACTTCTATTAAAACATATAACACAATATCTTGGGTTTAGACAATGATAATATATATAAAAGAGGTAGATATGCCAGTAGCACGCGCAAATTGTTGCAGACAAATATTACACCCATTTTTGAAAAGTGTCTCGATTGAATTCTATAGTATAAAACAACAAAAAAAAAACAGAATTTTTATTCAATCAGTACGTGCCATAAAAATGCATTTAAATTTTACATTTTCAAATTTCGCGCGTAATTTGAAGAAAACGCTGGACGCAGTGGACGCCATATTGCTCTGTGGTCATGACGTCAGTTGGCTATGTAAATAAAAGTACAAAGCATAGATACGCTGATCAGTTGACACTTTATAGTTTACATAGCCGTATGACGTATAACATGGCGGCTACTATTCCATGGTGTTAAAAACAGATAAAAAAAAACTGAAAACTTTGAATTGAATTTTAAAATTTTCTTTTTAATTTTAAGATTTCTTTTTCCGACTGCTTTTTGCTTATGCTATCTCAATAATACAATATCTTTAGTTTTTTTCTCATTATATAGAGTAAAACACCCTATTATAGCAATTTGATTTAGTCGGCTAACAGCAGCGAGCGAACTAAAACGTATCCGTGGCGTGACAATAATATATCTATGATACCAAGTAGGGTTCAAAGATAAATTGAAGAGTGAAGGAATTTAATACCATAATTATTATACACTTAAGAGGGAACAGGGCCTGCGAGGAATTTACAAAATAGGTATTTGAAGAAACTATTGCCATCGTGCTCCCTCAAGCCTACCTCCGTAGAGTGCGATAGGGACAGCTGCAGCTCAGACTGATTTTATCACAATTTTTTTTTTACGAAATCGAAGTTTCTAATTCCCCTTTTTTCTCCTCGAAAACTGAGCCGATTCAATTATTTTTGGCACCAAATTTTTAAGAAAGAATATGTCTAGGTCCCTATTAAAGATTTTATGTTAAAACTTTTCGAATTTGTCTGGTAGTCCTGTAATTACGGCGGTAAAAATAGGGCTATTTTTTGTCATTTTTGGAGGATCATATTTTCTTTACTTATTAGTTGCTGAAAAAAAGAAAATGACAGGGACGTGTCAACAGCAGACCTTGACTTTATGAAAAAAAAAAAATGATTGCTAATTCAGGAAGAAAAAAGGGGAATACATTTGTATTGAGAATCGCAGCCCCTGTTCCCTCTTAAGTAAGGACGTTTGTAATAACAAATCAAGAATATCTGAACGCCGCTTTATATGAACGTAACGTATCTTTCTATAATAATATCATTGGGTTTAGGAAAAAAAAAAAAAAAAATAGGGTAATCGCCACAACGACCGGTACTGTGCGTCTCGCATACATCGGCTACCCGCGACCCTCACCAGCAGGTGTATTCGCTAACTCAGTTGACATCAATTTGATAGGTACTATGCAGTACATTGCTGCTTTGACGTATAGGAAAACAAAAATGTACTACGTAGTGCCTATTATAATCGATGTCCACCAAGTAAAGCAGCAATGTACTGCAAAGTGCCTATCAAATTGATCGAATACAGCTGCAGGTCATCAATCCACCTTGCTGGAAGGCCTTCTTACGCTACGTCTTCCGGTACGCGGTCGCCAGTCCAGAACTTTCCGGCCCAATCGACCGTCTGTTCTGCGAGCAATGTGCCCTGCCCACTGCCACTTCAGTTTGGCGATTCTTCGGGTTATATCGGTTAACCTTGGTTCTGTTGCGCAATTATTGCCGTCAACCGGGCATAAATTTGGACTACGCAACCATTGAGAAATGATAGATATGCGAGGTAGAAATGCCGATTTTTTTTCAATCAAAGTACATATCATATCGCGCTAGTATTCCCCGTAGGGTAAGATAGAGGTTTACCTCTATAGCAGTGGTTCCCAAAGTCAACTGGACCGGGACCCACCTAGCAAAACCTACCAAATACGGGACGCGACTCATGGCTGTCATACAGAAAAAAAAGAGGGATGTTTTTATCCGTCAGGCTCAGGCCCCGCGCGTCTCCAATCGGCATTAAACTTAGCATATGGTTTACGAGTTATTTATATTGGGTTCCCACTTATGAAATTGGCGTTTTTTTCTCACAAATAGAGAACCTCGTCACTTCTATGAAAAAAAAAATTCATCAATTGCTTGATATTCTATCGAATAATGACCGTCATAGACAACTGCCAATAGTAAGAAAAACCTTATTACTTATAGTTATATACAAAAAAAAAGTGACTCATCTTTTTGTTAACAAAAATGAAACCACTTTGTTACTTAATCTAAGTGGCATACGTTATCTTAGTTTTTAAACATTATTGCATAAAAGTTTTAAAACATTAGTGTTCATAGTTGTTAAATAAATTAAGATAATGTTAGTATGAAAAATGCAACTTCTTTAAAATTCCCCGTACAAAAAGCTGATTTCATAGATGGGGACCTAATATAAGGCTGTATGACTGCCTTTTGGTCGAATGGTCGATTGCGCGACTGCTGGGCGTGTTGTGGGTTCCTATCGATCCCCGGGCCGGAAAAATGTGGGTTTTTCCGTTAGGGAATTCTTAGAAGCAGATAGGCGTTCGGTCTTGGGCCCGATTATGGCAATACGATGCGCAAACCTTTATTCATTGGAGAAATGTGAGTACACATTACATTTGCCTGATAGTTTCAAGTAAATTCAGTTGAATATTGGGTCAGTGGACATAATTATAGTCATTTGAAATTACTATGGAGTTCCACTAGATAATTTTTAACAGACATCAAAATGGAGGAGGTTAGCAATTCGGATGTATACATTTTTTTTTATATTATATTTTCGGGCATAACTTCGTCATATACAGAAGGACGGCAAGACTTATCTTGCTGACAGTTTTACCACATTCAAGGTTGTGACTGGCTGATAACTGGAAATTATGTTTTTTTTTTCTTAATCCTCTCCTGTTTTTTTTCAGATTAATTTCGTTGCGGGACCCAAGACAGTTTAATCGTTTCTCCAGGACTCGTCGAGCTTCATTGCCTCGTCGTTTTTTCTGTTGGTCGCCACTGTTGATTCTGGTTTAAGGCCCTACTACTGGCCAAGTGGCGCCCTCATTGAATAAAAATCGTAGCATAGCATTTGTTAGAACAGTTGTTGTTAAAACAGGTCTCGGAATGTTGCGTATCCAAAGCAGTAGGCAAAAGTACCAAAAACGGCCGTTTCTGACATTTTTGCCTACTACGAGTACTTTGGATACGAAACATTCCGAGACATGTTTTAACAACGTAAAAATACTTTATCCTCTTTGTAACAGACGTGACGTTGGATTCTTTAATAATTTTTTTTCTATGCTATGCTATGATTTTTTATTCAATGAGGGCGCCACTTGGCCAGTAGTGGCCCTCAACTCTTCAATCAAGATTTATTTTTTATTGCCAAAGGAGTTATAGTGGGTGGTGAGCTTGGCTGGTGATAACTGATCGTCTAGTATGCTGACTGATAGTTGAATGAAGAAATCTCTATACTTTGATTTTTGCATCAGTCATAAATTTTAGACTTGATTGACGCTCGCATGAACGTGTATTGAAAGCTTTAGGAAAAGGCAGATGATTATGATGGCATGAGTTATTTCCATACCTCACGTTATAACACGTGTGAACTAGGTAGAAATGCCTACTTTTCGCCGGAATAACACCAAAATTGTTTACAATTTCAACTAATCGCGTTATCTAGATTATGTTAAAGATAACATAACGGATATTATATTGCAGGGATCAATATTTTTGATAGTTAATCGACCTTAGCGATTACATGAATAAAATTCGTAATCCGCTAAGTTCCCAGCTGTTTTTTTTTTACTATCAAACCGCGGGGGCGTTGCGTAACAGAGCTTGGCACAATCAGCGTATAGGGATCCCACAGCTGCGACATAGGCTTGGTGAGAGAGAGTGGGCCTTAATCCACCACGCGGGCTCAGTGCGAGTTAGAGGTCTTTTTTTTTTGGTGGGGTGTGGGAAATCATCCAATGACTTCTCCCGCTCTGGGTGGAGCGGGAGGGCGTGTCAGACTCTTACTGACTAAAACCCACCCCTGTTCCTTCCCTGCCTGAGTGCCCTGGGGTGCGGTAACTCATTTTCAGAATTTATCCGCTACCCCTAGGCATGCAGGCACCGGCCACGATGGCCCCGTCAGTGGTAGCTGACAACATCTCTTTGAGGCGCGCGTGGAACACTACGCGCCGTCGACTCACGGGCCTGGTGCTGATCCGACGGCGAGCTACCCACTGTTCGCCGTCCGCAGGGCCGGGTCTACGGTGGCCGGAGATCGTCTCGCGACGTCCTACGCCCAGTACCTCTCCTGCAGTGGTAGCGGCCGGGGCCGTGAGGGCCACTCCGTTGAGCTTCCCTCACGCGTCCCGCGAGCATTACTGCTTCGCAGAAGGCGGAGACTGCCTCCCATTCCCTCTCGCTCCGTACCATGGCCTGAACCAGGGCCGGGCGCGAGAGGTCGCCGCCACCTATCACATCCACGAGGGCACTGCGGTGCTCCGCCCAAGCGGGGCAGACCTCCACTGTATGCTCCACCGTGTCCTCTGGAGTTAGAGGTCTGCTGCCCTACCATGACGTCTTAAAACTATCATCTTTTGAGAGAAAGGGATAGTGCTATTTGTACTGTATAACGACGTCTCTCTCTCACCGAAATATGATCGTTTTAAGACGTCATGGTAGGGCAGCTGGTGTAGGTTGCAAACGTACATATAGTATTCGTCAAACTTAATGGCGTATGCGATTTGTGCGAAGTTAGCTGCTAGTGCAACTGCGCGCAGGTTAATTTAATTAGTTAATTTTTCTTTTGCCACGTAAACAAAAACAAACTGGCCAAGTCCGTGTCGGATTTTGCACATTAAGGGTTCCGTACCATAATATATTGGTATTTGTTAGTAAAGTATACGTAATAATAAACATTATCACCTTTCAAGTTCTTAAGTCAATTGGAAGTTAAAAAAAAAATCTTTGTAACAGAATTTTGTGATAGACGATGGACGGACAGACAGACAGACGGACACGTGAGTGGCAACAATAGGGCTCCATTTGGACCCTTTAGTTACGACACTAAAAATAAAGACGATACAATGACGTCACACTTGAGTTAAAATTGTACCATTTTTTACTTAAAAGTGACGTAACAAGCGACTCCTGAACTTTGATGCGTTTTATCTTAGTCATTTTTCGTTGATTTGATAAAGAAAAAAATACGTGTCAGTATTTTTTGATAATCTAACTTATGAACTAAATAGAATTATTATTTTTACTGGTATACCTAATTGAAGGTATTTAAGGTGGATGCGCCAGGGTAGCCCACAAAATTCAAATTTTCTTACGTTTTTTTGCAATTTGCAGTTCAGTGTCAAATTGTATCTTGGTCAAAACTTGATTCGCGGCCGTAGCAAGTACGTATTTACGTACTTGCTACGGCCGCGAATCAAGTTTTGACCAAGATACCACCAGACACTGACCTGTAAATTGCACAAAAGGTAATAAAATTTGAATTACGCGGGCTACCCTGGAGCTTTCTACCTTAAGTAAAGAGTGAATAGGTTACTTCTAGGCAAGCGTGCTCCATCGTCGACCACACCATCGCTTACCATCAGGTGAGATAGTGGTCAAACGCGAGTCTAGGATGTAAAGATCACATAGGCAGTCGCTCCATGTAAAATACTAGCATTCAGCTTCGTCCAGTTAGACTGGAAGCCGACACCAACATGTTTTTAGGGTTCCGTACCCAAAGAGTGAAACGGGACCCTATTACTAAGACTCCGCTGTCCGTCCGTCTGTCCGTCTGTCACCAGGCTGTATCTCATGAACCGTGATAGTTAGTTGAAGTTTTCACAGATGATGTATTTCTGTTGCCGCTATAACAACAAATACTAAAAAACAGAATAAAAAAATATTTAAGTGGGGCTCCCACACAACAGACATGATTTTTTTGACGTTTTTATACGATGTAACGGAAAGGTATGGTCATATTTTAAGAATTGCATCTGGCCATCGATATGAACAACTTTCTTCAAGAAAATTGAGGATTTTCTCAAAAAATTGTGTTACCTCCCATACAAATATTGATCAGCTGATGATAACTTTGTATGGAAAGTCCAATTTTTGTTTTGGGAATTTTCTATTTTTTCTTAGGTAAAGTTGTTCATTTCCATGGGCAGAACCGGTTCTTAAAATATGACTACAGTTTCCGTTACACCCTATAGATAATGGTACGGAACCCTTCGTGCGCAAGTCCGACTCGCACTTGGCCGTTTTTTTTTTTAAACTTTTCCCCCCACTAGCAATTGCTCCTGTATCGTGGGTGCGTTCACAAACATGTAAACTCACATATACAAGACACCCAGACCCCGGAACAACTATCTGTAAGCCATACAAATATTTGTTACGTGCGGGAATCGAACACACGACATGCAGCGCAGCAGCCGAACGCTCAACCACTGCGCCAACCGTGCCGGGAATTGAGAAAAGCCTAGGCAGGTGATGTCTCATATTTTTTTGTTTTATCAGATGGATGATAAGACAATTTTCTTTGTTTTTCTTTGAACAGGGTAAATAAGCAAATATTTATTTCTATATTTAGCTTGAAACATTGTGTGGAACAAAGACATGATTTGATGTTATGCCAAATGCTTAACATTGTTTTAATTATATTAAGTTTCTACGTAAAAAAATAGGTGGCAAAATCAGATCCAGCCTTCCCTTGCTGCCCCCGAGTGACGCCCTAAGCCGAGGCCCGTACCCCGCAGGGGGTGCCCTTAGCATGGTCACTTAGTTTTTTAATAAGTCCTGGCTGGAGGCTTTAATATATTAAAGCCTACACAGGCAAGCCCGGTTGAGCAGACGACAGCCTCAGAGGCTGACCTGCGAGAAGTCCCTCAAAAAAAAAAAAAAATAGGTGGCCCAGTGGTATTGGCCGCGACTTACAAGTTGTAGGTCGTGAGTTCAAACCCAGGCAGGCGCTTTACTTTGTATAAATTATTTCATCACCACTGCTCTCAAAACGGTGAAGAAAAAAAATTGACGAAACCGGCATGCCCTAGAACCAAAAATTCGAAGACATGTGACATCCACCAATCCGCACTGGGCCCGCGTGGTGGATAACGGCCCACACCCTCTCACAGAGAGGAGGCCTGCCCCAGCAGTGGGGACATTAAAAGGCTGATGATGATGAGGTAAAAAAAACCGGTCAAGTGCGAGTTTGACTCGCACATGAAGGGTTCCGTACGATCTGCCCGGGGGTGGAGGATAAATTCGAAAGAGTTACCTCGCCCCCGGGCACTCAAGGCAGGGAGGAACAGGGGTGGGTTTTAGTCAGTAAGAGTCTGACACGCCCTTCCGCTCCAACCTAGAGCGGAAGAAGTCATGAGATGATTTCCCACCCAACCAAAAAAAAAAAAAAAAGGTTTCCGTACGATTTTATTATTTGTTGTTACAGCGGCAACAGAAATACACATTCTGTGAAAATTTCAACTGTCTACCTATTACGGATCATGAGATACAGCCCTCTGACAGATAAGACGGACAGTGGCGGCTTAGTAATAAGGTCCCGTTAGTTACCTTTCCTTCCGGCCAAGTGCGAGTCGGAGTTGCACACGAAGAGTAAAATAAAATAAAAATTATGATAGTAGGGGACTATCATAATTTTTATTTTATTTTCTGACGAAAATATAAATATCGCGTATAGCCTATGTAATCTATCTCTGTGCCAAATTTCATCCAGATCCATTCTGGCTGAATGGACCTGGTGTAATTGTTATTTTTTTTTTTTAGTTTTGGCTTCGCACGGTTTGTGCATTTGGCCAGTGTCAAGTTAAGAAAGTATTTAGTTTTAGATACAGAATACTCTCACTTTTTTCACCATTAGAATGCAGATGTAACACATTCTAATGTTTTTGCAGTATTTGGGAGCAAATGAGTCGAGTCGACCTTCTCGGCAAGCTTCGCTGAGGTAGTCAATACTACGACAAAATTATCAGCCCTATTTTACCGAGATCGCGCCTGTTTCAATGATTCCACATATTGTCCAGATGCGTAGACACTTGAGACACAAATTTACACCAATTTTACATCACAATATCCACTAGGATCAATATGCGAATAATTAAAACAGCCACTGAACTTCACTCGAAAAAATCCCGCCAAAAAAAAACTGTAATTGAGTTGAGTTATAAACATCCATCCAAACTTTCATATTATTAATAATATTAATAAGAAGTAGGATTATAAATTATTATTATAGTGTTTATCAGTATAAAGTACATGTAGATAATAATGTTCTAATTGGTACTAAATTAACCCAGTTAGAAGGACATTGATTGATGATTGTACTTTGAACTGAATCTTCACAAAATAACATCATGCTTGTGTTCTCGATGGGTAGGCAGAGGTCTTTAAGGTCTCACATTTTGCCAACAACAGCTGAATGTATTTTCTAGCTGACCTGAGCCTTTAGACAAAACCGACTTCCGAAATTAAAGTTATTTTGCACTTTTTTTGGAAGTCCGTTCGATTTTTTGAAAAAATGTTTTTATTGTAAGTTCCTAAAAGTAGGTTAACGCATGTTTTCATCGACTGTACATGGACTTGACCAATAGCGTATTTGGCGAATCTCGTAATTGGACAAAAAGACGATTTGACGAATTACAGCTTTGACCAATGTTGTTCAACCCATACTCTTCTGTAAACGTTAACGCTAACGCTTCGTGCAAAATGTATGGCAACGACATTACTGGGCGTGTGTCACGTGATAGTTCTCTCCGCAGGTAATGTCCTTGCCATATATTTTGCACAAAGTGTTAGCATTAACGTTTACAGAAAAGTATTTTGTCTAAAGGCTCTGGTAAACTCTACACAGCCTCAGAATCAATCTTCTTTTGAATCGATGGCTCCCTATCTTGGGCCCAGAACCCCATATCAATTGCAGGGTCTGTAGCGGGGTGCATGAAAGGGGCCTCCCCGAGTGGCGTTAAATATATCGTACTGCGATTCTAAACACCGCCCCATCCTGGACAGCTACGTCTTGCTGACTAATGTCACCACGATTGTAAACCCAAATGGCTTTCTTTTCAATCAATAAACAAAATGTCTGAAAAATGAATTATCAGCACAATTTTCTTTTTCATGAATTTTGACAATGTTTTAATAGTTATTCTACTATTCGGGGCAGAGACAAATACAACAAATCAAAGATCATAAACATCAGTCCAGCCCTTCTTGAGTTATAAATGGTGGAACTAATCAGACTTTGTTTTATATAAAAATAAATGAAAAATAAAACAAATATGTAAATAAATACATAAAAAAAATAAAATCAAAAAAATAAAATCAAAAAAATTAAAAAAAACAAAAAATTAAAAAAAAAAAAAAAAATGTTTAAATTGTTTTTCTTTCTTTTTCTTTTTTTTATATAGATAGATAGACTACCTGACCCGGCAAACATAGTTCTGCGATAAAAAAATGGGAGGTGGGGGTAGGAGAGTGAAAAATACTTTACAACCTATTCTCATACCTACCAAATATACAAAAAAATATTCCATTAAAATAGGTCAAGTTGTTTCGGAGGAGTGCAACCACAAACACCGTGCCACAAGATTTTTATACATATATTAGATAGATATAGTTTTTATTGTAAGTACACCAAGAAAATAAAATGCAAAATCTTTAACTAAAAAACATACAACTAGGGCTACCTGGAATGGATAGAGACTGTTTGACTTCACAGACATTTTGATACAATCTCCCCTAGTCTACATTTTTGATGATCAGAAGCTGTTATTTAATATTCACAATTTTAGAGCACTAGCAGATAGACAGACAGAACAAAATAATTTTTAAAAAAATCATAAACTATAGCGTTCTTCCACTGCTATCTCTTTTTAGCTTGATATTCAAAAAAGTTTTAAACTTACTAGATTAATTAGAATGCCTAATTATGATTTGATTAACATGGTTTGGTTTTATAAACTGGAGTCAAATTAGAAATGATATCAAACTATTTATTGCCAGTTAAATAGGCCCCAAAACAAGGATCATTCACGTCATTTGAAGAATTTGGTGATGCAGTCATCATACTATAACCTTTTTAATTAATAGAGTATGTTCTAGTTGGATCATAATCTTATAAGACGCAGTTTTTTACGGATACCTACATAAGATGGAGGTTTCGACACCTGGCCTTTCAGACCATCAGATTCAAAGATATTCTGCAAACAGTGCAAACCAGCCAGTGATACACATGGCCACAATCCTACCAACTGTTTATCAGCCGGCAGCAGTATGCGAAGAGTTCCGCATAGAATTGGACTTCGAATATCGAAAAAATGATTACGAAGATGCAATTAAAGAAATAATCCCACTATCTGTTATAAAATTACAGATAAAACAGTAAACCACGAACCAAGATGACTCATACACAAAATATAGAACGCATAGGACAATAACCTAACAAAAATACAATTGAATACAATATAGTATGAGAAAAAATAAATAAATATTCTTTTTTGCTCTACTGACCTCACGTGTTGTTGTCTTCGTCGTAAAAAAAAACGTTTTTATTTATTTTTTAATATAAAAATATTTACATACCTCGAAAAGTTTCAGTAGTATGTTCACATATAACCTTCGGACACCCAAAGATTTTCCAATTGAAGCAAGAAATATTATGCACAGAATTAAAAGTAACAACGGCGTGTACAATATAGATATAGCGACGGACACAAACGGCATGATTAACGCCATTTTGAAGACTGATTGATTTAATTGAGTGATTTGATAGCGAATGAGAAATCGCCGGGTGTTCATTCATTCGTAGGCTGTCAAATTGTCAAAATTGCGTTTTGTTTGTTGTCGTTGTGAAATGAACATGGTCAACGAATCATAACGTAAATATTGCGACTTGCAGACTTTATGATTTATAAATAAGGGGTATAGTTACGAATATTATTCATAAAATTCAACAAGCTAAAGTTTAACAGAAGCAGTTCAGTCCACTCATCAATAGCATTACAAAACTTTTTCAGCTGATTTCTGTCAAAAAACGTTTAATTATTACTTTTTCTACTAAAATCAATACAAAACAACGTAAAATTAGTTTTTTGTTTTAATATTTTATTTGGACATTCAGTTAAAAACATTTCAAGAATTTTAATTAGATTTGAAACAATTAATACAAACTTATTTTCTTTAACTTGACAGACAGCTCCTGACAAAAATTGACAATTGGCAACCCCACCCAGTCATAACCTCTACGGCAAAATCGAATCTTGGGATTTTTCAATAAATCCTATTTGGATTTTCGAGTCCCAGATATTTAAAAATCAAAATGTCTGAGCTTCCCTATGGACCCCCAGTGCGAGTATCGCCACTCATCAGGGTAAATACATCAATTTTGTAAAACATTTTTTCTCACAAAAACCAGCATTATGTAACACAGTGTTTTCGAACTGGAATTCGTAATTTAAAGTGATTTTTCTTTTCAAAACTGCGTTTTGTGTAAAGAGGCATAAAACCCTTCTTTTTCATGTGATATTGACAGTGTTGTGTTCAATAATAAATAGGTTTTTTATAATATTAACCTTGCATTTTGCTTGTCCATTGGTTGGAGATTCAGAAACACTGTAATTTTAGTCTTCAAATAAAACAAGGCACTAATATTAGTCTCCTACCCTAGATTTATCCATATTAATAGTCTGAACCATGGCTATGTCTTTGACAAAACAGATTTTAGGTCTGCCTTGCTGACAATTGATTTTGAATCGGTTTGCTGGGACATTTTACAGAGTCAGGACTTTCCAGTCTTGACAACAGTTATTATTGTTTAAGACAGAACTTAAATTACTGTTTCATTAGATTAGTCTAAAAAGTTATTGTGCAGCTAGTAAAGTGTGCTAATAGTCCAAAAATTATAATGCTACACAATTTCACAATAACGTACCTACTTCCATTATTGCATTTTTTATACACAAATCTGTCTCTGTCGGTCTCTGTGACAAATAAATATATGCTACACTGCTAACAAAGATAAAAAAGTCTACGTCTAATAAAAAGAAAACATCACTCCACAAACTGACCAAACAATTTCACTAAAAGCTTCCCTCACCCATTCCAGTTCGGCCGCTGGTCATTCCTTGCCACCGGCATCCTGTACGGAGCCTTCCACCAGAGTCGGCTGACCAAGCGGGAGACCAAGCTCCGGGAGATCGAGGCCAAGGAGAAGGTGGTCAAAGATGAGAAGTTGAAGAAAGAGAAGGCGATTGCTGCAGCTGGTATGTTCATGTTTTGTATCTTAGGCCCTCCATAGACAGATTGCTGCAGAGCTGTCGAGACCAACTGCACGAGAGCAGTTGTGTTTCGGTTGGTGCCTCCATAGATAGACTGCTTGGAGCAGTCAGTGGCGACAGCTTCAAGCAGTTGATATAATTTTGAAAGACATACTTTCGAATTTATAATGTTAGTATGAATAGTATACGGTGTGTAATGGAAAGGGGTGGTCATATTTTCGACAATTCTTCTACCCATGGTAATGAACAAATTCGTTCAAGGAAGACAGTCAATAGGGAATATGCATGTAATTTTTTTTTCACTTTAAGCAATAAAATACAATACTAGAAACTAAAAAGAATTATTTAAAAATAAATTCAAGCACTGCATGACGCTCAAAAAAAGTATTTAACTCCTACAATTTTCTACTACACTTCTAACGTCCGCGTCCGTGACTGTCAAAGCTGTACTGTGATGTCACTTACCTCGATACGCCTTGTTTACATCTTATTTTTTATCCTTAAATGAATAAATTTACTAATTGTATGTGCTTAGGTCAAGCAGAAATTGCAATTTCAATATTATAATAAAATTTTAGTGAAATTTAACATACTTTTTACAAATAAGTGTTACTTTGACTCATATATTTTTTCATTACTACCAGCATAATTGAGAAATTTATTGTTAGTTAAAGTATATTTAAAAAAGTTTTGAATTACTTGCATATATATTCCCTAAAAATTGATTATGACTTTCTTTAATAAAGTGGTTAATTTCTTTGGCCCCGCACACTATTTAAAATGTGACCACATATTTCCGTTACACCCAGTGGAGTAATAACAGTCGCACGGGTCGATCCATCAGGTTAATCTATGCTTGCCGGGGTTGATCTATGGATGGGTGACCATCTTTACATACCGAGACTCCTCCGTGCCTCGGAAAGCACGTTAAGCCGTTGGTCCCGGCTGTCAATCGTGGATCTTTGACAGTTGTTACGGGTCGTCAGAAGCCCGAAAGTCTGACAACCAGTCTTACCAAGGAGTATTATATTACCTAGTAACTGGGTTGTAGAGGTCAGATAGGCATTTGCTCCATGTAAAATACTGATATTCAGGCAGAGTAGTACTGAGAGCTACATTATGGTTTAAAGATAGTTAAGTAGTTATTTATCATCATTGCCTCATGTTTAATTTGATCAACATCAAAATAAAATTAATTTTGTACTTATTCATTTCACTTAAATTAGAAACCATTTTATTAGAAATAGCCTCTCAGAAATTCGGAATCCATATAGACAAGCCCTTTGCAAAACAAAGAGCTGAAAGATTTCTTATGACATTGAATAATTTACTTATCATCAACAGGAACAGCAAATAGTGCAAGGTTGTACAAACATCAACTGAATCATCAAAGAGCTCCTCAGTACCTTGTGGAACATTTTAAACTTAAAGGTTCTGAAAATAAGGTTTATTCTCGCACCACAACACACCCATATTATCGAAAAAGATGGCAATAATTTTCTAATGTGATTTTTTTTTTCTATTTTCAGCCGAAATCAAAAACCTGGAAGAAATTATTTCCCCTGCTAAAAAGTGAACACCTCGGGACTAAATACTAGTTATAAGTGAATAGTGTTCGTCGCCATCATGAAAAGTGTTGCCGATTTAGAAAATTCTTATTTTTTTGAACTGGCAACTTTATTCCATCAGTAAATTATGTTTTTTGCAATATAGGTGATTATTATAGATTTTTTGTTTTATTTCTCCTAGAAAACTTCACGACTGTACTCTCTGAAAGTAAAAATCGTGCCCTTGTATCTCCCGTGAGCGCCCTTGTATCCATCCACCCATCTTGGTACTCTGTGGCAAGCCCCATGATAAAAGGGAGACCTTTTTGTTAAAAATCCACACTGCAGCAGATTGGATTTTACGGTTCCGTACCCGAAGGGTAACCATCGGGACCCTATTGCTAAGCCTCCGTTGTCCGTCTGTCTGTCAGCAGGCTGTATCTCATGGTCCGTAAATGGTAGACAGTTAAAATTTTCACAAATAATGTGTATTTCTGTTGCCGCTATAACAAAATTAAAGGTAGCGCCCGGCTCCACTACTCTTTTGTTCGCTTCGTTTTTTCGCTCGATCGTTATTATGGCAACAAGTTGACGCGTACAATCTTGTACGACGGTACAGAACCCTTCATATGTGAGTCCTACTCGCACTTGGCCGGTTTTTATGAGAACCAACTACAATGAATTTGTCCGGACCCGGGAAACTAACCCAAGACCACGCTCAGCAGTGGCGCTTGTTAATGCCAGTAGACTAGGCAGTCAATTCAATTTTCTAATTGTTGCACTGTCAAAACAAGAAAAAACTTAATCGGAAAATCAAAGTACGCGTAACGCCATCTATCAATGTAAGTTATAGTTATCAAGTAACGCCATCTACCGATGAAAAATGGAATCATAATGAATAGCTGTTGATTGCTGAAACTAGATGTCGCTGGGTGATACAGAGTCACGACATTATTTCACCTCGAAAAAAATTTGGTTCAATTAAATCTCAATAGATGACGTGATATGTATCGATTTCTTATTGAATTAAAGTTAATGTAATACTAGCGACCCGCCCCGTCTTCGCACGGCTGCAATGTTTCTATTTCGATTTCCCAAAATTTTCTTTCTAAACCTTTTCCTATTACGAATATATCAAAAAATGATTTAGTTAAATAGGTGGTAGTAGGCAAAAGTACCAAAAACGGCCGTTTCTGACACTTTTGCCTACTACTTTGGATACGAAACATTCTAAGACCTATTTTAACAACGTAAAAATACTTTATCCTCTTTGTAACAAACGTGACGTTGGATTCTTTAATATTTATTTTCTATGCTATGCTACGATTTTTTATTCAATGAGGGCGCCACTTGGTCGGTAAGTAGTAGACCCTTAATTCAACTTGCAAGCCGTGTCTGCTGTCGGGCCTGTCCGGCACACCTCGTTAGATAACACCATCTAACGAGGTGTGCCGGACAGGCCCGTACGCGGATAAATATCCAGCTGCCTGCCGAAAAACCGGGTCCGTCTCACTAGCCCCATTGATCAGTCCCATGATGGGATAAGTGGGATTATATGTCCCACTAGTCCCATGGGACAACTGATACTAAAAGAAAAAAAAATTATGTCCCAACCGTAGTTACGATTCTTTTGAGATGATACGCTACCAGCAGCACTCCTTTTTTTCAAACAGCGATGCGTTTTTTTTTTGGGGTGGGAAATCATCCAATGACATCTCCCACTCTAGGGTGGAGCGAGAGGGCGTGTCAGACTCTTACTGACTAAAACCCACCCTTATTAGGTTGACATACGAAAACCGACCTTAAGGCCTACCTCCCCATAAGTGGCGTCCTCATTGAATAAAAATTCGTATCTTAGCATAGAAAATAAAGATTAAAGAATCCAATGTTGCGTTTGTTGTAACACATAAGATAAGGTATATTTACGTTGTTAAAACAGGACTCAAAGTGTTTCGTATCCAAAGTAGTAAGCAAAAGTGTCAAAAACGGTCGTTTCTGGTACTTTTGCTTACTACTTTGGATACGAAATACTTTGAGTCATGCTTCCACAACGTAAAAATACCTTATCCTCTTTGTAACAAACGCAACATAGGATTCTTTAATCTTTATTTTCTACGCTTTGCTACGGTTTTTTTAACCGACTTCAAAAAAAGGAGGAGGTTCTCAATTCGACTGTATTTTTTTTTTATGTGTGTTACCTCATAACTTTTCACTACGTGAACCGATTTTGAAGATTTTTTTTTATTTGAAAGCTGTTGCTTCACATGTGGTCCCATTTTAATTTGGTGATGATCTGATGAAGAACTTCGGAGATACACAATGGAACTCTTCAATAAATGATAGCAAACCTTCCAGATTTGCTGCAATCGCATGTCTGTATATTGTTTTCACCACTTCACAACATTACATCACGCTGATACGCTCTGAAGGGGTATACAGATTTGTACAGTTCACTCTGATACACCCTAATTTCACCAACTATGTTCAAATTCCCTATTTTTGGGGCTATCAATTCGGGCATAACTTAACTATTAATTTAGTTTTAGAATGAGGTACAACAACTAAAAAGTGAAAAATAAAAACTTTTTACAAAAAAAATACAACCGACTTCCATAAATAAAACTAAAAAATGCAAAATAACTTTAATTTCAGAAGTCGGTGTCAAATAACGAAGAAACCAAACTAAAAACACCGACTTCCGAAATTAAAGTTATTTTGCATTTTTTAGTTTTATTTATGGAAGTCGGTTGTATTTTTTTGTAAAAAGTTTTTTATTATTCAATGAGGGCGCTACTTGGCGGCTATATACGCCTTAATTCCCTGCCCTGAGTGAACAGGGGTGCGGTAACTCTATTTCGAATTTATCCACAACCCCTGGGCAGGGAAATAGCGATGCGTCACGAACTCAAATTGTTCCTAAAATAATAATATTTGAGGTAAGTAACTATTTTGCTTCGCAATCAGGATTGGATATTTTTATTAATAAAAATAAACTTTTTTACAAAAAAAAAAACCGACTTCCAAAAAAGAAAATACACTACAAATGAAAAAATAACTTTAATTTCTGAAGTCGCTGTCAAAAAACGAAGAAATAACATGCAAACACCGAGAAAGATAGAGTTACCGTACCCCTGGGCACTCAGGGCAGGGAAGGAACAGGGGTGGGTTTTAGTCAGTAAGAGTCTAACACACCCTCCCGCTCCACCCCAGAGTGGGAGAAGTCATTGGAAGATTTACCATCCCACAAAAAAAAAAACGCTTCGCTATTTGAAGAAAAGGAGTGTTGCTGATAGTGTTATCATCTCAAAAGAAACGTAACTACGGTTGGGACATAATTTAATTATTTTTTTTAGTATCAGTTGTCCCATGGGACTAGTGGGGCATACAAGGTGTAACGGACAGGTGTGGTCTGTGGACTTTTTAGTTGAACCCCAGAACTAAAAATCCCAATAAAATGGAACGTGGAATTTAAACATACTCGTAATTGGAGAAAACCAAAACGTCATCGAGGTATACGTATTTTTCGTTTTTGTTCAGTTTTCTCAAAAAGCGCTGAAGCAATTTCGATAAAGTTTCGATAAAAATAATATGGGACCACCTCGGGAGTATATTCTTTCGGATACAAAAAGAATTTTGAAAATCGGTCCACAACTGGCAGAGAAATCGGTGGACATAAAAAAAACATACAGTCGAACATAGAACCTCCTCCTTTTTCGAAGTCGGTTAAAAAGGAAGATATTTTGATTTCCAGTTAAATAAAATCCTTGTATGAACTGCTCCTGCTTATCGAATTTAGTAAAATTCTTCAAGGAAATCTTAGTATTCTAAGCGGTGAAGAAAGTAGAAAGAAAAAGAATTTATTTGCCACAAATTAACGACATACACAACAACACACACACACACGGTGAACACATTGGTCGCTTTCTTAATAATCAGCCAGATATCGTTACCACTTTACCACTGCTGGGTAACAGGATTCTTTTCTGTGAGAGAGACTAGGCCATATTCCTCCACGCGGCCCCATTTGGAATCGATTTAAAAAGTGTGGCAAAGTGTTGGATTCGTTTAGTTGGTGAAAGACTTTTTCTAGCTGTGCTGTTCGCATTCAGTAAAGAACATGTTAAGAAAAAGGCGCCTTTTCAACAAAACTGACAGTTGACAGATGACAAGCTGACAATTTTATATACAGGGGGTAAAAAGACACATTACAGAGCCGTTAACTATTTACGCATACTGTACGTCTAACAAAGTAGTTTTGCGGCAAAATTATTGCTGGGAAACGACTTTTATTTTTAGGTATGAAAAATAAAACTATTTTTTATTCCGCGCAATGTAACGCGAACACAGGCAACCCTGGAGTTCAATCCCGCCTCTTCGCTCTAAGCCACGCAGGTACTTGTCAGATACGTTTGATATTCATTGTGTTTCGTAACTGCAAATACGTAATTTCGAAAAAAAAAATCGTGAATTCAGGTAACGTTTGTTTGGAAAAAAGTTTAGTAGTAACACTTAGAATTCATTTTCGTAAAAAAGTTAAAAAAAAATGCGACTTTGACCTTCAATATCTTCAAAACCAGTGGATTCCGAGGTATGGTTTAGTGGAAAAAAATTATCCAAATAATGGGTAGATTATGTGGCTTTCGGCTTCGGAAACTGTCTTTTTACCCCCGTTATTATGTTTTATTCATACTTTTTCTGCAAAAATTTACATAAAAGTAAGTATGCATTTGGACAAATTGTGTCACATTGTGTGTGTGTGTTGTGTTGCCTAGTAGATATACCTAACTCTCAGCGATAAGACCGTCGTTGCATCCATCAAAGTATCCATACAATTAAGAATATTGTAAAGAGTAGATAGGTAGTTAGGGTCAACTCACACTGAAAGAGCGACGAAGGGCAGTTTCAGTGTCATAGAAACTCGAGTCGCGCGGATGCCCGCGGCGCCGCGGGAATCCGCGCGACTCGAGTTTATTTATTTATTTATTTATGCACACACAAAAATAATTACAAGAGAAAAATGAACAAATACAGATAGAAGAGCACAAAGGTGCTGCTGCGGTGGTGGTGCGAGTTGTTTCTCATGCGATAATAAGTATTGTAGTAATGATAATAAAGCTAAAATTCATATGACACTGAAACTGCGCTGCCCTTCGCCGCTCTTTCGGTGTGAGTTGACCCTTAGTGTTACAATTTTGAATGTGAAATCAGTATATATTTAACTTTATATCTATCATTCTATTATTATCAGTTACATTAAAAATAGAGCCTCAGTGTTGATTTTTCATTAGAACACGGTCGAACCAATTGCAGAGCTTGCGCAGTACCTCGTAGGTATTTTGAGTAGTCATGAAATCACTTGTTCTACTGACCTCGGTCGCGAAATAGAGCGCAATGATAAAGACGTTCACAACTACCCACGCGCGTTGACAACAGTCATTTGACGTCAGAGAGTAATAACCCAACTGTTTGTTTTGTGAGTTTATAATATTTAAGACACAAAGCACGGAGACACCATGCTTCTAGACAAGGTGTTGTCAACACATATCATACAAAGCAACCATGGCAGTGGGGATTTTTTAAATTGATTCCTAGTGGATATTTTGATGTAAAGTTGGTGTAGTTTTGTATCACAAGTGTCTACGCAACTGGACAACATGTGGAATCATTGAAACAGGCGCGATCTTGGTAAAATGAAACTTGCCGAAATGGCTGACTCCATACATTTGCTGCCAAATACAGCAAAAGCAGTAAAATGTGTTACATTCGCATTCTAATGGAAAACGAAGTGACTGTATTCTACATCTGAAAACTAAATAGTTTTTTAAGGCGCAGTCATATACATACGACTTGTAATGGTTTTTAATTGAACATCACGTCTAAACGACTAGTCTTATTTCTTTGAAAAATTATATGTACCTACGAGTAACTCTAGACAATTTCCGTCGTAATTTGATATGTGAATATTTGAAATTATTTTTTATAACATAGTGTAATTAATTTGTAAAGTTATGTCTAACGCGGATAAAAAATTGAGAATGACGCAAAAACTATAAAACTATAATGCGTATTTTTATGTAAATACCTATAACCATCATCATTTTTAAGATCATATAATTATTTATATTTTAGTATACGTGTTTTAGTAAAATACCTGTTGTTTTATGTATGTATAATCTATACATATAATAAATCTGTAGAAAAGTCATTTTTGTACATTGAAGAAATTGAAACAAAAAATAGCCAGCGTGTGAAAAGATAAGTAACAGAACCCATTTCCATCATTTTTGAAATTTTTGTCTGTTTGTCTGTTTGTCTGTTTGTTTGTGCGCACATCACGTAAAATCTACGAATTCAATGCTGACAATGTTTATATACAAAAATTATACGCAACTTGAGGATTAACTTAGTTTTTGTTTCATCGAAATCGGTTCACTCTATCAAAAGATATGATTAATTTAGTGAGTTCAAGAAGTAAAATATTACGTTACGCAATTAAGTATAGTACTTGCAACGACATCTTAAGACTAAAAATAGAACTAATGTTGATAGTTGAAATCTAAATCCGATAGATGGCGTTGTGCAAATGACGTCATTTTCTGAATCGCGGTGTTAAGATTTTCCGCGCGAGGATGACGTCCACCGTGTTTACTAGGCAAATTGGGTTTCGTTAGGTGTCTTAAAAGTTCTTGCGTGCGTCGTAAAAGTTCTTTGGTTGCTTGGTTTATCGATTTTCTAAATTGGTCGAAAAAAAAGTATTTGCTTATCTTATTGGTTTCGTTTGGTCAACTTTGGTCATTGGTTTGAAGTACGAAGTAAAGATTGTATTTGATTTACTTCGTAGTTTGAATCCAATAGTGCCAATCGTTATACAGTAAGTTAGTGTTGCCAATTCGTTGAGTCACGACCACGAACAGACGATACGTTGTCACACTAGACTGTTCGACGCACCGTTCTTTTAAGTTTGTAGGCTATTCAGTCATAAGTGTTGTTAGTTTTGTTTATTGCTTTAATTTTCCTTGAAAATGCCTCAAAGAAAAAAAACTAACCTTTCGCTGCGTAGCCGAAATGCGAAAAGGATGAGACTTTGTAGGTCTCAGGAATCGGAAGAAGATCGTGAAGCACGGTTATCTGCTAACCGAGAGCACATCGCTCTTTCACGTGAATCGGAAACGTTCACCGAAAGGGAGTCACGTTTAAGTTCACAAAGAACACGGACCGCGACTTTGCGGTCTCAAGAGAGTATCCAGGAACGCGAAGACCGGCTGTCTGCTGATCGGGAGCGCCACTCTCTCTCACGTGAGTCAGAGACATTCACAGAAAGGGAGTCGCGCTTAAGTTCGCAAAGAACTCGGACCGCGACTTTGCGTTCTCAAGAGAATATCCAGGAACGCGAAGTTCGGCTGTCTGCTGATCGGGAGCGCCAGTCTCTCTCACGCGAGTCAGAGACTTTCACAGAAAGGGAGTCGCGCTTAAGTTCGCAAAGAACTCGGACCGCGACTTTGCGTTCTCAAGAGAATATCCAGGAACGCGAAGTTCGGCTGTCTGCTGATCGGGAGCGCCAGTCTCTCTCACGCGAGTCAGAGACTTTCACAGAAAGGGAGTCGCGCTTAAGTTCGCAAAGAACTCGGACCGCGACTTTGCGTTCTCAAGAGAGTATCGAGGAACGCCAAGCACGTCTGTCATCTGACCGAGAGCGACACGCTCTCTCGCGCGAGTCTGAATCTCTCTCCCAAAGAGAAGAACGATTACAAATAGCTAGACATAACTATGTAGGTGTACAAAGAAACAATGAAAGTTATCTTGCATCTGAAAGGGAAAGAATAGATGAACTAAGACGAGCAGAAACAGCAGAACAACGTCAATCTCGCCTAGAAATAGAACGAGCTCGATACCATATGAATAGAGAAACAAATAGCGGAGCTGATGAGTCCATGGAAAATGACGATGCAAACATTTTATTACCTTGGGACAATAGGGAAAAATCAGGGTTCACATATTCGTCTAGAATTAATTATGCTGGCTTTACTTTCGTGGGTGACATGAGAGAAATTTGTAATTTTTGTCATGCTTTGAAATGGAGGAAAGAGACAGATGGAATGTGCTGCTCAAATGGAAAAATTGTTTTTCCAAATTTCCAAGATCCACCACACTTACTTAAAAGTCTCCTGAATGGCGATCATCCCCAGTCGAACCGTTTTTTGGATAATATTCGTTTATATAACAGTGCTTTCCAAATGACTTCCTTTGGGGCAAAACAAATAACGGAAGGACCGTTCATGCCAACCTTCAAAGTACAAGGTCAAGTTTATCACCTTATTGGATCTTTGCTGCCAGAAAATGAACCCAAATTTCTCCAAATTTATTTTGTATCCGATTACACGCAACAGCTCAATGTTAGAAATCACAATTTTCCCCAGCTCAATGCTGAGCTTTTGGGTCAACTTCAAGAATTGCTGCATCACGTTAACCAGTACGTTCGTGAATTCAAAGCTGCATTGGAGTCAATTCCACAAGGCAGCAATGATTTCAAAATTGTTATAAGTGCCGATAGACGTCCTGTGGGTGAACACCGTGGAAGACACAATGCACCCGTCGCAGATGAAGTTGCAGTTGTTTTAGTCGACCAGGAGTGTGAGAGACGTGATATCGTGTTGCGTACACGCGACGATCGCCTTCAACGCATTTTGGAAACCCACCGAGCTTACGACGCCCTGCAATATCCACTAATTTATTGTCATGGTGAAGATGGGTACAATTTTGGGCTGTACCAAGTGAACCCTACTACGAGAGTCACTAATTATCAAAAAAAAATATCTGCTCAACAATACTATTCCTACCTTTTACAAATAAGGCAAAACAGTTTCGTATATTTGCAACGATTTCGTGGTTTGTTCAGCCAATTTATTGTGGACATGTACGCAAAAATAGAAACTGAACGTTTAGTGTATATTCGCACTAACCAGCGACGGTTACGCGCTGAAGAATACGTGCACTTGCGGGACGCCATGCAATCAGATAATAACGTCGAAAACTTGGGTCGATTGGTTATTTTGCCATCCAGTTTCACAGGCGGTCCGCGGTATATGCACGAACGAACGCAAGATGCTTTTTGTTACGTCCGTAAATACGGCCGGCCGGACCTTTTTATAACATTTACAACAAATCCAAAGTGGACGGAGATTTGCCAGGCACTTCTCACAGGACAGGCGTCATACGACAGACATGACATTATTGCTAGGATTTTTCATTTAAAACTCAAAGTCTTGATTAATCTACTTACAAAGGAGAAAGTTTTCGGTTCAACTCTTTGTTTTATGTATAGCGTCGAGTGGCAAAAGCGTGGTTTACCCCACGCGCACATTCTTCTGTGGCTGGAAGAAAAAATTCGTCCCGATGCTATAGACAGTGTCATAAGTGCAGAATTTCCGGACTATAATGCAGATCCGATTTTGCATGACATAGTAAAAACACATATGGTTCACGGGCCATGTGGCCTCTTAAACAGGGAATCACCGTGCATGAAAGATGGTCAATGCTCAAAAAAATACCCCAGAGCACTGAAAGAACTAACTATGGCTGGGGAAAATGGGTATCCGCAATACCGGCGAAGATCACCGTCACAAGGTGGTTTCACAGCTACTGTCAGATTCCGTGGACAAGAAATAATTCTAAATAATAGTTGGGTGGTACCGTATTCTCCAGTTTTGTCAAACGCTTTTCAAGCACACATTAATGTTGAAATTTGTAATAGCGTCGAATCTATAAAATATATATGTAAATATGTTAATAAAGGTAGTGATCAAGCCATGATAGCACTAAGAAATAACAACCAATTTGATGAAGTGACAAGGTATCAATCTGGCCGATACATAAGCTCTTCGGAGGCAGTTTGGCGCATTTTGAGTTTCCCTATTCATGAAAGGTATCCGCCAGTCATCCATCTTGACGTGCACCTGGAAGGCGGGCAGCGAGTTTACTTTCAGCCAGAAAATGTGGCAGAAAGAATGAACAACCCAAGACAAACCACCTTGCTCGCATTCTTTCGCCTTTGCGAAAGAGACAATTTCGCTAAGTCTCTGTTGTACAATGAAGTGCCACATTATTATACTTATAACAAGCAGCAAGGTGTTTTTAATCACAGGAGACGTGGAACTGCTGTAGAAGGCGAGTCCGGCATTTTTAAAGAACACGTGATTGGAAGAGTATACACGGTGCACCCAAATAATGCAGAGTGTTATTATTTACGCCTTCTTCTTCACACAGTGCGAGGACCTACTTCTTTTGCTGAGCTCCGCAAAGTGGACGATATAGAATATCCCACATTTCAAGCTGCTTGCCGCGCACGGCATTTATTAGATGGCGATCAGCATTGGGATGATGCTTTAGCCGAAGCATGCGTCAGTGATAGTCCACATCGTTTGCGCCATTTATTTGCCATTTTGTTGACATTTTGTGGCCTATCGGACGCTGGGCAGTTGTGGCAAAAATATAAAGACGCGTTTGCCGAAGATTTTTTGAGACAGCAAAATATAAATAGTGAAACTTCTGACCAAGTACGTGAAAGCTGCCATAATAGGGCTTTGCTGGCTATACAAGATATAGTTACAAGTATAGGAGGGAACCCCCTCAGTCAATACGGCTTGCCGACACCGACAGTTGGTGGGGAACGAATTAATAGGGAGTATACATCTGAAATAAATTACAACCCCGAAGAGTTAGCAGAAATATTGCGAAATGGCTGTTCAAATTTGACGACAGAACAACGTCAAATCTTTGATAGAGTATGCTGTAGTGTAGAACATTCATTAGGAGAAATGCTGTTTTTAGATGCACCTGGTGGAACAGGTAAAACTTTCCTCACTAAAGTTATCTTGGCTCAAATAAGGAGCCAAAACAAAATTGCCCTTGCCGTCGCTTCCTCAGGAATAGCTGCCACTTTATTACCAGGAGGAAAAACTGCACATACAACATTTAAAATACCAATCGACTTGGACCGCACAGAAAACCCTGTTTGCAACGTGTCTCGCAATAGTGATAAAGCAAGGGTTTTACGCGATTGCGCCCTTATCGTTTGGGACGAGTGTACGATGGCAAATCGTAAAGCTGTGGAAGCTGTAGATAGAACGTTGCGAGATATAAGACAAAATGACCGACCGATGGGAGGCTTAACGGTGCTATTCTGTGGAGACTTCAGGCAGACACTCCCTATAATACCCAGAGGAACGAGGGCCGATGAAATAGGTGCCTGTTTAAAGAGCTCTATTTTATGGCGTAGTGTCATATTAACTAATTTGAGCTTTAATATGCGAGCATATTTGGGAGGTGACGCAAACGCGCAGGTTTTCTCAAATTTACTACTTCAAATTGGTAACGGCACATACCCGACTCAAGAAGGAGGTAAAGTAACTTTAGTCGAAAGCCTGTGTTCTTCTGTTGCCTCACAGCAGGAACTCATTTCCTCTGTATACGGAGATCCATCAGAGATCTCGAACCATGACGCTGCTTGGCTATGCCAACGAGCTATTTTGGCACCTCGCAACGACCAAGCAGCAGCAATAAATTCTCAAATATTGGTACATGTTTCTGGAGAAAGTAGGGAATATTTATCTATTAACACGGTTTTAGAAGAAGGAGATGCCACCCACTATCCAGTAGAGTTTTTAGACTCTCTAAATACACCAGGTCTTCCAGCACACAAAATTTATTTAAAAGTCGGAGTACCAATCATTCTACTCAGAAATTTAAGCCCACCAAAACTATGCAATGGAACTCGGTTGAGAGTAACAAATCTCCAACGAAATGTCATCGAAGCCGAAATCTTAACAGGTTGCGGCTCCGGTGATGTTGTTTTCATTCCCAGGATACCCATTATCCCCAATAATTTTCCGTTTACTTTCAAACGTGTGCAATTTCCTGTAAGCCTCTGTTACGCTATGACTATTAATAAAGCCCAAGGCCAGACGTTATCCGTTGCGGGTGTAGACCTTACTTTTGATTGTTTTTCACACGGCCAACTCTATGTTTCTCTATCACGTGTTAGCAACCCAAACAACCTTTTTGTATATGCTCCGGGTAATTCCACCGCTAACATAGTATATAGAGAAGCATTAACGTAATCAACTATACCAAAGTCAGGACTCTTATCTAAATCATCAAAAAGGTGATATACTCTTATCTAAACGACGTTGTTTTGTTCTCGACAACCACGCGAACGAAGTCGCGGGCACAGCTAGTAAAATTAATAAATTAATAATGCGTCTAATTTCGGACAGTGCTCCGAACCACTCAAGGTCGTTGGCAGCTAATAGTGCCTTAATAAATCTGTGACTCAAGAAGCCAAATGAAATTACTGCAGAGCCTTAGATTATTTTATTTTCGTAATGCCGGCTCTTGATCTCGATGACTTCTGATGGAAGGCGAAGTACATATACACGCTTAGTTTGAAGGCTCAGAGTTATGGGTGGTAGGGAACACAGACGCTGGTAGAGCGTTCCACGTTTTGGCTGTGCACCTAGTAAATCAATCTGCCTAGCCTTTTCCCAACTATCTATCTACTTTTTTCGATTTCCTGAGGGATCGGTCTATCCGAGTAGTCATAGATGGCTGCTCGTCCGGACTGCTGGCTATTAATGCCGGTGTTCCTCAGGGGTCGGTGCTCCCGGCAACATTATTTTTGCTGCATATTAACGATCTGCTAAAACCCGGTACCTTTGGGTATGCAGACGACAGCACTGTTGCCGAGAGATACGTGCCTGACGCACGAGTTAGTGGGTCTCAGGTCCGGTCTTTCCGAGAGGCTATGGTTGGGCGCTTGAACTTGTCCTTGCAGGCTGTCTCAGAATGGGGCGATGCCAATCTGGTTAAGTTCAGTGCTGCTAAGACCCAGGCGTGTCTTTTTTCTGCTAAAAGGAGCCAATTTCACCCGGCTCCATCTTTCCGAGGTGTAACCGTGCCGATAACCGACCAACTTGATCTTCTTGGTGTTACTTTAACATCTACCCTCAATTTTGGTCCCTTCATAGAGGCAAAGGCTCAAGTGGCTGCCAAAAAGTTGGGGATCCTCGCAAAGGTGAGACGATACTTCACGCCGGAACAGCTGCTCCAACTCTATCAAGCGCAGGTCCGATCGTGTATGGAGTACTGCTCTCATCTTTGGGACGGATCTGCAAGATACCAGCTTGATGCCCTTGAGTCAATTGAGAGACGAGCCAAGAGGATCATCGGCAATGATAGGCTCGTTGAGTCGAAACTCCAAAGTCTTGAACATAGACGCCGAGTTGCTAGCCTGTCGGTTTTCTATCGATTACATTTTGGGCAGTGTGCGACGGAATTGCATGATTTGATTCCGCCAAGCCCGTTTCATCAAAGGACCACAAGACGTACGGCGAAGTGCCACCGGTTCATGGTGGACATCCCATCCATACGCACAAAGCCTTTTGAGAAAACATTCATTGCGCGTACAGCTAGGCAGTGGAATTCTCTGCCGGAGTCTGTTTCCTGTAAGCTACAACCTGGGAGTCTTTAAGTCAATAGTAAATAGGTTACTTCTAGGCAAGCGTGCTCCATCTTTGACCACATCATCGCTTACCATCAGGTGAGATAGTGGTCAAACGCGAGCCTATCAAACATTAAAAAAAAAAAAATCTTGGGGTCGGCTTCCAGTCTAACCGGATGCAGTTGAATACCAGTATTTTACATGGAGCGACTGCCTATCTGACCTCCACAACCCAGTTACTGGGTAATACGATACCCCTTGGTAAGACTGGTTGTCAGACCTTCGGGCTTCTGACGACCCTTAATGACTGTCAAAGATCTACGTTTGGAAGCCGGGACCAACGGCTTAGCGTGCTTTCCGAGGCACGGCAAGCGTATGGATCGACCCGTGCGGCTGTTATTACTTTAGTCACATATTACTTTAGCCACGAGCTCCTCCTCCACCTAGAAAATGTGGAGGAGAATCGTTTATTGCGACTAGTCGGTATATCAACTCACAATTTAGGACACATTAAGACGCAGTTATACGACTTTTAGAGGTTTTGAATTGAACATCACGTCTTAAGGACTAGTTTTATGTCTTTGAAAAAAAATATTTGTTACTCTAGACTATATTTGTCGTAATTTGATCTAAGAATATTTGAAATAATATGTTTAAAACATAGTGTAATTAATTTGTAAAGATATGTCTAACGCGGATAAAAAATTGAGAATCACGCAAAAACTATAAAGCGTATTTTTATGAAACCTTCACGATTTTAAAGTTCATTTAATTATTTATAATTCAGTCTCAGCGTTTTAGTTTAAAACTTGTTGTTTTATGTGTAATAAATAAATAATGCGTCTAATTTCGGACAGCGGTCTTTGATGGGCGACTCCTATTACTGGGTGGACATACGACGCGTTACGTGAGCTCGGCGCAGAACACGCAAGCTAACCACTCAAGGTCGTTGGCAGGTAATAGCGCCTTAATATTAGTGTTTTATCCATGGTGCTTGGCAACTGGGCTCAGCCCAGTAAACTTGCAAATGGTGCAGATTCTTTAGTTCAATAACGAAATTAAAATGAGAGAATCGCTATCTTTTACTAAAAGGCAGTGCGAGAAAAGGACGGCTATAACTATGAACTAAGTTAGTGATGTCAAACTAGTTTACGCCTTGCGCTTAACCGTGTTTTTATCGACATGTTTTTACGTGTACCCTTAATTTTCATGAAAATTGAGTTCAACTAAATTTGACAGCTCTAGTTAACGTCCGTTTCTTTCTTGTTTTATAAGAGAGAAAAAGATAGCAATAGCCTAAATTAAGTTTAGTGTGCCTATTGGCCTAGCTTTGTTCTGTCTCCTGCTTAATAAGGAGGGAAGCGGAAATTATGTTTTATTCTTACTCCTCTCTGTTCTTTTCTGATTTTCGTTGCGAGACCCAAAACAGTTTAATACTTAAGTCTATATGGGCACACCAGTGTGCCAGTGCGAAAATGCCGTCTGTCTTGCCAAAAAAAAAAAAAAACAATGGGTTGCACTCCGGGACCGGCAGAAGTGAAAACTTGAACATTAACGTTGTGCATTTTTGAATATTTTGGAATCGTCTTACAAATTTCCGATCAGGTCACGTGTCCTGACGCGAGTTTAACTTTTTATACCCATCCCAAGAAAAGTGCTCAACGCCGCTAAAAAAGTTTTCAGTTCAAGAATTGCCAAAAACCCGATTCACGCGTTTTAAACCTTTATTACTATTACGCAGGGTCTTTAGACCTGTGGCAAGGCTTACACACTCAGAACATAACATAGTCTGTAGTTACACGATGGCCGACTGTCAACGAGGCTTGACAGATGTTGACGTTTGACGCGCGCAGGGCCTGAGGGGTCTTTTCTCCAGGACTCGTCGAGCTTCATTTGCCTCGGCGTTTTTCTGTTGGTTCTGGCTTTTAGAAGTTGCAGTGGTTGGGAATAGTGTGGCATGCTAGTAAAAAAAAAGCGGACTACCCTGTAGGTGGGAGGGACATATTATGGTGATACGGTATTGACAGGGAGATGGTGAGATCAGCCCCCTAGCCAGGTTGAGAATAAATTCGAAACAGAGTTACCTCGCCCCTGGGCACTCACGGCAGGGAAGGAACAGGGGTGGGTTTTGGTCAGTAGGAGTCTGACACGCTCTCCCGCTCCGCCCAGAGCGGGAGATGTCATTGGATGATTTCGCAACCCACAAAAAAAAAAGTCCCCCTTGCCAATAAAGTTTTCTAATAGCGTTGACGCTAACGCTTAGTTCAAAATGTATGGCAATGACATTATCTGCTATAATTCACGTGACAATTTTCTCCGCAGGTAATGTCATTGCCATAGATTTTGTAATAAGGCTTATTACGCGTAAACGATAATAGCACCAGAGCCTTTAGACAAAATACTTTTCTGTAAACGTTAACGCTAACGCTTCGTGCAAAATCTATTGCAAATACATTACTGGGCGTGAGTCACGTGACAGTTCTCTGTCTAACGCTTCGTGCAAAACGTCGTTGCCATACATTTTGCACGAAACACTAGCGTTTAAGTTTACAGAAATGTATTTTGGCTAAGAAGGCAGGCCCGCGAGTCGACGGCGCGTTGTGTTCCACGCGCGCCTCAAAGAGATGAGTGTCAGCCACCACTGACGGGGCCCATCGTGGCCGGTGCCTGCATACCTAGGGGTAGCGGATAAAATCTGAAAATGAGTTACCGCACCCCTGGGCACTCAGGCAGGGAAGGAACTGGGGTGGGTTTTAGTCAGTAAGAGTCTGACACAAAGAGCGGGAGAAGTCATTGGATGATTTTCTACCCCACAAAAAAAAAGGATAAACTATAATAGAAAAGTTATTTGGCTAGGGGGGCAGGTTGTATATAATAATCTTGTCGGTGTAGTAATAGCGAAAATCTATGTCCGTAACCCGCTGTAGTCATTAGGAAAATAGTCTATTTTCGAACAATTATTTACAACACGTTTCGAAAATAACAAGCGATTTGGCAATTTGACACAAATCCACGCTGTTTTGTTTTGTTTGGCATTCAATACTTAGGATAATTAGTGTAATTGCATGCATATTGAGTACCTATTTTGGCCCAATGTGGAAACCACGCACGTAGAGGTACCCGGGCCTGCGGACGGCGAACAGTGGGTAGCTCGCCGTCCGATTAGCACCAGGCCCGAGAGTCGACGCCGCGTAAGGGTAGCGGATAAATTCTGAAAATGAGTTACCGCACCCCTGGGCACTCAGGCAGGGAAGGAACAGGGGTGGGTTTTAGTCAGTAAGAGTCTGACACGCTCTCCCGCTCCACCCTAGAGCGGGAGATGTCATTGGATGATTTCCCACACCACAAAAAAAAAAAACGCACGTAGACCAAAAGGAAACCTCCTTTTGGTTTGCGTGCGTTTTTTTTTCTCGGCGCCGACTCAAAATTAGTTTATATAAAATTTGATATTTTATTTAGGTAAATAAGCTCATTACTCAAGACTTAAAAGGTTTATTTATTTTTTGCTTTTTAGTTCTTTTTCGTCGGTTAATTTTTTTGTTAAAAAGTTTTTTATTTTATGATTTTTTGTGGCTTGCATCATCTTTTAACACTCTGAGGCTAATTTCTAATTCTTAATCATTCCTCTTGCCACTGAGCTGATGATATAACCATCCTTCTATGAAGTTCCCAGGATATTGACTAGTTGAGGTACCCCCAATATTGTAAGATATCTTTTCTTCAAAGCATATTAAGTGGTATTTGTCACTAAAACCAGTTTTTATATCTAACTTCTATTGTTTAGGAAAGTTATGGTTTCCATCATCAGCTCAGTTTCATGATGTGATGGTTCCTAAATACAAATACCTGATTGAGTTATGAAAAATAGACAGAAACAATATCCGTGACCAATTTTCGAGGTTCTTTTTGAACTTTTTCAGGATCCCATGATCAGATCCTAACGTCCTTGACATGGGACCACCCTTAAGGTATACCCTATCTAAGCAAAAAAGAATCATCAAAATCGGTTCATAAATGACGGAGTGAGGGCTGAACATACACAAAAAAAAAAAATATATATATATATATACATACGGTCGAATTGAGAACCTCCTCCTTTTTTTCGTTGGTTAAAAAGTGAAAAATAAAAAACATTTTACAAAAACTACTTCTAAAATTGCAAAATAACTTTAATTTCGAAAGTCGGTGTCAAATAACGAAGAAACAAAATACACTGACTTCCGAAATTAAAGTTATTTTTTAATTCTTAGTGTATTTTCTTTTAGAAGTTTTTTTGGGGGTTCCAATCATCCTATGACTTCTCCCGCTCTGGGTGGAGCGCCAGGCGTGTCGTACTCTTACTGACTAAAACCCACCCCTGTTCCTTCCTTGCCTGAGTGCCCAGGGGCGCGTGTACCTACGAATGAATCCGCAACTTTTTTCTTCAAAGCTTTCAAGAGTACCTACCCAAAAATCTTCGCATAGAAAACTCTTGATTCATTAGATACATGATACAACTTACGTCAACTGGGTAACTTATGTTATGACTAAAATGCATAAATAATAAGAGAATGAAGGGAAATCGCCTACATTAAAAAAATAACTTACAAAATATATCATGCGCGATAGGCTAAACATATGATTCATTCACTCAAATCGTCATTAAGTATATAATATAAATCACATAATTTTATTCACCTCGTAAATCCCTAAAATATTATAAAATTCAAGAATTATTAATATAAAATGCGTAACTCATGTCAATTGCGTATGAAAAAGTTATGTAACTTGTTTTAAAAGTGCGGCGAATGGCGGCAAAGCCGAGACATTCGGACTTCTGGCATTTAGCCAATGGCTTCCGCCTGCGAATCTCAACGTAATTTATTTACACTGCTCAATTAGTTATGTTTATTTACATTTTATTGCTACGAGTTGCATTAGAAAATAATAATAAACAAAAAGGAAGTGAAAATATTAGTCTTTGATGTATTTACTAGCGCTATCTATTTGCTGTGAAAGTAAATTAGGGAATGAAAATGTTGGAGATAGTTTGGAATAATTTAATTTTGGGTACCGTTTGCTTGAAAAACATTATTTTTCTTCGATGCAGTATTGATGCTTTATTTATATTCAAATTCGTAAGCATTTTTAGCCATCATAATATATATTGCAGGGTCTAACAGAAAACACACGGTGGAGCATACGGTGGAGAGCTGCCCGCTCGTGGATGCGATTGGCGGCAGCGACCTCTCGCGCCCGGCCCTGGCCCAGGCCATGGTACCGAGCGAGAGGGAATGTCAAGCAGTCTCCTCCTTCTGCGAAGCAGTAATGCTCGCGAAGGAGGAGGCGGAACGGGGAGGGAGACTGAACGGAGTGGCCTTCACGCCTCCAGCCGCAGCCGCCGCAGCAGACGCCCTGGGAGTCGGGGGTCGCAGGACGATCTCTGGCCACCGTAGACGCGGGCCTGCGGACGGCCAGTAGGTAATGGGTAGCTCGCCGTCTGATCAGCACCAGGCCCGAGAGTCGACGGCGCGTAGTGATCCACGCGCGCCTCAAAGAGATGTCAGCCACCACTGACGGGGCCCATCATGGCCGACGCCTGCATGCCAAGGGGACGCGGATAAATTCGTAACAGAGTTACCGCGCTCCTGGGCACTCAGGCAAGGAAGGAACAGGGTTGGGTTTTAGTCAGTAAAAGTCTGACTCGCCCTCCCGCTACACCCAGAGCGGGAGAGTCATAGGGTGATTTCCCACCCCAAAAGAAAAGGGTGTAACAGAAATGAAAATGAATGAAAAATTGTCATATTTTAAATAACTAGGTACTGCTTCTCTGCCCAAAAAATGAACTACTTTTTTCAACTGTCAAAGAAAATTCCCAGAAAAGCAACCGACTTCCAAAAAAAAAATACACTAAATATTATTAATAACTTTAATTTCGGAAGTAAGTCGGTGTTTGTATTTTACTTCTTCGTTATTTGACACCGACTTCCGAAATTAAAGTTATTTATTAATATTTAGTGTATTTTTTTTTGGAAGTCGGTTGTTTTTTTTGTAAAAAAGTTTTTTATTTTTCACTTTTTAGTTGTTTTGCCCCAGAACTAAAAACCCCAATATAATGGAACGTGGAATTTAAACATTTGGAGAACACCAAAACGTCATCGAGGTACACGTATTTTCCGTTTTAGTTCAGTTTCTCTACTTTTTTACAAAAAAAACAACCGACCTCCAAAACAAAATACACTAAAAATTTAAAAATAACTTTAATTTCGGAAGTCGGTGTTTGTATTTTATTTCTTCGATATTTGACACCGACTTCCGAAATTAAAGTTATTTTTAAATTTTTAGTGTATTTTGTTTTGGAGGTCGGTTGTTTTTTTTGTAAAAAAGTTTTTTTGAATTATTCAGTAGTAGTCTGGAATTTGAATGTTGGTGGTGTGACACCCCGTGCCTCGGAAAGCTCGTAACGCCGTTGGTTCTGCGCCTGACCTCTCCCCGGTCGTGTTGGATTGCCGTCCCGAATGCGCTATGCTCCTACGTACTTGACTAATCTAAAAGTCTGGAGGGGCGACCGCGTACCGATAGTCGCAGCGTTGGAAGGCCTCTAACGCGGTGTCCTGCGTGAGCGACGAACGCGACGCGACGCGACGCAACACGGCGCGACGTAATGCGACGCGATGCTATACGCGACAAATGTCCTACGTGATTTTGGTCATTACTTCTCGAATCATGGAGAAGTACAGTACAATTTTGCTTGAAAGTTCATATTTAAAGTACAGACTGCGGCGATCAACGCTTCTGAATCAACCATTACATATATTAGTTTTCTTCTTAGGGCGAAAAATGTTATAGTTCGTGTTGTCGCATCTGGTCGCCCTCAAAACAAGTGCGCGTTACGTCGCGTCTCGCCGCAGACTGTCATATAGGCCGCATGTAGGGTATGCCGTTGAGTTGATCGCGTTCGTCGCGGTCGCAGCGTCGCGTCGCGTCGAGTTCGTCGCTCACGCAGGACACCGCGTAACAAGGTGGACCGATGACCTGGTGAGGGTCGCGGGTAGATGATGGATGCGAGACGCACAGGACTGGTCACTGTGGCGACACTTGAGGGAGGCCTATGTCCAGCAGTGGACGTCTTTCGGCTGAAATGATGATGATAACTTGACTAATCTCCGTTAAGGCGCAGTTTGGTTTTTAATTGATTATCACGTCTAAACGACTAGTCTTATTTCTTTGAAAAAAATATATGTTACTTTAGATAATTTTCGTCGCAATTTGATATGTGAATATTTCAAATTATATTTTTATAACCTAATGTAATTAATTTGTTAAGTTGTGTCTAACGCACATAAAAAATTGAAAATCACGCAAAAACTATAAAGCGTAATTTTATAAAACCTTCACCATTTTATAGATCATTTAATTATTTAAGTATATTTTAGTGAGCAGTGGTGGCCCAGTGGTATTGGCCGCGACTTACAATTTGTAGGTCGTGAGTTCAAACCCAGGCAGGCACTTTACTTTGTGTAAATTATTTCATCACCATTGCTCTCAAAACGGTGAAAGAAAACATCGTGAGGAAACCGGCATGTCCTAGAACCAAAAATTCGAAGACTGTGACATCCACCAACCCGCACTGGGCCCGCGTGGTGGATTACGGCCCACACCCTCTCACAGAGCGGAGGCCTGTGCCCCAGCAGTGGGGACATTAATGGGCTGATGATGATATTTTAGTATACGTGTTTTAATATACCTAATACCTGTTGTTTTATGTATAATAAATTAATAATGCGTCTAATTTCGGACAGCGCTCCTTGATGGGCGAGTCCGATTACTGGGTGGACGTACGACGCGTTACGTGAGCTCAGAACAAAACACGCAAGCTTACCACTCAAGGCCATTGCCTGTTAATAGCGTCTTAACAGGACACAGTGATCGAAATTCGGGCGGGATGAGCATTAAGTTATTCCATCATGATGATCGTTGATCAACTCTCTGGTAATGCATGCAGGCAGACCTCTGGGGCCTGTCTTAACCCCAGAGGTCTAATGGTGTGCCTTGTAAACTTTTGTATCAAGAAACTTGTTTTGATGAATAAATAAAATAATCAGGAATTTTCGGTAGTAGTGTCTGAATTTGTGCTCGGTTAGTGGTAATAGCATCGCACTGTATTTCATGGGACTTAAACATAACTGGCGAAATGCGGGTGTACTTACAGGTGCGCTGTTTATAGTATTATTTATTACCTACCAGAGGAGCTCGTGGCTAAAGTAATAACAGCCGCACGGGTCGATCGCTTGCCGGAATTGGTCCATGGATGGGTGACCATCTATCTATACATACCGAGACTCCTCCGTGCCTCGGAAAGCACGTTAAGCCGTTGGTCCCGGCTGTCAATCGTGGATCTTTGACAGTCGTTACGGGTCGTCAGAAGCCCGAGAGTCTGACAACCAGTCTTACCAAGGGGTATCGTATTACCCAGTAACTGGATTGTGGAGGTCCGTTAAGTTAGTCGCTCCATGTAAAATACTGGAAGCCGACCCCGAGATAGTTGAGAAAAAGGCTAGGCAGATGAGGCAGATGATTTATTACCTATCTGTGCTACAGTGAAATAGGCTACCTCTGCCTAGCCCTCCTCCTCTGCAATTTTTTTCAGATGTACTCCTCTGCTGTTCTTTTCTGATTTATTTCGTTGCGGGACCCAAGACAATTTAATCGTTTCTCTGGGACTCGTCGAGCTTTATTGCCTCGGCGTTTTTCTGGTGGTTGCCACTGTTGGTTCTGGCTTTCAGGAGTTGCAGTGGTAGGGAATAGAATGTCGGGCTTGCTAGGTTTGCCAACCGTACTCTAAAATAGAGTATTGTACTCTATTTCATTTAGGTGTACTCTAAAATCTCGCTAAAATACTCATTTTTTAACCGACGAAAAAAAGGAGGAGGTTCTCAATTCGACCGTATATATGTTTTTTTTTTTTTTTTTTTTTTTGTGTATGTTCAGCCCTCACTCCGTCATTTATGAACCGATTTTGATTATTCTTTTTTTGTTAGATAGGGTACACCTCAAGGGTGGTCCCATGTCAAGGAAATCAGGATCTGACAGTGGAATCCTGACAAAATTGAGAGAAAACCTCGAAAATTGTGGGCACGTTTAGCGTTTCTGTATGTGTGTTCAGCCCTCACTCCGTCATTTATGAACCGATTTTGATTATTCTTTTTTTGTTAGATAGGGTATACCTCAAGGGTCGTTCCATGTCAAGGAAATCAGGATATGACAATGGAATCCTGACAAAATTGAGAGAAAACCTCGAAAATTGTGGGCACGTTTAGCGTTTCTGTATGTATGTTCGGCCCTCACTCCGTTATTTATGAACCGATTTTGATGATTCTTTTTTTTTTAGATAGGGTATACCTCAAGGATTGCCCCATGTCAAGGATATCAGGATTTGCTCATGGGATCCTGAAAAAATTGAGAGAGAACCTCGAAAATTGGGCACGAATATTGTTTCTGTTTACTTTTCATAACTGAATCAGGTATTTGCATTTAGGAACCATCACATCATGAAACTGAGCTGATGATGGAAACCATACCTTTCCTAAACAATAGAAGTCAGATATAAAAACTGGTTTTAGTGACAAATACCACTTAATATGCTTTGACGAAAAGACGTCTTTACAATATTGGAGGTAACCTCAACTGGTCAATATCCTGGGAACTTCATGGAAGGATTGTTATATCATCAGCTCAGTGGCAAGAGGAATGATGAAGAATTAGAAATTAGCCTCAGAGTGTTAAAAGATGATGCGAGCCACAAAAAATCATGAAATAAAAAACTTTTTAACAAAAAAATTAACCGACGAAAAAGAACTAAAAAGCAAAAAATAAATAAACCTTTTAAGTCTTGAGTAATGAGCTTATTTACCTACATAAAATATCAAATTTTATATAAACTAATTTTGAGTCGGCGCCAATTAATAAAATGATTAATTACCTACTTACAGCCCTCTTCATTTGTAAGTACTTATAAAATTTAGATATTTAATAATCAGATTGTTGTTTGGCGCCGACTCAAAATTAGTTTATATAAAATTTGATATTTTATGTAGGTAAATAAGCTCATTACTAAAGACTTAAAAGGTTTATTTATTTTTTGCTTTTTAGTTCTTTTTCGTCGGTTAATTTTTTTGTTAAAAAGTTTTTTATTCACAATGTTTACTATACTAATACGAGCTATGTATACACATTGTCATAACCTAAACATGTAACGTTTACTGTTAATATGTGCATTGAAAATAATACAAAATAAGCTAAAAAAATACATAGATTGAGAATGTTTGGACTCATACAACTCAAAAATTATGAAAAATTGTTATAATGCCGAATAAAAAAAATTTTTTTTTAAGGTAACTCTTTGTTTACCCTGTCTGAAATCAGATATACTCTGTTTCTTTTAAAAAAAGTTGGCAACTCTAGGGCTTGCCCCAAAAAAAAATAGCCCTTCGTGGAATACAGGGTTTTTTTTGTGGTAAGTAGGCAAAACGGCAGCCAGTCCAAAAAGGACGAGGAGAAAATATGAACATTAAATTATTTCTCCTGCAAAGGCAAGTTCTGAAAACTTTGGGAAATAAATGCTCTAGATAGATTTCTAGGTGAATTGATACATCGATCAACAACATACTCGAGAAACTATCACAATAGTTTACATCCAAGCTGAATGCAGACACGCCTGTGCCTCGTCAAGATCGATCGTATTCTGCCACATTAAAAACCTAATACATAACCTCTATGGTTGACTTTAATTACGACCATAGATTACGAGCACATGTTTTAGTGTTTTAGGCATAAAACGTGTTTGTTTTACAACATTCTTTTTGGGAAGCTTAGAAAAATAGGCATTGATTTTACTGTGGTGGAAAATTTTTGGTTTGTATCCGGTATTCTTAAAAGTTTAGTAGGTCCATGTAAAATACTGATCTCCGCTGCCGCGACACCTCGCAGCTCGGCGGACGGAGCACTGGCAGGATCTCTTGGCGACATGGAGACAGCGACTATCGCAACCCAGCGCTGAGCACGCCACCATTGCGGCGGTAGTGCCCCTGTTTGAGGAGTGGCTGGAGAGGCGTCAGGGCGTCCTCACCTTCTGCCTGACGCAGGTCCTCACAGGACACGGTTGTTTCGGGAGGTTCCTGCATCAAATCAGGCGGGAGGAAACGCCCGGGTGTTACCACTGTGCGGATCGCCCAGAGGACACGGTGGAGCATGTGGTGGAGGTCTGCCCCGCTTGGGCGGAGCCCCGCTGTGTCCTCGTGGATGCGATAGGTGGCGGCGACCTCTCGCGCCCGGCCCTGGTTCAGGCCATGGTACGGAGCGAGAGGGAATGGGAAGCAGTCTCCGCCGTCTGCGAAGCAGTAATGCTCACGAAGGCGGAGGCGGAACGCGTCACAGCCCCGGCCGCTACAACCGCAGAAGAGGTACTGGGCGTACTGGGCGTAGGACGTCGCGAGACGATCTCCGGCCACCGTAGACCCGGGCCTGCGGACGGCGAGCAGTGGGTAGCTCGCCGTGCGATCAGCACCAGGCCCGTGAGTCGACGGCGCGTAGCGTTCCACGTGCGCCTCAAAGAGATTAGTGTCAGTCGCCACTGACGGGGCCCATCGTGGCCGGTGCCTGCATGCCTAGGAGTAGCAGATAAATTCTGAAAATGAGTTACCGCACCCTTGGGCACTCAGGCAGGGAAGGAACAGGGGTGGGTTTTAGTCAGTAAGAGTCCGACACGCCCTCCCGCTCCACCCAGAGCGGGACAAGTCATTGGATGATTTTCAACCAACCCAAAAAAAAAATGTAAATACTGATATTTTAGCAGTATCCAATTAGACTAGAAATCGATCCTGGAACCCGATTTGGAAACGGCAGGGGGGTTTTTTTTTTTTTTGGGGGGTGGGAAATCATCCTATGACTTCTTCCGCTCTTGGGTGGAGCGGAAGGGCGTGTCAGACTCTTACTGACTAAAACCCACCCCTGTTCCTCCCTGCCTCGAGTGCACAGGGGCGAGGTAACTCTTTCGAATTTATCCTCCAGCCCCGGGCAGGCATCGGCCGTGGCAGGCCCCGTCTCTTTGCTGACAACTCTTTGAGGCGCGCGTGGAACACTACGCGCCGTCGACTCTCGGGCCTGGTGCTGATCGGACGGCGAGTTACCCACTACTCGCCGTCCGCAGGCCCGGGTCTACGGTGGCCGGAGATCGTCTCGCGGCGCCCGAACCCCCTGGCGTCTGATGCGGCGGCTGCGGCTGGGGGCGCTAGGGCGACTCGGCTGTTGTCGAGTCTCCCTAACGTATGCGGCCTCCCTCTTCGCGAGCATTACTGCTTCGCAGAAGGAGGAGACGGCTTCCCATTCCCTCTCGCTCCGTACCATGGCCTGAACCAGGGCACGGCGCGAGAGGTTGCTGCCGCCTATCGCATCCACGAGGACACGGCGGTGCTCTGCCCAAGCGGGGCAAACCTCCACCGTATGCTCCACCGTGTCCTCTGGGCGATCCTCGGAGTGACGGCAGGGGGGTTGATTGATTCTTAAAATACTGCTGCAAAATTTTTCGACATACTCTTTGATCTTTTTTGTTTTTGGCTGAAAACAATCAAAAGGCGGCCCTGGCTTTGGGGATAAGTGTGGGATTTTTACATCACTAAAACTACCGTGGTCTTCACCGTCAGCACATGGGGCCCCGTCACCTCTTAAGGCGCAGTTATACGACTTCTAATGATTTTTAATTGAACATCACGTCTAAACGACTAGTCTTATTTCTTTGAAAAGCTAGACAATGTCCCTCGTAATTTGATATGTGAATATTTGAAATTATATCTTTGTAATTAATTTGTAAAGTTATGTCTAACGCGGATAAAAAATTAAGAATCACGCAAAAACTGTAAAGCGTATTTTTATGAAACCTTCACCATTTTAAAGATCATTTAAGTATTTATATTTTAGTATACGTGTTTTAGTATAATACCTGTTGTTTTATGTATAATAAATTAATAATACGTCTAATTTCGGCCAGCGCTCCTTGATGGGCGAGTCCTATTACTGGGTGGACGTACGACGCGTTATGTGAGCTCAGCACAGGACACACAAGCCTGCTAACCACTCAAGGTCGTTGGCAGTTAACAGCGCCTTAAAAGACCATTCCGGAAGTTCTTTGCAACACCTGTTAGGGCACATCCCTCAGGAAACTGTAAAAGTGTCTCCCCTGAGCCTTCGCTGTGTACGGCAGCACGTAGGTAATCATTGTGCCACTGTCTTCCTTGGAATCACTCGATGGGCCAACAGAGTCCTCTGACTCTGACTGGTTTCGGCGTGTTAGATGTCGAGGCGGTTGCCTTCCCGACGCCTTCTCCTCCAGGTGGGATTGGTTCTCTCTCGATTCCGCTCGACGGCGGTCACCTTCTGGACCATCATGATCTCGCAGAAGGGCCATCGTTGATTTAGTTTTCGCCAGAAGCACGACTGTTTCCTAGTTTAACTATCTTGTCGGGCAAGTATTTTTGAGTTTTCTGTCAGGAATTTCTCAGTAGCAGTATCAATATGTAGGTAATCAACAAGACACAAATCATGACTCCAGTCAAAATTTGTGTCTTGTTGATTACCTACATATTGGTACGCGATCTGGCCCTTATTTAAGGGATCTTTACATCACTGTCGAATTTTTACGGGATATTTTCGAGTGAAGTTCACAAATCGATTCGTAGTGGACATTGTGGACGTCAAATTGGAGCAGTTTTGTGACTCAAGTATCTACACAATTGAATAATACGTAGAATCATTGACACAGGCGCGATCTCGGTAAAATGGAGCTGAAAATTTTATTGTAGTATCGACTACCTCAGCGAAACTTGCCGAGAAGGCTGACTCGATACATTTGCTGCCAAATACTGCCAAAACATTAAAATGTGTTACATCTGCATTCTAATTGAAAACAAAGTGACTGAATTCTGGAAGTATCAAAAAATTAATGACTTGACACTGGCTAAATGCACATACCGTGCGAAGCCAAAAGAAAAAATACCGGCCAAGTGTGAATCGGACTCACGCACGAAGGGTTCCGTACCATTATCTATAAAAACGGCAAAAATATCACGTTTGTTATATGGGAGCCCCCTTAAATATTTATTTTATCCTGTGTGTTTAGTATTTGTTGTTATAGCGGCAACAGAAATACATCATCTGTGAAAATTTCAACTGTCTAACTGTCACGGTTCATGAGATACAGCCTGGTGACAGACGGACAGCGGAGTCTTAGTAATAGGGTCCCGTTTTACCCTTTGGGTACGGAAGCCTAAAAAGGTATTAAACTTTAGTTTAATTAGAATACCTAATTGTGATTTGATTAAGATCACGTTCACGTTTGTTGTATGGGAACCCCCTTAAATATTTATTTTATCCTGTGTGTTTAGTATTTGTTGTTATAGCGGCAACAGAAATACATCATCTGTGAAAATTTCAACTGTCTAACTGTCACGGTTCTTGAGATACAGCCTGGTGACAGACGGACAGACAGACGGACAGCGGAGTCTTAGTAATAGGGTCCCGTTTTACCCTTTGGGTACGGAACCCTAAAAAACACTGTCAAATTGTGGGTACTGAATACAACTACCTACCACATCCGAGCTCGACAGAAAAATAGATACAAAGATGTGACGCTATCATATGGGACGTCATTCACCCAAAAGCTTAGGCTTCCTAAATCAACACTTAATTTCTCATAAATCTTCTCCGCCAACGGATTAGCTGAAAAATAAATATCAAATTAACTATTGCAAATGTTTGACACATACATATTTAAAAGTGACATGCACGTAATTCATAAGTTTCTAATTCAAAATGACAGTTGCCAAATGATTATTTCCTTTAGCTTTTCAATGAATGGTGATTTATTAATATATTTTTGTTTCATTTTATGATCCATTACATATTTTTTTAGGGTTAGATAATATAATACTAGTGTACAGATGCCTCATCCCATACAAAGAAACGGTACCGCCGTGACTACGGGTTTTCGACTTACACAAGCAACTTTTGTTCTCCGTTCGGGCCCGTCCTCTACACCTCGCTAGATGGTGTTAGCAGCAACGGCTTGCAAGTTGAATGAATTAACATAAAGTCTTACCAATATTTTCTCACATATTGAGGAATTATTTCATAGTATTTTTGGCACTTCATAATAGTTTTACTGTTTCAAAATGTGTCGCTATACAAATTGTAAAGAGTCAAATGGATAAACTCTAAAACTTCAAACAGCGCCATCTATTGGTACAAGTCATATAAATGCCTAAGGATTCGTTTCAAATGTTCCAATAAACATTTAAATTTGAATTAGGAGCCAGTTATTCCACAATTGTATGATTAGGGTAGTTTATTAAATAAGTACTAAAAACAGTTTTAACCTTTTTTTTTTTTTCAAAATATTAATGTTACTTAAACTTCAATAAGAAATCGATGCATATTACGCCATCTATTGAAATTTATTTGAACTAAATTTTCTTTGTCCGAGATGAGACCCCGTGGTAATGGGAACAAGTAGACGCATATAATCTTGTACGATGTTATGGAACCCTTACTGCGCGAGTCCCACTCGCACTTGGCCGTTTTTTTTGGCAACTAAAGGCTATGGAGAAACTTATCGCTGGTGGAGGCATAATACTAATGATTTCCATTAATCCCTGCTATAGAACTACAAGAAAAGCGATGTATTTACTACTAACTTATTTATTTGACATACTAAACTAAATACTATCGGAGCTATTTATTGTCCGAGATGAGATTTACGGTGAATGCAGTTGTGATAATTTTGTGCTAGGAACATAGTACCCCAAGGCACCGGTACGGCCTGCAGGGATCCTGGGACGTTCTAGTATGTTCAGGGTAGAGGTCTCACTCGCTAGCAACGTGAGAGTGTGGTGTATGAGAGTGACTTGTTGATTATGTGCAGTGTTATAAAAAACTTTTTTACAAAAAAAAAACAACCGACTTTTAAAAAAAAAAATAGACTAAGTAAAAATTAAAAAAATAACTTTAATTTCGGAAGTCGGTGTTTGTATTTTACTTCTTCGTTATTTGACACCGACTTCCGAAATTAAAGTTATTTTTTAATTTTTAGTGTTTTTTTTTTTGGAAGTCGGTTGTTTTTTTTGTAAAAAAGTTTTTAATTTTTCGCTTTTTAGTTGTTATACCCCAGAACTAAAATCCCCAATAACATGGAACGTGGAATTTAAACATTTGGAGAACACAAAAACGTCATCAAGATATGCCTCGTTTTCGTTTTTGTTCAGTTTCTCAAAAAGCGCTAAAGCAATCGAAGTCGCGTCCTCGTGGAGGGGATCGGCGGTAGCGACCTCTCGCGCCGAAATGGGAAGCAGTCTCCTCCTTTTGCGAAACAGTAATGCTCGCGAAGGAGGTGGCGGAACGGATGAGGGAGAGGCAACAACAACAGACTCGCCCTCACGCCCTCAGCAGCAGCCATCTCCTTCTCCGGCCACCGTAGACCCAGGCCTGCGGACGGCGAGTAGTGGGTAACTCGCCGTCCGATCAGCACCAGGCCCGAGAGTCGACGGCGCGTAGTGTTCCACGCGCGCCTCAAAGAGTTGTCAGCAAACATGACGGGCCCCGTCATGGCCGATGCCTGCCCAGGGGTTGAGGATGAATTCGAAAGAGTTACCTCGCCCCTGGGCATTCAGGGCAGGGAAGGAACAGGGGTGGTTTTTAGTCAGTAAGAGTCTGACACGCCCTCCCGCTCCACCCTAAGCGGGAGTAGTCATTGGATGATATCCCACTCCGCCAAAAAAAGAAAGAAAAAGAATTAAAATTATTTAGGATGCCCAGCTTTTTGGCAGTAATTTGGGCTTTGTACTCAATGGTGGCGCCGAAGTTGAGACTGGGATGTCAACTCCATGCCAAAGAGTTCGAGCATATGTAGACGATAGTGTAGATTTCTATCATAAGCATAATCAGCCTTATAATGTCCCCACTGCTGGGACACAGGCCCCCTCTCTATGAGAAGGTGCAGGCTGTAATCCACCACGCGAGTCCAATGCGGGTTGGTGGATGTCAAACGTCTTCGAAGTTTTTTGTTCTAGGACATGCCGGTTTTCTCACAATGTTTCCTTCATCGTTTTGTCCTTTTTACTGCGACTTTTATCACTTGTGGCTTCGAATCACAGCTCTTTGATAGATTCTACCGTTTGCACGTGTAACCAGGCACACCAGTTATCAAGTGTTTCGTATCCAAAGTAGTAAGCTAAAGTATCAAAAACTGACGTTTTTGACACTTTTGCCTACTACTTTGGATACGAAACACTAAGTCCTGTTTTAACAACGTAAAAATACCTTATCTTATTTGTAAAAAACGCAACATAGGATTCTTTAATCTTTATTTTCTAGGCTAAGACACGAATTTTTATTCAATGAGGGCACCACCTATGGGGAGGTCTTTAGGCGCGTTGGGCAGTTTTGAGATGGAAAAAAACGATCGAACTCGCGCGCTACTACCACCGAGACCGCTACGCGAATCGCTACGAGAGTGCTACGATCCGCTCGTAGCGGATCGCGAGGCGCGTTGTGCATTTTTGTTCAAGTTTTCACTTCTGTCGGCACTCCCGGAGTGCCACTGTTTTTTTTTCTATAGAGGGCCTCGTAGCTTTATACCAATCTCACGGCTTGATCTTGAAAAAACGAATTAACGAATTACTTACTGCATTTATCTTATGACGAAACAGAAAATCTCTTTATATGTATATCATAAAATATAATCATGTAAGTACTGGGTGGCGCAAAAGTAAAGACCCTATTTGGTTCAGCTATAACATTTTTTCTAAATTAGAAAACTAGATTTAGATTTTTTTAAATGTATATTTGTGCCATTAAATTTCGTACCATTAGGATTTAAAGATGATGTCTTTTAAATGGTGACCTCCAGAGTTGATACACATTTGAGCCCTATTTATGACATTTTGCATAACTTGCCGTAACACTTCCTGCGATATGTTCGTTATTTCTTGACGAATGTTTTCTTTTAGAGCTGCGAGAGTCTGTGGCTTGTTCACATACACCCGAGATTTCAAAAAACCCCAAAGAAAGAAGTCTGGACTGGTCAGATCGGGTGATCTTGCAGGCCAAGGCAAATCGCCAAAACGAGAGATAACTCGGCCTGGAAAAGCGTCCCTCACTAAAGTAAAACGAGTAAAACGGTAAAACGGACGGAGTAAAACGGTCCATGTTTATTTTCAGTGTATTTTACATTTGTTCACTACACAATTTTCAACAACAGAATGACAGAAAATGTCATATAAAAAAAAAAAGGTATTTTCTTTAGTGCCACTACTTTTGCGCCACCCGTTATATAGAGAGTTCACACGAAGACACACACACACACACACACACACACACTCCCACACTCTTTACTACCCAAATACGTATTCTAGAGGAATCACTGACTCTGAAGATACAGGCATTGCCTGGTTTCAGAGCCAGAGTTTTCAACTTCTGTATTTGCACCATAATTACCTGTAAACCCAACCTCATTTATTTTACAATGTATACTTATCAGTATGTGTGGGCTGGGAAATCATTCAATTACATCTCCCGCTCTGGGTAGAGCGAGAGGGCGTGTCAGACTCTTACTGACTAAAACCCACCCCTGTTCCTTCCCTGCCTGAGTGCCCAAGAGTGCGGTAACTCATGTTAAAAATTTATCCGCTATTCGCGTTGCTTAGGTACCAATTCTTATGCCGAGGGGAGGCATAAGACCGGGCCTGCGGACGGCGAGTAATGGGTAGCTCGCCGTCCGATCAGCACCAGGCCCGAGAGTCGACGGCGCGTAGTGTTCCACGCGCGCCTCAAAGAGTTGTCAGCAAACAGGACGGGGCCCGTCATGGCCGATGCCTGCCCGGGGGTTGAGGATAAATTCGAAAGAGTTACCTCGCCCCTGGGCATTCAGGGCAGGGAGGAACAGGGGTGGGTTTTAGTCAGTATGAGTCTGACACGTCCTCCCGCTCCTCCTAGAGCGGGAGAAGTCATTGGATGATTTCCCAACCCAAAAAAAAAAGGGGAGGCATAAGAATTGGGACCTAAGCAACGCTTTCCGAGTGACCTCATCCATTACCAACCTACATGTCGAGACTCCTTCTTGTCTTGGCAAACTCGAAAAACTGTAGGTTCCGGCTGTCATTTGTAATCTTTGACAGTTATTACGGGTGAAAAGAAGCGCGACAATCTGACACTAGCCCTAATAGCATTTATTGTGGGCATTCAGTTGGGCCACGTGCACTTCGTGGGTTGGCCAACTGTTAGATTTGGCCATCTAATAGAGGTAGGGCCTACATCAAAGGGCCCACAAAAAATGGCCAAAAAGGGGCCAACAACTGGGCCTGGGGGGGGCCAACAACTGGGCCTGGGGGGGGCCATTGTAGATTTTTATTCCATTGGTTGTTTTGCATTGTGCGGCCTTCTTATACAATATTGACAGTTATCCTACAGTTGACAAATGGTTAGGGTTTGGTTAGGCTGGTTTCACAGCTGTCCGGGATACCCGTACGGGCCGCCCGTACTGGCACCCGGAACGGAGACATACGTGAGGCGCTAGAACATTGTTTCACAGCGACGCGGAGCGGGTCGCATACGGACCAATCCGCGTCGCTGTGAAACGATGTTCTAGCGCCTACGTAAGTCTCCGTTCTGGGATGCCTTACAGGCGGCCCGTACGGGTCTCCCGGATAGCTGTGAAGCTAGCCTTAAGTGTAGTATTTTAGAATTACAGCTGTGGTACAAATATAATTAGAATTAAAAAATCATCATCATCAGCATTTTAATGTCCCCACTGCTAGAACACAGGCTTCCTCTCTGTGAGAGGGTGTGGACCGTAATCCACCACGCGGTCCCAATGCAGATTGATGGATGTCACATGTCTTCAAATTTTTGGTACTAGGACTTGCCAGTTTCCTCACGATGTTATCCTTCACCGTTTTGAGAGCAGTAGTGATGAAATAATTTACATAAAGTAAAGCGCCTGCCTGGGTTTGAACTCACAACCTACAACTTGTAAGTCGCGACAGTCACCACTGGGCCACCACTGTTCCAAAAAATATGTTAGGGTAATGCCATATGTGACTAACTCTACATTTGACACGATTTGAGTTTTATTTTGCATTGTTTTACGAATTCCACTATTTTTATAGTACTAATTTCAGTAATTTTGTATAAATATCCTTTAATTAAACCTCCGTGGTAATAAATGTGTACTTTATAACCCCGGTGGCTCTCATGTGTGCCGCTAGTTTTCCGCTAGTTTGCCTTGCCAAAAACCCGATTCACGCGTTTTAAACCGCTATTATCACTATTAGCCAAGGTCTTTAGACCTGTAACAAGGTTCATACACACGGAACCTGACCAAGTCTGTAGTTACACGATGGCCGCCTGTCAACGGGGACTGACATATGCTGAAACGTGACACGTCCCGGGCTTGAAAGGTTAAAAAAGTTAAGGTTTATTTAAACAAATGTAAATGTGACTGACACTTCATGCAAAATGAACTCGTGATGAAGTGTTTTTGAACTACAGATCTTTCTCGATGCATGTTTTATAACTAATTTGTAATAGTAGTCGTAATTTGTGTTTGTATTTGTACATGAAAAAAAATATTGGGATGTGTTGAAATGGAAAACCTTACATTCGTAAAAACTTTTTTATTAGAAAATAAATTGTGGCTGACACTAATACAGACCAAAACGTGACTGACTAACGTTACTTTGGATTTCAGAATAATCGTATTTTTAAATGAAACATTACGAATTCAATACAATCATAACATAGGAACTTTACAAAAATAAACATATAAATAAAAAAAAATGCTATTTTTGCGTTTAATTACAAAATGCAGAAAATTATACATTCATAGAAACTTTTTTATTAGAAAAATAAATTGTGGTTGACACTAATACAGACCAAAACGTGACTGACAAACGTCACTTTGAAATTCAAAATAGTCGTATTTTTTAAATGAAACAGAAACGAATACAGCACAATTATAAGAATGACACTTTACAAAAATAAACTTACTCGTATAAAGAAAAAAATGCTATTTTTGCGTTTAATTACAAAATGCAGAAAATCATACATTCATAGAAACTTTTTTATTAGAAAAATAAATAGTGGCTGACACTAATACAGACCAAAACGTGACTAACGACACTTGTGAACATCAGAATGACTGGCCAAAATGACCGATCAGCTTTAAAATATTACTAAAATCTAATGCCTATTTGCTACTATTTGATACGTTTGTTTAAATAATTGGTACCTAATTAATAACTGAGAAAATGAAATCAAAAATTGGGCAGTCATTCTGATGTCAAGATGACTACCCACATTTAGAATCTCCACGTAAGGGCTCCAAAATTTCAATTCGCCCTTAAAAAATTAGTACCTATTTGACACTTAAACATATATTTTTTCTAGATTTTTAGGGCATCATTTAGTTCTACCTAATTTTGAGGACAATGAGTCATTTGTGTTTGCCATTTGTTAATATGACGCTAAGTCATTAAAACCCGCGGGTGCAGTGTTTAATTTTACCTCCAAATTACCACCTCCTTAATTATAGATCAAACAGGTAAGATCAGTATCCTTAAAATCAGCATTTTCAATTTTACCAGTAGATATATTACGCGTGAAAGTGATTTCCTCGGCATTAAAATCATCAGTATAATTTTCTGATATACAATTATTATGATGTTCATTAATAAATGATGAATTAGTACCTGCATTATTACTAGTAACATTACTTTTATCGTTGATCCTTAATTTACCTCTTAATTCAGTTTTTATTGCATTTTGATGACGCCTCTTTGTTCTTGCAGATAGTCCAGAATATTGTCGTGTAGAGCTGCTGTTATTAGCTTCAATATATTCTTCTGTTATCTCTTCCGCCATCTCGATCTCTAGCAAATCTAAACCAGTTTGTTATGACACCTGTGATTCCAGCATCTGTTGCTGTCTCTGCCAACTTGTTTCTTCACACTGCAACTGTAAATATTACGAAGCAGTACTTTAGCATTTCATTTAGAATAACACAATCGATAAAGTAATAATAAACCACAAATAATATTACTGGGCAATACGATACCCCTTGATAAGACTGGTTGTCACTTTCGGGCTTCTGACGACCCGTAACGACTGTTAAAGATCCACGATTGATAGCCGGGACCAACAGCTTAACGTGCTTTCCGAGGCACGGAGGAGTCTCAGTATGTAAAGATGGTCACCCATCTATGAATCCCGGCAAACGTAGCTTAAACTGATGGATCGGCCCGTGCAGCTGTTATTACTTAAGCCACGAGCTTCTCCATAAATAAATGAATCTAATATGGTTACATAAATATATCTAATATTATCTGTAATTTTCATAGTCATACCTACTTACAATGACTTTTGACAATAATTGTAAATTTTTCAAACTAAACTTATTATTTTATCCAGTCCAGTTGCAGTGAATTGCCAGAGAGTTGCTGAAAACCCGTTCCAGATTTCTTCTGGTAATTGTGGCAGTTCCTTTGCCACCAACATAGGCCAAAACATTTATCGGCTCATAGTCAATAAGCAATCATAAATAAACGTAAAACAATGTATGTATAATCGTTTATCTATTAAATTTCATATAATAGTAGTATTATAACTACATAGTATATCATCAGTACGTCCAGTGGTCTTGCTTGCTTGTAAAGCTTGTATATTTCTATCAGAATATTGTACTTACCAATTGTTCTTTGTGTTCTTCATCTTCAAGCCAATTTTCTATTTATCTAATATCGTCAAGTGATTTTAATGGTATGTCTATATCTACCAGCAAAGTGGCTGCACTAGACACATGTGTTGAAGGAGAGTGATATTCTCAGTAAAATATCATTTTGAGTTTGCTTCAGGTCCTCCATTGCGGTTTGAATGTGTCCAAGACATTGGGCAATGACATCTAAAATAATAATAATAATAAAGTAATACATTTCCTAGATAGAAGATTCCAAAACAATATAAAAAAGTGTGTGTGTACTTATGTACGCACGTAAGATGTTATACTTCTTTGGCAAAACCAGATAAAAAACCAAACTGTTACAAAGTTTACAAAACGAAAACAATCATTCTTCATGAACCACAGACCATAGCTAACTTAACGGTGTCGGTTCTAGCTAACTTCAGGCTGTAGGTTTTTGTGACGGTGTGCGCGAGCATCGTAAAAATTTACTCTCATCATTTTGCCCTAACGTACCTAAAGAAGTATAACTTCAAAAACAGTATGCCTACTACTGTTTCTTTTGATAGATTTAAAGTAAAATAAATTCACAATTTTAAGAAAAACAATGATCCACCATCGTGGATTCTAAAATGAATGTCAGATTTGCAATCGGCACCCCCAAAAACCTATTACACGATACCCATATCGAATCTTTGAGAAAAAGTTGCATCCGCCATCTTGGATTTTAAAATGAATGTCTAATTCGCAATCAGCACCCCCAAAAACCTATTACACGATACCCATATCATATTTTAGAGAGAAAGTTGCATCCGCCATCTTGGATTTTAAAATGAATGTCTAATTTGCAATCAGCAACCCCAAAAACCTATTACACGATACCCATATCGAATGTTTGAGAAAAAGTTGCATCCGCCATCTTTGATTTCAAAATAAGTGTCAGATTTGTAATCGGCACTCCCAAAAACCTATTAAACGATACCCATATCGAATGTTTGAGAAAAAGTTGCATCCGCCATCTTTGATTTCAAAATAAGTGTCAGATTTGTAATCGGCACTCCCAAAAACCTATTAAACGATACCCATATCGAATGTTTGAGTAAAAGTTGCATCCGCCATCTTTGATTTCAAAATAAGTGTCAGATTTGTAATCGGCACTCCCAAAAACCTATTAAACGATACCCATATCGAATGTTTGAGTAAAAGTTGCATCCGCCATCTTTGATTTCAAAATAAGTGTCAGATTTGTAATCGGCACTCCCAAAAACCTATTAAACGATACCCATATCGAATGTTTGAGAAAAAGTTGCATCCGCCATCTTTGATTTCAAAATAAGTGTCAGATTTGTAATCGGCACTCCCAAAAACCTATTAAACGATACCCATATCGAATGTTTGAGTAAAAGTTGCATCCGCCATCTTTGATTTCAAAATAAGTGTCAGATTTGTAATCGGCACTCCCAAAAACCTATTAAACGATACCCATATCGAATGTTTGAGAAAAAGTGACATCCGCCATCTTTGATTTTAAAATGACTGTCAGATTTGCAATCGGCGCCCCCGAAAACCTACACGATACCCATATCAATATTATATAATATAATCATATTATTATTTCGTTTATTAATTTTTTAAACATATTAAATACATTTTTAAATATTTCTTAAAAAAGAATATATAAAAAACATTTAAAAATATAAAAAATATTATTATTATTATTATAACTTCAAAAATAAAAAGGCTGTGACCTACCCGTGTGCAAAATTTCATTCAAATCCCTTCAGCCGTTATTGTGTGATTGACAGGCAAACATACAAACATTCACATTTATAATATTAGTAGGATGTAGGATTGTCGTATTTTATATTAGGGGGTGACATAACCTACCAACACAAGCAATTTTTGCTAAAGAATCAACCTCAAAATTGCGGGTAAAAAATGGTCAAGTAATTGTCAGACTCAATCCCGGGCTGATAAGTTTTAAGTTTTTATATTTCTATGTATTGTAATAATTTTGTGAATACTTATTGTTACTGAAATAATAACTTAATTGTCTGATTAAATAAATAAATAATATTAAATATTATATGCATAGATTTTATTTATTTTGAGGTTGGTCCCATAGTAAAAGTTAGCTGACAAATATTTTGAAATCTTATATTTTCTTACAAGTGACAAACTTTGTTACTTACTAACATTAAAATCTTGTATAAGATTTGGTGATGAACTAGGTGTAGATATACATACTTGTGGTAAAATTATTTTTGGCAGCAGATGGCCATCACTGTCAATTTGAAAAGGACGAACTTCCTTGTCCATTTTTCGGTTTCTACTCCTATAACGGTTGAAGCCAATTCCGATCTACTTTCAGCCTTTTTACATTTTTGTCTGACTTTAGAGTCGATCTGTAAAATAATCATTTATTATTAAGGTGTGCAGATACCGGGGCTGTTGTTGTCGTTGATGATACCCAGTAGGTGATTCATGGTCTGGACAGGGGCACCGCACTCACATTGGGTATCAGACCAGTCTATGAATTTTACCAAGTTGTATTTGCAGCGGCCTACCTAAATTTGCAACCCATTGAGTGATTTCCATATAGGCCACTGCAGTTCACGTCCAGGTGGCAGGTGTTCCCTGGGTTCTAAGAAGTCAGGAGCTGGGTGGTATTGGTCTTCCCATGGTTTTCAGGGGTGCATTAAAGGAGCCTTCCCGAGTGGTGTTAACTATATCGTTTTGCCATTCCAAACGCCCTGCACACCCTGGATGGCTAGCAGCTGGTAACGCAGAGTCTAGCTGATCATTCCTTTCACCACAATGGTAAATCCAAACAGCTCTCTTCAGAGCCATGTACAACAGCCCTTTTTAAGGTCACCTAACAATAACAACAACATCTCTGAGGGCACTCACCACAGTCTCTCCAAGTTGCATATTATGTTCATGTATTCAAATGATTTGTTTACAATCTGTTTGCAGTAGCCTCAGAATACGAAGGTTTCAAACTCCGGGTTTTAGGAAAGCGGAACAGTTTTTCGTTTTGTTTGGCTGGTGAACAGTCACACTTAAACATTTCCTTCTATTTTTATCCATACCACAAAGGTTCAATTCTCACAAGCTTTTTGAACTCGTGTTACACAAAAAAATGCACTTTATACACACTAAACGGATATTAGTATCTATTAAGTATTTTTATATAGTTGGAACATTATTTCTAGCAAAAACTACCATTCCGAATAGAGGTGTGTAACTCTTTACGGAACCGACTCACTGATCCGGATCTTTGAAGTGATTCAAAAGATTGGTTCAGTAACTACGTTTCAAACGCATCATTTGGATCTGAATCATTACTTTGCTCCGTGCTCTTTCCGCGCGACGCGGCGCTGAGTGAGAGATGGGACTGAGACACACTGATTTACTTTACTACTGGACCGCGTCTCGCGAGTGAGCGGGTGACATAATACAATCTATACAAGTCAGAAAGAGATACCAAATGACATGTGTATCACTCATACTTTCACAGTTTTTCGTTGTCGTTATCCATCCACCTAAAAATGACCATTATGGCGCTTACATATCAAATACTATACGATTGTTATTTGCTTATTTTTAATGTTTGCACTAACAAGCGTTTTAGCCAGCTGGCCATAAATTATCGAATAGCCGCCAGTCATAAGCCTGTATAAAGTATGAAGGAAGATCGATTTTATTTATAATCTTAATTCTTACATTACATTCTTACATTTTAAAATGTACTATATTTTGTACACTTAAAAAAAATACAATGCAACATTCGGCATTGTTTACATATAATTCTGACTCAGTAGTAAACGCTCTGTATTTCATATCATGTGTTTCGTTCTGTATTTTATATCATTTGAGCCGATGATCCAAATGATCCAAATGAAACATATCAGTGATTCGGATCATTTCAGTGATCCAGATGCAAATGTTCCAATCGCAAAAATGATACACTTTGCCCACGCCTAATTCCGAAAGAAAAAAATAACTGTCTCGTCTTGACGTCTGTCACTTTTTTGGCTTTTGTTCCTTGTGGAACAGACTACGGTCAGAGACCATGCTGCCTAGTCATCAGTTAGTTCGTTTTTTTTTTTGTCTTTCTGATTTGTGTATATCTAGTGATTTAGATCATTTTTAGGCATATTTTATTATTATTACATATTTTTCGCTGATATAAATAAGTGTTATTTAAATTAACACTTACAATAATTTACCGGCTATTGCCGATAAGTGAAACCAAACGTGAAACGACGCCATTTTAAAAGTGTTATCACATCACAGTGTTGCCAACTCAGTGGATTTTCCACTAGATGTGGTGGTTTAGACTCCTTTTTTCTTACTGTTTCCTCCAAACTTTAATTTATTTTCTAAAAAATAAAATAAAATTTGGAGGCCCGTAATTCGGAAACGGTGCGTCGGAGGGCCATGCTTCTCAGACCTTAAATTAAATGGTTTCTATGGACAAGGTTAATAAAGTGCTACAATAAAAATGGCTGAAATCAGTTAAAAAAAATTGGTTGCCTGTAAAGTCGGTATACGGGCGAAAGTTTTACGTGACAACGACTTTGAGTGGTAAAATAATTTTAATGTGAATATTCATTCATTCGTATACTCTCACTCTCTCTCTCTCGCTCTGTCTCTCTCGCTCTTAGGCGGGCTAACTGTGCTCGAGTGGAAGGGACGCGTGCCTTTCACTTTTTATGTCTGTCTCTCTCGCTCTTAGGCGGGCTAACCATGCCCGAGTGGAAGGGACGCGTGCCTCTCACTCGCTCTCATTGTGAGCGCATAACGTGAGCGGAGCGTAACGCAGTTTCTTGAAGTGTCACCCGGCAAACCAATTTATAAGACGTTGTCACGTCAAAAAAAACTCCGAAAATTTGTCTAAATCCTTTGAAGAGCACTTGGAAATATTTTTGCAATTTTTTTTTTTCTTAATTCTTTATTGTACACAAAAATTTTACATATTACATATGGTTACACAATTCATGTACAAAGGCGAGCTTAACTCAATGTTGAGTTTTCTCCCAGCAAACCTTTGAGTGATAGAGAGAGATCACTGTTGAGGGTAGGATCCAGTGTACAATACTTATAAACCTTTATAAATAATTCTAAATATATATTATACATATTAATACCAATATAATACTAATATTATGTCAATTTGAAAGGAAGTGCTTTTTTATTTTCTTCTTGAAGACATCTAGAGAAGGACTGTCGCGTAGGGAGTGTGAGAGAGAGTTCCAGAGACGCAATGCAGTAACAGAAAAGGAGCCATTATAGCGGCTGGAAGTGTGACGCAGAATATGAAGGAGAAGAGAATTGGCAGTGCGATAGGGTTTACCCCTCGGAACGAAGTACTCAAACCGTTCACGAAGGTATTGAGAAGAATTAGGATTATGCAGGATAGTATAGAGAAGAGATAGGATAAGGGTATCTCGGCGATGCCAAATTGGCAGCCACCTCAATCTGGTCCGAAACTTCGACACATGGTCGTACTTGCGGAGGCCAAAAATGAAAAGGATGCATAAGTTCTGCAGCCGCTCGAGTTTGTTAAGGAGTACCTCCGTTGCATCTAGAAAACAGACATCCGCATAGTCTATTAGCGGTAGGAGAAGAAATTGTGCAAGAGTGACCTTAGTGTGAAATGGAAGAATAATAAGAATTTTTGGAGACGTTTAAGAGACTGAAAAGAGTAGAAAACCCTCTTACTAACGTCAGCAATATGAACCTCCCAAGAGAAGTTAGTGTCTATATGGACGCCTAGGTTTTTAGCGCTTTACGAGTACAATATGGGCACCGAATCATACACTACTGGCGGGCGAGACTGATGATCTAAAAGGCTGAGCATGTAGCTTGCGACTTAGTTGGGTTCAGTAAGAGTCCAAAGGATTTAGCCAACTTGTTGATATTTTCAAGGTCATCATTGATGGCATCCACAGCGCCAGCGAGTTAACCCATTCTAAAGTGACGGTATAACTGCAAGTCGTCTGCATAGAGATGATAGTTAGAAGCAAAGACCTTAGTGATAGCGTTTATAAAAACTGAGAAAAGAAGAGGAGAGAGGACGCCACCCTAAGGTACAACCGCAGCCAAATCACACCATTCAGAGAAATCCTCATCAGACCGAACATACTGCGAGCGGCCTCGAAGATAAGATTTGAAACACTCAATTACTGGCGCAGAGACATTAAGGGAGGAAAGGATTCCTAAGAGAATGTCAAAGTAAACTGAATTAAAGGCACTGCTGAAGTCCAGTAAAACCAACACTGTCAAGCATTTGTTTTCCATAGCCAGTCTTATATCGTCAGTTATTTTGACAAGAGTTGTCACAGTGCTATGGCCAGGTCTGAAACCAGAGGTAAGGACTCAGCATGCCATTAGAGGATAGATAACAAGACAGTTGCTTCTGAACAACGCTCTCGAGAACTTTGGAAAGGATTGGGAGGATGGATATTGGACGGAACTGAGATGGAGAAGAGGGATTTGAAACTTTAGGAAGTGGTAAGACGTGAGCCTTCTTCTAAGCAGAAGGAAACGTGTTAGTGAAAAGAGAAAAAATTACTATGTGAGTTACAACAGGAACTATTTCACTCAAAATAGGTAGGAACATTTGGAACTGAAGACCATAGTCACCTAACGCCTTAATGGAGATGGATTGAAAACATTTCTTAATATCTAGCTCAGTAATTTGGTGGAAAGTGAAAGAAGTATTTGCTGGTAAAGGAAGATTGGAAAGATCACTGAGAGTCGAAGATTTAACATCGATATCGAGTATAATTGGTGATGTAGAAAAGTGCGCATTAAGTGCATTGAGGTCCATTTTATCAGAAGTACTCTTGCTAGAGGCTTTGCCAATACCAATAGTCTTTAAAAATTGCTATACTTGTGTCGGGTTGAAGTTTTCAATTGAGTTGTGAATGTGATGCCTTTTGGCATTCCTACACAAACAACTGCAGCGATTTCGCATCTTCTTATAAAGGTCCCAGTTTTCCTCAGTAGCCCGATTCCTGTATAAACGCTTGGCCTTATCACGTTTCGCCATCAGGTTTTTTATAGCTGGGGAAAGCCATGGTGCAGGAAGGTGTTTGACTCTTACCTTTTTAAGGGGTGCATCATACAAATTCAATATAGTACTGCTGAAAACTGACACCATAGAGTCCATATTCTCGCCGGTGAACACAGAAGACCAGTCAATCCCACCCGCATCAGCCCTCAAACGCTCCAAATCAACGTTTTTAAAACTGCGAAGAAAGAGAAATTTGGCCTTGCGTTGAGGAAGTCAAATTTTATAGGAAAGGTAAATGAGGTCATGGTAGCATTCTGTTACTTTCTTAGTCCACTTTCCTGTTGTTGATCTCATCATGTGAGCAGTCCATTTCCATTTTAACTAAATACAAATAACAATAAAAATAAATAAATAATTTTAAAAAAATTTAAGTAATCTAACAATAAACAAGAAAAAAATAATTTCAGCACTCAAACCTCGATGCACTCGCCGGCTACATTAGTTTTATAATTAAAAGATAAAAAGCCTGTAGTCCAAACAAAATAAATACACGTTAGTATGTTTCCGAACGAAAACTTTGAGTAACACCGAACGGTCTAAATGTCAAATGACAATAATAACATAAGTAAAAAATCAAATCAAAACAAAAAACTAAAAAAATTGAATGACCGACACATGAACGACATAAAACATAAAAATGATAAGTACCTAGTATATTATATACTCAGAAAAATGGAAGACCCGCAACGAAGACTCATCACTTTACTGTCTAGCAAATTCTCTTATCGGGCACTGGCTTCGAAGTTACGGCTGAGGGCTCAGCAACGGGAAACTGAGCAACAAGTTCTTGATATTCCGAAGCAAACTCAATCTTCCGTCGCGATTTTTCGGAAACCTGGATGACAATCTTCCCCTCAGACGTCCAACACTTATGTATTCCGAAGTACTTCCGAGCATTCATAAAAATATCGTGTCTGAGCTTAGTCAGGAACTCAGAAAGCGTTAAACCAGAGCCTTTTAGCTTGGTTGTTATTTCGCCACACCTCATTCCTTACGATGCGGCTTTCAAATCTAACTAAGAGGGGACGAGGTTTGCTGGTGTTGCTTCCAAGGCGGTGACAGGCTGTTATATCTTTAGAGGCGACGTTGGCCATTTCCAGACGCTCCGACAAAACCTTCAGGAAACCATTGCTTAGATCTGCTCCCTTGTCCTCACTCAGGCCATGCAACAGAAGAACCTTAGCACGGGTTGTCATTTCGTGCCTATCCAGCCAAACACAAGCAACTCCATCTGGGATTTCAGTGAACTCAATGTTTTCCAAACTAGGGTCTTCAACTCAGTGAAGTCCTTGGATAGGCTGGCAATAGTCTTATGTGAAGCTTCACCACTGGCATTCTTCAAGTCTTCCTCATATTGTGACATTCTTGAAGCAAATGTAGGAGACAGCTCCTCCACAGTGCTTGACGATTTGGAGTACAGGTCCATTTCAGCAAAGAACAGTGCTTGCAGTGTAGAGAAGTGGTGTCAAGGAGATTTGATAAACTGACTGAGTGCACCAGAGGTTAATGTACTACTTTATTATGTTTCTTGCATTTAAAAGTTGTTTTTAATATTTTATTAAATTAATTATATGAGAGCTCAAAATTGTAACTGTATTATTTGGGACTACCCTCCAATTACTCAATTTTTTCTCAATAATTTCTCGAGATTTTTACATCATCTCATGGTTTTCGACTAGAGCAACTATTTCTTCCTTGAAAAGATTTTCATCAGAGCAACTATTTTGAAAATATGGAGCGTTTTGTAAAAAGTAAAATAAAATTTGGAGGCCTATAACTCGGGAACGGTGCGTCGGAGGGCCATGCTTCTCAGAGCCTAAATGGTTTCTACGGACAAGGTTAATAAGGTGCTCCAATAAAACAGGACGAAATCTGTTAAAAAAAATCTCTGAAAATTTTAATGATCCGGCCCGACACTTAGAAGAATTTTGCAATCATTTTTTTTTTCTCAATAATTTCTCGAGTTTTTTACATTATTTCATGGTTTTCGAGTAGAGCAACAATTTATTTCTCAAAAGATTTTCATCCGAGCAACCATTTTGAAAATATGGATCGTTTTGTAAAAAATAAAATAAAATTTGGAGGCCCATAAGTCGGGAACGGTGCGTCGGAGGGCCATGCTTCACAGAGCCTAAATGGTTTCTATGGACAAGGTTAGTAAGGTGCTGCAATAAAAAGGGCAGAAATCTGTTAAAAAAAAAACTGAAAATTTTACTAAGTCCTTTGATGATCGCGCACACTTAGAAAAATTTTACAATAAATTTTTTTTCTTAAATAAATTCTGGAGTTTATACATTATCTCATGGTTTTCGAGTATAGCAACAATTTCTTTCTTAAAAGATTTTCATCCGAGCAACCATTTTGAAAATATGGATCGTTTTGTAAAAAATAAAATAAAATTTGGAGGCCCATAACTCGAGAACGGTGCGTCGGAGGGCCATGCTTCTGAGATCCCAAATGGTTTCTATGAACAAGGTTAGTAAGGTGCTGCAATAAAAAGGGCAGAAATCTGTTAAAAAAAAATCTCTGAAAATTTTACTAAGTCCTTTGATGATCGCCGACACTTAGAAAAATTTTGCAGTAATTTTTTTTTCTTAAATAATTTCTCGAGTTTTTACATTATCTCATGGTTTTCGAGTAGAGCAACAATTTCTTTCTTAAAAGATTTTCATCCGAGCAACCATTTTGAAAATATGGATCGTTTTGTAAAAAATAAAATAAAATTTGGAGGCCCATAACTCGAGAACGGTGCGTCGGAGGGCCATGCTTCTCAGAGCCTAAATGGTTTCTATGGACATGGTTAGTAAGGTGCTGCAATAAAAAGGGCAGAAATATGTAAAAAAAAATCTCTGAAAATTTTACTAAGTCCTTTGATGATCCAGCCCAACACTTAGAAGAATTTTGCAATCATTTTTTTTTCTCAATCATTTTTCGAGTTTTTCACATTATCTCATGGTTTTCGAATAGAGCAACAATTTCTTTCTTGAAAAGATTTTCATCCGAGCAAGCATTTTGAAAATATGGATCGTTTTGTAAAAAATAAAATAAAATTTGGAGGCCCATAACTCGGGAACGGTGCGTCGGAGGGCCATGCTTCTCAGAGCCTAAATGGTTTCTATGGACAAGGTTAGTAAGGTGCTGCAATAATAAGGGCAGAAATCTGTTAAAAAAAATCTCTGAAAATTTTACTAAGTCCTTTGATGATCGCCGACACTTAGAAAAATTTTACAATAATTTTTTTTTTTTTAAATAATTTCTCGAGTTTTTTACATTATCTCATGGTTTTCGAGTAGAGCAACAATTTCTTTCTTGAAAAGATTTTCATCCGAGCAACCATTTTAAAAATATGGATCGTTTTGTAAAATATAAAATAAAATTTGGAGGCCCATAACTCGGGAACGGTGCGACGAAGGGCCATCCTTCTCAGAGCCTAAATGGTTTCTATGGACAAGGTTAGTAAGGTGCTACAATAAAAAGGGCAGAAATCTATTAAAAAAAAAATCTCTGAAAATTTTACTAAGTCCTTTGATGATCCGGCCCGACACTTAGAAGAATTTTGCAATAATTTTTTTTTCTTAATAATTTTTCGAGTTTTTTTCATTATCTCATGGTTTTCGAGTAGAGCAACAATTTCTTTCTTGAAAAGATTTTCATCCGAGCAACCATTTTGAAAATATGGAGCGTTTTGTAAAAACTTTGGCGTAATGTAATATTTAACTGCATTGGGCAGTCATTGGCCCAATGCAGTTGATATTTGTAGGGCCTACGTTATAAGCACTGCAAAAACGCCAACAGCTTTTAAGTAAAGGTAGGCAGTAGTAGCTTTGGCCCATCGTTGGTAAATGGTTGGTATAATGATAATAATTTACTGCGTTGGGTCATTGTAAGTTTGATGTAGGGAATCTAACTAACTATATCCCAACGGATTCCCCACTGTTGGCCACTTGATGCCAACAGAAAATGCTACTAGGGAGTTTAGACAAGTGGGTTGCGGCAGCCGGAATTTCGAGGTTCGAAAGAGTCACCTTCCCCTGGCACGGGCATCTAAAGGGGCATGGGTGGGTTTTAGTCAGTAAGAGTCAGACACGTCCTCCCGCTCCTCCCAGAACGGACGAACACATCTAATCTAATGATTTCCAACCTTAAAACTTTTTTACAAAACAAACAACCGACTTTAAAAAAAAAATACACTAAAAATTAAAAAATAACTTTTATTTCGGAAGTCGGTGTTTGTAATTTACTTCTTCGTTATTTGACACCGACTTTCGAAATAAAAGTTATGTTTTAATTTTTAGTGTATTTTTTTTTGAAAGTCGGTTGTTTTTTTTTGTAAATTTTTTTTTATTTTTCACTTTTTTGTTGTTATACCCCACAACCAAAAACCCCAATAACATGGAACGTGGAATTTAAACATTTGGAGTACACCAAAACGTCATCGAGGTAAACGTATTTTTCGTTTTTGTTCAGTTTCTCAGAAAGCGCTTAAGCAATTTCGATAAAATTTATATGGGACCACCTCGGGAGTATATTCTTTCGGATAAAAAAAGAATTTTAAAAATCGGTCCACAACTGACGGAGAAATCGGCGGACATACATAAAAAAAAAAAATTTACAGTCGAACATAGAACCTCCTCCTTTTTCGAAAGTCGGTTAAAAAAAAAAAGAAATAAGTCGTGCCAAGTGGTATCGTGTTACCCTACTGGCTCGTGGCTGGAAGCCATCTTAGGGTTAGCTTTCAGTCTATAGGTTGAGAAACGATTAATCAGATTGATATTGAATTAGAAATTATGCTGTCGTTTCCTGTTTGAAGATCAAAGCTACAGCTCACCTAATATCAAAGAAATATCAGCTAAACACCGTATCCTGCCAACAGTTTTATATTTAACTTTGTTTTCGATACTAAAACTGTGATCTCATCGATTTTTATTGATGTTCCATTGTTTTATCGACAACAGAAATAATTTTGTTTTTATCTGTGGTTATTTCGCGCCAGTGTTAGGATGTATGCAGAAGGTTACCGTTGCTTTTGAATGAAAAGGTAGGATTTTGGTCTATGGTTTAAGTAATGACAGCTGGTGCACTTTTTTAACACACTTGTAACTAGGTAAAACAAATCTTAAGTATTTCACCAACTTCCCAGTAAATTTTGCGTAGGTACATGTTTAGTTTGGATGACATTGCATGTTTTAGCTAAGTGACGTCATTCTAAATCCAATATGGCGGCTTTCCGAAGATGGTGGACTAGTTATTTTGTACATTCCTATGATATGGGTAGAGGTATCAAATGGAAGGATTTGCTGAGAAGAGAAGGTACAAAAAATAAAGTGTGTTTTTTAGTTTTTTATACTAGGTATAGATTTTTTGATTGTTTTCAAGTTGAATTAGCTGTGGATCGACGACAGTATTGTCACGTTGCAGAGTCGGAGGAGGTGGTGACACAGGAGGGTCGTAGGAGTGACTCGCAGAGGAAGATGTAGAGTAAGAGGACCGTAGAAGAGAGTTAGATGAAGATAAACACGATGAGTTCAGACGTATATTTTATTATATACAGTAGGCTTGATTATACTGAGCACTTCTTAATCGTACGTACACCATACACTGTGACTAGGTAAGGGTATAAATTGTATTATTGCTAGGAACTGCCTGATTATAAAAGCTGAACTTCACTGTTCTAGTAACTCTTATAAACTGGTAACTGTCATTTATTGAATAGAAGGAAAATTACAATGATGGATAGGAGCTTAGTCTAGCTCGGCACCCGAATTAGAACTCATTTTTAATATAAAGAACAGAGACTTGACAGAGAAAACAAGTAATATTTGAAATTTATATTAAAATAGGTAGGAAAGAACGTAATTTTGGAATACTGGTCAAAAAAATTATTTTCTACAGACTATAACTACAATACATATTATACTAAACTAATAAATAACTTAACAAATAAAATATGAACAAGCGGCATAAAAGATCCGATAGGAGTACAGCTCATTGGGCATCAAAAAATTCATCCACATCGCTGTCAATGGAAAAAGTGCCCAGAACGCTAGCAGCATTGCCACATTGAATGGCAATGCTGATTCGTTGGCCGAAAAAAAGGCCAGCCCTCTGGTCACGTGAAGAGTCGACTAAAAGTTTGCTGATGTCACGGAAAACTCGATGACGCACTAAAAAAAAAACAAGGCTTTACTTTAACACTGCCTTGTTACAGTATGTTCGTTTCGAAACTGTGAAAGAAAATATTGTGAGGAAATCAGCCTGGCAAGTCTTAGGCTCAAAACTTCGAAGACATGTGATATCAGCTAATCCGCACTGATTATACCCACAGTCTTTCCAGACAGAAGGGCTGAGACATTTTTTTTTGGTGGTGGGAAATCATCCAATGACTACTCCCAATTTGGGTGGAGCAGGAGGGCCTGCTAGACTCTTACTGACTAAAGCCCACCCGTGTTCCTTCAGCTGCTTGTGCCAGGGCCGCAATAACTGTCTTTCGAGTTTATCCGCGACGCAGACAGGAAGAGCTGAGTCCTAGCAGTGGGAGCGTTGTAGGTTATGATACTTTTTTTTTATTTTTATTGTTGATAGGCACGCGTTTGATCACTATCTCACCTGATGGTAAGCGATGATGTGGTCGAAGATGGAGCACGCTTGCCTAGAAGTAACTTATTCACTCTTGACTTAAAGACTCCCAGGTTGTAGCGATCAGGAAACAGACTCCGGTAGGGAATTCCACTCCCTAGCTGTACGCACAATGAATGTGTTCTCTAAACGCTTTGTGCGTATGGATGGGATGTCCACCATGAACCGGTGGAACTTTTGAATAATCAAGAAAGCTTCCTTAGATGTACGACCTCCTCGGAAGGTGGCGGGCCAGACGTGATCTGCGAACTGTGGCCTGTTCCAGACGTCCCACCCCTCCACACTTCGTCACTCCGGCAGAACATCTGCCGCCTTTAAAGGAACTGCAGTGGCCCACCTGCAAATCTCTTAATCGATTGCGGACTCAGGTTGGTCGCTGTAGAAATAATCTAGCCAAATGGATCCTTGACCCATCCCAAACTCAGTGCCAGTGTGGAGCCCCTTCACAGGACATGCGCCACCTCCTTGCCTACCCAGCATGCACAATCACCTACAATCTGAAGGATTTAAACGAGGCTAATGATAAAGCCAACCAGATTGCTACATACTGGTCGGACAAATTTTGAGTCAATCAATCTGCCCGCGCCTTTTCGCAACTATCTTGGGGTCGGCTTCCAGTCTAACCGGATGCAGCTGAATACCAGTATTTTACATGAAGCGACTGCCTATCTGACCTCCACAACCTAGTTACTGGGTAATACAATACCCCTTGGTAAGGCTGGTTGTCAGACTTTCGGGTTTCCGACGACCCGCAACGACTGTCAAAGATCCACGATTGACATCCGGGACCAACGGCTTAACGTGCTTTCCGAGGTACGGAGGAGTCTCGGTATGTAAAGATGGTCACCCATCCACGGACCAACCCCGGCAAGCGTAGCTTAACCTGAAATTAACAAATTTTGTGTCAATATCGACACGAAATGAAAAGAAGAATAATCAAGAAGGCGATAGACTTGACATTAAGAAGACACCTTTATGTATTATATATATTATTTATCTTGGCTACAAAGCTGCAATAATAAACATTATATCCACGTGTAATACTTTTGTTAACTCGATCCAGACTTTAGAAGCAACTAGATTGTGTTTTTTCGCTTTCATTTTAAAACAGCAAAGTTAAACAATGTCAAATTAGTCTGGGTTCTGAAGCTGGGTACCTACTGAAATATTTAATTATAGGTGTAGGTTGGTAATTTGAGATTTAACAGTAAATAAATCTTTTGGAGACGTTGGTTAAAACCTAAAGGGGGAAAGCAGAGTCGCTCAGCATCGAGCGCAACTAAAGGCGCTGTGATGGATCACAAACAGCAGGGTCCACCGAAGAACACATGCGATGACGATGGCTTCATCAAAGTGGAGAGAAAGGAGAGAAAGCCTACTTATCGCAAGCAGTGTGGGACAGCGCCGGCAGAATCCAACATGCTGCTACGTCCTGCAGTACCGACGACGCAGCTGTACGTGTCCCGTTTGCACCACTCTACGAAGACTGAGGACATAGTAGAGTACCTACATTCGGGTGAAGAACAACTGGACCTTGAGGGTTGAGAAGTTGGAGGCGCGCCATAACACCAATTTCAAGTCGTTCGAGGTGCGTGTTCCTACTCATGAATTGGTGACCTTTCTCAAGGAAGAGTTACGGCCGAAAGGTGTGCTGTATCGGCGTTTCCGCGGCCAGTTACGCGACACCTGGCAGCGTAACACGACGCCGTCACTTCGTGTACAGTAGTTTTTAAGTTTGTTGTATAAAATATGTAAGTATTAGTTATAGCAATTATTGTATTTATACTTACATATGAATGTTGGGCTGTGAAAAAGACGGATGAAGAAATATTGCATGTGGCGGAGATGAGAATGTTGAGATGGATGTGTGGAGTAGAGTAACGAGAATGGATAAAGTGAGAAATGAGTACATTAGAGGTAGTTTAAAAGTGGCGCCAGTCAGAAAAGTTGAAAGGGAACCGCTTATCTTGGTATGGTCATGTGAAGAGGAGGGATGAAACACATGTAACTAAAAGAGTTATGAGTATAAATGTGGATGGATGGAGAGGGAGAGGGAGGCCAAAGAAAGTATGAATGGATTGTGTGAGGAGTGATATGATAGAAAAGGGAGTTAGTGATAGTGTGACGGCTGACAGGACAGAATGGAAGAAAAAAACGTGTTGCGCCGACTCCAAGTAACATGGGATAAGGGGAGGAAGATGATGATACTTACATAATTATTTATTGTGTTTTATGGGGCTTAGTTGCCTGAAAACCAAGTCCAAGCGTCTGTCTGTCTGTTGGCGATAAACTCAAAAACTACTGAACGGGTTATCATGCGGTTTTCACCAATAAACAGGGTGATTCTGTGCCAGGGTTGCGGGAGTGATCACAGAATAGACATAGGAGACTTCTTTTATCTATTCTGTGGTCACCACGGCTCTGGCACAAGCAACAGAAGGATCACGGGTGAGGTTTAGTCAGTAAGAGTCCCCCCCCCCCCCCCCCCCCCCCCCGCTCCACTCAGAGTGGGAGAAGTTATTTGATAATTACTTCCAGCGAAATGTTGATATTAATATGGATCGTCCCGGGATTTCTAATGGACAATCCTGATTGATCTGAAATTTTGCATACGCACATGTTTAGTCGGGATGACAATGCATGGTTAGCTTTTTTTATTTTATTATTGTTACATCGATAGTTTTAACATTACATCTGCCAAACCACAGATAACTATAATAGTAGCAAGCTATGCCAAACTGCTTTGCAGTTTGTCGGCAGTAGATTCTCATGGATTTATAGCTCACGTGACGTCATTCTAAATCTAATATGGCGAACTCCCAAAGATGGCGGACTAGTTATTTTTTATGCATTCATAGGATCATAAGAATTTGCTGAGAAAAATTCTTTACAGTTTTTTTTTTAAACTATAATATTTTATTTTGTATAGACCATCTAAGCTTGAAGTACGAAATGCACCCGGTTTTTTGTACTTGAAGGCTAATTACTAAAGCGTGATTGGCCGAACAATCAATAAGAATACGACAATTTTGACATATTTTTACGTCATCAAGTGACGACACCCTTAGAGATCTAAGGGTGTTATTACACCAATCGATCGATAAACGATCGACTATCGATCGATTGGTAGTAATAACCATAATACCCTAACGGATTCAGTAAATTTAATTTAACTCTGAGGAGTTAGGCTAGCCGCGGACTTGTGATATTTGTCACCGTGACTTTTTGTTACCCAGTCGAGTGCTATGAAGATACATGGGAGTAAGCTGATCATGGTGACGTGACATACGGTGACAAATAGTTCCTAGGTGACTGAATTTTGAAGGATACTGACGTAGTTTAGAATATAGAGTGTAAAATTTTCCTTGAAACAATCTTTCAGTGTAAGTATGTGGGATGCACCCAGTAGCGTTTTTTTCGTTCTTATTTCAAGACCATTTATTACAGCAATCTGTACGAAATCCATTTCAAGAATAACGCGTATTGTTGCCCAGTAAATTTTCAAGTGGGCGCATCGTGGGTGACAGTGACAAAATCACAAGTCAGCGGCTAGCCCTAAATTAAAAAACTAGATAAGTTTGGGACCTTACCTAGTTTTTTAAGCATAATTATTATATTTATAAAATTAGATATATGCATTGACAGACAAGATAACTGACGTCTCATCCATCACATTCTGCAGTTTAGCTATAGAACAAAACCTCCATAAAATTTTAATTAATTAATCCAGTAAGTATACTTTATCCAGTATGTATACTTTATCATTCACATCTATCCTTCTTCCGGATAGAAAATATTGAATTAAGAACGTACTGATCAGTGTAAAAAAAAAAAAAACTGATCAGTGTTAAAACTAATCATATGTAAGTATTTTTTATAAATAAGGCCCAAAACTAAATATGTACCTACATGATAACTAGGTAACCCAATGAAGTTTTTCACGATAATGCAGGATGATAAACCGTAACCGGCTGTATGTCTTAATACCTATGCCTGTGAAAAAACACATGGCTTACCAAAAATATGAAACCAGCGTCTATCTACCGATTTCTAGTGGCGAAAAATAATCATATTCGCAAAGTCTAACGCCCCATCGATACTCTAAAAATAGAAGCGTCTTGCAGTCTGTATAACTTCCAGTCGCCTGGAGTCGGTCATACCGATTTGACATTTGGCAATCCCGATTCCCGCCCTTTTTTAAACGTCAAACTTTTATTTCGGATCCCGAAAAAAAAGTGTAATTTAAATGACTATGGATTTATAAAAATTGTGTTTGATATTTTCATTTTATTTTTGGACAGTAATAATTTAAAAATAATGGAGTCGCTCAGAACAGCAAGAATTTCAGTGATAATATTTTTAATTTGTCTATGTGTTGAAAGTAAAGCTAAATTAAATGAAAACAAGACCAACGATCATTCAGCCGAAGTGAAAACTCCGAGGAAGGTAAACTTTTTGTGTTTTTTTATTTTATTTTATTGTTTCTTTGACATATAATATCAAATCCTACCTATTTTTATTCAAAATACTTTTACTAAAACTAAATATGAATACCATAATAAAACAAACATACTCTCGAAAAAAAGATGATGTTGGAATAATGTATAAGATATTATTTGGCTATTACACGAGTACATACAATTTTTAATTAACTAATCAAAATATTTTAGAGCTCTAGCGATACTTCCTTTTTTTTTAAACTATTTAAGTTTTTTCATACCACAATTCTTAAAATATTCTACAATAACTTTTTATAATAATCATTCACTACAAAATAAACCTAATTTACGACCCGATTACTCCCGCCAACGCATGACAAAAACATTTACATTTTTACATTTTGCTCTTCTGAAACAAAAATATTCTACTCATAATAATATGTGTAAGAATAACATTTTTTTGGCGGGTTTTTGAATTGAGTAGGTATTTTGAGTTAAGAACGTCTCAAACCATACCTTTCCCGCGTCAAGCGGACACATACTGGGCGAGACACAATTAAAATCTATTGTGTCTGCTAATTAGAAGCGGGTAAGGTTTTTAGGTTAAAGTAGAGCTCCAGGGTAGCGGGATTCCTGCCCAGGGGTCGTGGATAAATTCGAAACAGAGTTACCGTGCCCCTGGGCACTCTGACAACTATATAAAGCAAAAAAAAAAGGGTTGGATTTTAGTCAGTAAGAGTCTGACACGCTCGGAGATGTCATTGGTTGATTTCCCAACCCCCCAAAAAAAAAAAAAGTAAAAAAAAGCCTTGCAATGCAAAGGGCAACTGAAGTAACTCGGGTGGGTTTTAGTCAGTAAGAGTCTGACACGTCCTCCCACTCCACCCAGAGCGGAAGAAGTCATCTGTTGATTTCTTACCCTCAAAAAAAAAGGCTAAAGTAGAGTTTGACAAATTCTCGGCTTCGAATTCTTAATCCAGGAATTGTGGGTCTAGCCTCGTTGGTATAGGACCACAAGTGCTAATGCCGAGCTCGAGATACTGGTTTCGATTCCCGGGTGGAGTTTCTCCAACTCAGTAGCAACCAGAAGTCTGGATTTGCGCCATGGGCTGGCTCCCTATTACACAGAACTTTAACATAGCTGTCGAAATGTGAACACACTCACGCCTCTGCCCAAACCTTTGGGGGAAAAGGCGTCATCGCGTGTCGATTTTCAATCGGTTACATTTCGGGGAGTATGCGTCGGCATTGCATAGTTTAATTTTAAGGAGTATGCGTCGGCATTGCATAGTTTAATTTCAGGGAGTATGCATCACCCGGGCCTGCGGAGGCGCGCGTAGTGTTTCACGCGCGCCTCAAAGAGTTGTCAGCAAAAGAGACGGGGCCCGTCATGGCCGATGCCTGCCCGGGGGTTGAGGATAAATTCGAAACAGAGTTACCTCGCCCCTGGGCACTCGAGGCAGGAAGGAACAGGGGTGGGTTTTAGTCAGTAAGAGTCTGACAAGTCTGAAGTCGTTGGATGATTTCCCACCACACAAAAAAAAAAGGGAGTATGCGTAGGCATTGTACCTATAGTTTAATTTCGGGGAGTATGCATCGGCATTGCATAGTTTAATTGGGATGATTCCAAGGGACAAAAAAAAATCTATCTAGTCCGTCAGTTAGATTATCAAAAAATATTGAACACGTATTTTTTGCTTTATCAAATTAATGATAAATGACAAAGATAAAACGCATCAAAGTTCAGAAGTAGGGGCTTGTTACGTCACTTTTGAGTAACAAGTGTTTTAACTCAAGTGTGACGTCATGCGAAATTTCAACGCACTAATCATCATCATTATCATCAGCCTTTTAATGTCCCCACTGCTGGGGCACAGACCTCCTCTCCGTGAGAGGGTGTGGGCCGTGATCCACCACGCGGGCCCAATGCGAGTAGGTGGATGTCACATGTCTTCGAATTTTTGGTTCTATGACATGCCGATTTCCTCACGATGTATTCCTTCACCGTTTTGAGAGTTAATTTACACAAAGTATAGCGCCTGTCTGGGTTTGAACTCACGACCTACAACTTGTAAGTCGCGGTCAATACCACTGGGCCACTAATGCTCCGCACTGTTCAACCCACTGTAGGTATCGTCTTATTTTTTGTGACATGACAAACTGAACTGAACTGAACTTTTTCAATTCATTAACTCAATTCCGTTTCATCATCGGATCACTAAACGATGTGATGCGCACTCGGTACTTGGTGGACATGCCACACTATACGCACAACCTGCCACTTCGGCAGGGAATTCCACTCCTTAGCTGTACGCACAATGAATGTGTTTCTAAAATGTTTTGTGCGTGTGGATGGGATGTTCACTATGTACCGGTGGCGAAAGGGGTAGTGTAGTAGGGTAATGGCGCATGGGAGATGTGTTTCATGATAGCTACAACCACGGGTCTTTAAGGCGCAATTATACGACTTTTAATGGTTTTTAATTGAACATGACGTCTAAACGACTAGTCTTATTTCTTTGATAAAAATATATGTTACTCTAGACAATTTCCGTCGTAATTTGATCTCAGAATATTTGAACTTATATTTTTATAACATAGTGTAATTAATTTGTAAAGTTATGTCTAACGCGGATAAAAAATAGAGAATCACGCCGAAACTATAAAGCGTATTTTTATGAAACCTTCACCATTTTAAAGATCATTAATTTATTTATAATTTAGTCTCAGTGTTTTAGTTTAATGCCTATTGTTTTATGTGTAATAAATTAATAATGCGTTTAATTTCGGACAGCGCTCCTTGATGCAAGCTAACCACTCAAGGTCATTGGCAGCTAATAGCGCATTAAATCATAACTGAATAAAATACTTTTCTAGCAAAAATAGTCTTCCAAAAACGCCCGTCTGTCACCACTTCCTCGTGTTTTAGCTAAGGAGAAGAACTTTCAATATATTTTTAATATTACAAAAAGTAAACACGTCAGCCTCCACTGCCGGTTTGTTTATAAAATGTCGATCAAACTAGTAGCCACTTTATCAACGTACGTCAAAAATGCATACACATCAATCAGAAAAAGTTTTTCGCCGACCCCAATTAATCCTACTTCATACAATAATATAAGCGCGAAATATTAAAAATGCGAAAGTTTTTATGGATGAACGGATTTTTGTTCCTCAATAAAGGCTGAATGGATCTGGAAGAAATTTGACACTGAAATAGCACATAATACATTTACATATAATTGGGAAAGTACTAATAATAATGGATAATGGTAATAATAATAGGTCGAGGTTGTCGACATGTGGGATGTGGACTCAGCGATCATTGTACCGATAGTCGTGTGAGCCAATGGCTTAATAGCCACGAGCCTCGACCAACACCTCAGGAGGCTCTCGTTAGGCGGCTGGATCAAGGGCTTGATTCAGAAAGCAGTACTTCTGGACACGGCTCGCATTGTCAGGCGGTTCCTCTCTCTGGGGCCCTGACCGCCGGTAGCTTGGACCCTGTTCCCGATACCGGTGGGATACTATTTTTTATATTTTTAAATGTTTTTTTATATATTCTTATTTAAGAAATATTTAAAAATGTATTTAATATGTTAAAAAGATAAATAAACGTAATAATAATATACAACGTTGATGTGACAGAGGGGCATTAAATTAAACTACGTATACTATACGTGTTTAGTATTAATTCGATACGGTATAAAAATAAAAATATAATAAATGAGGTTTTTTTTTTTTCAAACAAACTAAATAGCTTACAATTCAGAGTAAAACGCAACCACCCTTTATACCATACTTTATACCCATTATCCTTGTTTGCATTGCCATCTTATAGCGAAAATGTACTTGTGACTTGCGTGAGAACGGCAACAACGCGTCGTATCGTAGGTTATACTCAGATTTATCGTTTTAAGGTGCATGACCTGTGCGTATAGACATAATCAGCTGTTAGGAAAGATACATCGTGTTCAAACGAGGCCAAAACTTAAAAAATCGTTTGTGACTAAACTACTGCTCCGATTTAATTGATTTTTGGTGCAGAGCTTGAAAATAGTACCTAGTATAGGCAGTTTAAAGGAAAGCCCCTCTGTCGTATCAACTTTGTATAATGAATAATCTTATATTAATAGTACGGGGGAAGTACTATACATATAATACCACGCGGGCCAAGCCCCTGGCAGAAGCAAAAAGGTAATGTTATAACTCATTCAACAACTTCGTATCTTCACTTTAACGATTGGCATTTGGCGACTTTGACGTAGCAAAATAACTGCTAACTTCCGTAAATCTCAGGCTATCAAGAAATAAAAACATCATCACGTTTGAAATTATTACATAAGTAGGTATAATAAAACGCAAACTGTAAGCCACCTGTAATAATAATAAATTAGCGGCCAAATGCGTGTCGGACTTCACACATTTAGGGTTCCGTACGAAATAAAGGAATTATCAAAGAAAATATCTGATCTAACAATATATATATTTATCTTCGACCACATCACACACACACACACACACACACACACACACACATACACACACACCACCCCTCCCCTCCCCCCCCCTCCTCTTTCACATTGGACTGTGTGAAAGAGGATATGGGTAAAAAAGGAGTGACTACAGAGATGACGACTAATAGAGGAGTATGGAAGAAAAAGACATGTTGCGCCGACCCCAAATAAATTGGGATAAGGGCAGGAGAATGATGATCTTCGACCACATCATCGCTTACCATCAGGTGAGATAGTGGTCAAACGCGTGCCTATCAACAATAAAAAAAAAAACTAATTTATTAGAAATAACTTAAAAGATATACAATACAAACTGATACTAACATGTACAAATACGTATGAAAACAACTCACTGGGCATCAAAAAATTCATCCACATCGCTGTCAATGGAAAAAGTGCCCAGAACGCTAGCAGCATTGCCACGTTGAATAGCAATGCTGATTCGTTGGCCAAAGAAAAGCCCAGCCCTCTGGTCACGTGAAGAGTCGACTAACAGCTTGCTGATATGCCGAAAAACTCGATGAGCACTCGGACCCCGAGTATGGTATGGTAGTAATAATAAACGTTATCACCAAATTTCAAGTTAAATGGAAGGAAAAAAACTTTGAAACAAAATTTTGTGACAAACGACGGACAGATGGACAGACGGACACGTGAGTGACAGTTAGGGCTCCGTTTGGACCCTTCGGGTACAGAACCATAATGATCAACAGATGCATTTAAATCAGGTTTATTTAGACATTGTAATCTGCCCGCGCCTTTTCCCAACTATCTTGGGGTCGGCTTCCAGTCTAACCGGATGCAACTGAATACCAGTATTTTACATGGAGCGACTGCCTAACACAGCCACAACTCAGTCACTGGGTAATACGATACTGCTTGGTAAGACTGGTTGTCAGACTTTTGGGCTTCTGACGACCCGTAACGACTGTCAAAGATCCACGATTGACAGCCGGGACCAACGGCCGGAACGGACCGCGGAGGAGTCTCGGTATGTAAAAATGGTCACCCATTCACGGACCAACCCCGGCAAGCGTAGCTTAACCTGATAGATCGACCCGTGCGGCTATTATTACTTTAACCACGAGCTATAAGTTTTAATTCAGGAACCATTTACGATACTCTGGCTGTGTGTTTGTGTTTCGGGAATTTTGGGTAGTCAGAAACCCGAAAACATGACAATCAGTTCGCGCCCAACCGAAGGGTCGTTTTCGGTATCGGTCAGTTTTGGCATAATAACTGGTTTTTAACCGACTTTCGAAAAAGGAGGAGGTTCTATGTTCGACTGTATGTATGTTTTTTTTTTTTTTTTTTAGTATATCCGCGCATTTCTTCGTCAGTTGTGGACTGATTTTCAAAATTCTTTTATTATCCGAAAGAATATACTCCCGAGGTGGTCCCATATACATTTTATCGAAATTGCTTTAGCACTTTTTGAGAAACTGAACAAAAACGAAAAATACGCATATCTTGATGACGTTTTCGTGTTCTCCAAATGTTTAAATTCCACGTTCCATGTTATTGGGGTTTTTAGTTCTGGGGTATAACAAATAAAAAGCGAAAAATAAAAAACTTTTTTACAAAAAAAACAACCGATTTCCAAAAAAAAATACACTAAAAATTTCAAAATAACTTTAATTTCGGAAGTCGGTGTCAAATATCGAAGAAATAAAATACAAACACCGACTTCCGAAATTAAAGTTATTTTGAAATTTTTAGTGTATTTTTTTTGGAAGTCGGTTGTTTTTAATTTCTTTAGTAACCATTCAACCGCCGCCTAAGCGAACCTTGACATAGCCGTTACGCCACCCGCTCGATCGGGCATTAATTCACGCAAGCGGTCCTCTGCCGTAACCAAATTAAAGCTTAATATCTAGTAAACTACTATAACTACAAACAAACAAAAAATAAGAGATATAGCTGAAACTATAGAGAATCGATACAAATGAAACCTAATACGATAAATGGATATCTTTCTTTTAATAACTGGTTTTAATATCTTTGTGATTTTATTTTTTATTTTTCATTAATTTGTTTAGTTATTATTTTATTTATTTAATATATTTAGTATTATAATGTTTTTTTATTCTTTGCAAAACATGTTTTAAGCCGTTGGTCCCGGCTGTCATTTGAAGATCTTTGACACTCGTTATGGGTAGTCCAAGAAGAAGAAGCCTGCACAAATCTGACACCAGTCTTGCCGAGGAGTATCGTGTTACCCAGTTACTGGGTTGTGGAGGTCAGATAGGCAGTCGCTCCATGTGGTATTCAGCTGCATCTGGTTTGACGGAAACTGACCCCAACATAATAGAGAAAAGGAAATTATTTTAAAGGATTCAGCACTTTTTGAAAAAATCAACATAAAAAATTAAATATGTAAACACAGATGACGTTTTGGTTGTCTCCAAATGTTCAAATTCCATGTTATTAGGGTTATTCATTCGGGCATAACTTTAACATTTAGTTTTACTTCTGTGGTATAACAACTAAAAAGAGAAAAATAATAAACTTTTTTACAAAAAATACAACCGACTTCTAAAAATTGAAAAATAACTTTCGGAAGTCGGTGTCAAATAACGAAGAAACTAAAAAATACAAACACCGACTTCCGAATTTAAAGTTATTTTACAATTTTTAGAAGTCGGTTGTATTTTTTGAAAAATTTTTTTTTTATGATATATATATTATTTATAAATTGTATTTGTTTTTGTATAATTTTAAAACAAAGTCCCCCGCCGTGTCTGTACGCGATAAACTCAAAAACTACTGAACGAATTTTCATACAGTTTTCACCATTAGACAGTGTTTCATGAGGAAGGTTTAGGTCTATAATTTGTACCCGAGCGCAGCTGGGGGTGCTCGTTAGTATATTATTGTAAAAAATTCAGAGGTAACTACGTTTATAGATACCTACATCTACATAAATATCAAGCTTGGAAGTCAAGATGTTTACTATGCGGTTATTTACTTTGTATGAAAGTTCCCATGATTATGGTGTTAAGGAAAAGGGTTCATTAAGAAAAGCACAGAAAGGAAAGACTAGGTATTTATTTCCAATAGGCTTTCCATTAATCGAAAATCTATTTGCCTTTATAATTCAATATCTGTCTTGATTCGAAAATAACTTTATCACACTGTTTTACAATCGTACAGAACACATCCACATCTTGTCAAAGTGATAACTCTGGGTTCGTAGCTCAAGGCTGACTGCCTGCCTTTTTCTTATGCCTCTTACAAGTCACGTCAACACCCCACCAAGCACTCAAAAATGGGTAATAACGACATTTCGTCACAAAGACCGGAAGCCAGCATTGAGCCACTCACAATGAAAAATAACAATATAACAAACAAAATATTTAAACTCATTTAGAAAATTCCTCCTCCTTTTTCGAAGGTTAAAAATATAAGATGATGCTTGAGCCATTGTGATTTCCGCAATATACGTTTGAAACTAATTTGTTACCTTAGTCCAACATCCGGGCCAAAAGCGTCTAAACTTAAATCTCTAGAAGCGCTACTCAGTGCGAATTGTCACTATTAACTAGCTCTGGAATTTAGACACATCGAGTGTGTGCTCACCTTCGTATCATCTATTTCTGTATTTTCAGCCATTTATAGGAATTAGTCACGGTCTACAGCTGGTTTCTTAAGATAAATGATTTTATTTAAACCGACGTTCGTAAAAGGCGGAGGTTCTATGTTCGACTGTATGTATGTTTTTTTATGTATGTCCGCCGATTTCTCTGTCACTTGTGGACCGATTTTCAAAGTTCTTTTTCATCCGAAAGACTATACTCCCGAGCTGGTCCCTTACCTATAAATTTTATCGAAATTGCTTGAGCGCTTTTTGAGAAACTGAACAAAAACGAAAAATACGTATACCTAGATGACGTTTTTGTTTTCTCCAACTACGAGTATGTTTAAATTCCACGTTTCATGTTATTGGAGTTTTTAGTTCGTTAGAAAAATAAAAAACTTTTTTACAAAAAAAAACAACCGACTTCCAAAAAAGAAAATATGCTAAAAATTAAAAAATAACTTTAATTTTGGAAGTCGGTGTAACGAAGAAATAAAATACAAACACCGACTTCCGAAATTAAAGTTATTTTTTAATTTTTAGTGTATTTTTTCTGTTACTTGACAGTTTCCCCTTCCACAAGATTTGAAAGGTTTCTATCTTGCTTAATTTTGAACGTATTTAAAAAAAATGGATAAAGTAACTTTTTGATGCAAATAGTAAAACAATTGAGTCAAATACTCTATTGTGGCTCTGCCTGCGTCCGTTAAACCTAACCAGAGAAAATACCTAAATAGAAAAACTGTGATTTGCATTCGCATCACATCTGTGATTGAACTAAAATAAACTCCACCAACTGCATCAAACTGCTTGAAAAGTGTCTAGCTTGGAACTTTTCAATGTTTTTTGTTAGTCGAGTTTTTTTCAAAATGATAATTTTTTTAATTAGTCCATTTTAGGAAGTTAAATTTTTTGAATCGGCTCGTCAAGCTCTTTATTTTGATATCCTACATGATTACCAGAGGTCGGAATTAGGTAGAGCTATTTATGTACTTACACTGATTTCATGCAGCGAAAGTATACAATGGATATGCCTCAAATCCCGAGATTAATTTGAAAGAGCAGAAAAATCCCGTGATTTAATGAATAAAAAAGCTATTTACTTTTACACAATTTAAACCACTTCACGCGCGACGTTGCCAAATTTACATCAACGATATCGAATGTCCGAAGTTGCACATAACAACCGACTTCAAAAAATTGCAAAATAACTTTAATTTCGGAAGTCGGTGTTTGTATTTTGTTTCTTCGTTATTTGACACCGACTTCCGAAACTAAAGTTATTTTGCAATCTTTGAAAGTCGGTTGTATATTTTGTAAAAAACGTTTTTATTTTCTCTTTTTAGTTGATGGAGGACGTCAGAACTAAAACTAAATAATAAAATTATGCCCGAATGAATAACCCCAATAACATGGCATTTGAACATAATTGGAGACAGTCAAAACGTCATCTGTGTATACATATTTTTTGTTTATGTTAATTTTTTCAAGTGCTGAATCTAATTCGATAAAATGAATCATCAAAATCTATTCACAAGTGGCGGAGAAATCTCGTAACAAAACGCGTAACGAATTGAGAAGCTCCTTTTAGAAGTCGGTTAAAAACAATCGGGTTGTTTCATTTTTTTTGTTGTTGTCATTAGATCCTCTCCCCTTTGTATACCTACGTGCTTTTACCTGGTACATAAAATATAACTATTCACTCGCATAATATTCACAAAGTATTACTTTAAGTAGGTCCTCATAATTTCACCACCAAGACACGAAATATAAACCAAACTACACTTTTCAGTGTACTAGCTCATAAAATCTAATTTTGAAGAGGTTAACCAGAATGTTATAGCTTGTTACATAATATATAAACATAAAATATTAAGTACGTCTGACACTACATTCATAAGCTTGCGAGACCATTGGCACAGTATGAAATCACGTGCAATAAATGCCGAATCAAATTATTATAATAGAGATTTAACGTAATGCATTGGAAATGTATGAAATTGGGTTGATGACCAAAAATAGACCGTCAGTTAATTACCAAAAAATATTGGACAAATATTTTTTCACAAAATGAATACGATACAGTGCGTTGAAATTTCGCATGACGTCACACTTGAGTTAAAATTGTATCACTTTTTACTCAAAAGTGACGTAACGTTTCTTTGTAATTTTTCATTTATTTGCTAAAGCAAAAAATATGTGTCGAAGATTTTTTGATAATATATCATATTTCTCCTGCCCTTATCCCAATTTATTTGGGGTCGGCGCAACATGTCTTTTTCTTCCACACTCCTCTATTAGTCGTCATCTCTGTAGTCACCCCCTTTTTACCCATATCCTCTTTCACACAGTCTAACCATCGTTTCTTTGGCCTTCCTCTACTCTTATAGCCATCCACATCCATACACAAGACTTTCCTCACGACATTTTCTTCATTCCTCCACATCACATGGCCATACCACGACAACCGATTTCCACACAACTTTTCAGTCAGCGGTGCCACTTTCAGACTTCGTCTTACATACTCAGTATATCTTACGGACTAAATAGGATTATTTTTTTTACCTACACCTATCATTCCTGAATTTATAATTTTATACTTCTATCGGCACTACAATTCAATATTCAGCAAAATTGTGTAACCAGTTTATATTTGCACACAAAACTGTCACACGGATTAATTGAACTATATTCAGAACTAGCAGATATTTGACAGTCGTTACGGGTCGTTAGAAGCCCGAAAGTCTGACATCCAGTCTTACCAAGGGGTATCGTATTACCCAGTAACTGGGTCAGATAGGCAGTCGCTCCATGTAAAAACCCCCAAGATAGTTGGGAAAAGGCTAGGCAGATGATGATGAGATTCAGAATTAGTGACCCGCCCTGGCTCCGCACGGGTACAAATTATATACACAAACCTTCCTCGTTTATCACTCTTTCTATTAGTAGAAAATGCATTAAAATCGGTAGCGTGGTTTAGGAGGAGTTAGCAGAGAAACAGACTGACACAGAAAGCGACTTTGATACTGTGACGACCTTATGTTGGCGACCTTATGGTGGAGACTGGCACGTTGGAAGTTTGGAACATTCTAGAAACTCTTGGAACGCCGATTGAAATTAAGAAGAATAAGGAAGACTTTTGTTTTTGGGTTGACTTCTGCTAGCCCGTCCGAACAGGGCACTTGTATTATTTTTATTATTCAATATAACGTATAAGTACGCCATTCCTCTTTCCTTTATAACACAACACACATAAGCAGTCACTCTCGTACACCACACTCTCGCGCTGCCAGCGAGTACGACAGCCCCCAGACGCGTATAAGGAATCTCCAGGGACTCTGCACTACGAGAAGGTGCTCCAGGTCCCTATAATAATAATAATAAAATTCTTTACTATGTAGAAAAAGAAATAGAGATGTTTGCAAGAAATATACGGGATGTAACGGAAAGGTGTAGTCATATTTTAAGAACTGCATCTGCCCATCAATATGAACAAATTTCTTCAAGAAAATCCGAGGAAATACTAAAAAAAAATGTTACCTCCCATACAAATATTGGTCAGCTGATGATAACTTTGTATGGAAAGTCCAACTTTTTTTTGGGAATATTCAATTTTTTTTTAGGGAAAGTTGTTCATTTCCATGGGCAGAACCGGCTCTTAAAATATGACCACACCTTTCCGTTGCACCGTGTATTATGATGCAGCAAAACGGTTTTTTTAGACCCCCATTAATTACATTAATAAGTCTAAAAAACCTAAAAAACCCGCCAAGTGCGAGTCGGACTAGTGCACCGAGGGTTTTGTACCAACTTGTAGGTATGTAAATTATTAGTTCGCCCATCAGTCACTGGTATCGAATTTCGAAAAAACTTAACATTGGCGTTGGAAAACTGTTGTCCCCATACATTGACATCGGTCGCGGTCAGATTCAATCATCTCAGCCTTTTTAATGTCCCCACTGCTGGGGCACAGGCCTCCTCTTCGTGAGAGGGTGTGGGCCGTAATCTACCACGCGGGCCCAATGCGGATTGGTGAATGTCACATGTCTTCGAATTTTTGGTTCTAGGACATGCTGGTTTCCTCACGATGTTTTCCTTCACCGTTTTGAGAGCAGTGGTGATGAAATAATTTACACAAAGTAAAGCGCCTGCCTGGGTTTGAACTCACGACCTACAACTTGTAAGTCGCGGCCAATACCACTGGGCCACCACTGCTCTCGTCGGTCAGTATTTCATTTCTTCGTTATTTGACACCTACTTCCGAAATTAAAGTATTTTTTTTTAATTTTTAGTGTATTTTCTTTTTTGGAATTTTCTATTTATATTTTTCACTTTTTAGTTGTTATACCCAGCAATAAAAACCCCAATAACATGGAACGTGGAATTTAAACATACTCGTAATTGGAGGAAACCAAAACGTCATCTAGGTACACGTAATTTTCGTTTTTGTTCAGTTTCTCAAAAAGCGCTCAAGCAATTTCGATAAAATTTATATGGGACCACCTCGGGAGTATATTCTTTCGGATAAAAAAAGAATTTTGAAAATCGGTCCACAACTGACACACATACAGTCGAACAAAACGAAAAACGAATACGAGGCTTTTGGCATTCATGTATGTTTACGTTATTTAATCCATTTTTCTGTAATGTGCGTTAAATCTGTGCAGAATAAATTGTTTTTCTTTCTTTTCTTTCTTTCTCCTCCTTATTCGAAAGTCGCTTAAAAATCGTACTCGCAGCACATTCTCCGGCGACCGGCACCCACGCAGGCCACACCGCTAGTCCCTTATTGAATTAGGACATTCTAAAATGCTTTATTTCATACAATCCAGTATCCGAACATTCCAATAATCCTCCACCCCCTTTTTTTTGGTGGGAAATCATAAAATTATTTCTGTAGTAATAACTTTCCCGCTCTGGGTGGAGCGGGAAAGCATGTCAGACTCTTACTGACTAAAACCCATTCATGTTCCTTCAGTTGCCAGTGCGTGGCCAGGGGCCGCGGTAACTTTCTCAAACAGACCAGCGACTCTGGCAGATCCTGCACCCCTGGTTTTTAACTGACTTTCGAAAAAGGAGGAGGTTCTATGTTCGACTGTATGTTTGTTTTTTTTTATGTATGTCCGCCGATTTCTGCGTCAGTTGTGGACCTATTTTCAAAACTCTTTTTTTTATCCGAAAGAATATACTCCCGAGGTGGTCCCATATAAATTTTATCGAAATTGCTTTAGCGGTTTTTGAGAAACTGAACAAAAACGAAAAATATGTATACCTCGATGACGTTTTGGTGTTCTCCAAATGTTTAAATTCTACGTTCCATGTTATTGGGGTTTTTAGTTCTGGGGTATAACAACTAAAAAGTGAAAAATAAAAAACCTTTTTACAAATAAAAAACAACCGACTTCCAAACAAAAAATACACTAAAAATAACTTTAATTTCGGAAGTCGATGTCAAATAACGAAGAAGTAAAATATAAAAACACCGACTTCCGAAATTAAAGTTATTTTTTAATTTTTAGTGTATTTTTTTTTGGAAGTCCGTTGTTTTTTTTTTGTAAAAAAGTTTTTTTTAATACTTCCGTACTATGGAGACTGTTATAAATAATCTTTTAAGAGCCTACTTTCTGTTGTTTTTTTTCGTTTTGTTGTTGTTATTATTTGAATAATTATAAAATAGATAAAGTTTAGCCGCCGCGCACACTGTTTCAAATTTTTTCACGTGTTATAAGTATCTAAATATGAATCATCACTTTATTATCAAAAGAAAACGTAAACAAACTCTCGTATTCATAAATTAAATAAATGTTCGGTTGGTGACACGAAAATGCGATAGTTTTAAATCGTAGGCTTTTCTAAAATAAAAAATATACTTGTAGCTATCAATTCTAGCATAAGAAAAGATTCGTGAAAGAAATCATTTTTGTGTCTCTTCTCTACATACTTATATACCAATGTATTTAAAATAAGGACACGGAATACAACAATTCTTATTCAAGACTTCTTCTAAATAAATCTAAATTTGATTTTTGAAGAATATGGGTAGGTACACAAAAACCAACAGGGTACCCCGTGAAATTCAAATTTTCTCACGTTTTTAGCAATTTGCAGGTCAGTGTCAGGTTGTACGTTTCTCAAAATGTGATTCGCGGTCGTAGCAAGTATGTATTTATAGAGTTATTATCATTTAACATCATCAATACAACTCTCTCACTTACAATTGATGTCAAATGTCATGATTTCATGAAATAGTCATTCCATATATCATTATGAGCTTAGAAGGTTTTATTGATGATTTTAATCATTACAGTTCTGTAAATACGTACTTGTTACGGCCGCGAATCGTATTTTGATCAACGTATAACCTGATACTGATTTACAAATTGCAAAAAACGCGGGCTACCCTGGCAATTCCGCCCTAAATGTCAGATTTTTAGTTTGCCGCTAAAATAATCGGAACGCGCTTTGCCGGTTGCATAAAGTTGTTGTTATTTCAAATTCTAATAAAGTCAGGCAAAGGACTTGCAATAATACTGCCAGTATTTTTAAAGGAGATATGAATAGGTAACTAAGAAAACCCCAAGTTAAGCCATCTTTATCATAATTTTTCAGAATTTTTTCCCACCGAAAACATGCAATTTTTTCAATATAAAATGTCCTTAGATGGTTTTCGTAATAGGATCTGTAGGTACCCATTTCAAGAAGTTACCTCCAACTCTACAACAAACAATTTTGTTTCTTTATAACCGCCCGCGGCTCCGCCCGCGTAAGACTAGTACTTGCCACCTTTATTATATAAACAACTAGCAACTAGCAAGCGACTTCGTCCACGTAGATTTAAAAAAATTATAGTCTACGACACACACAAATAACGTGGCTTTCTATTGGTAAAATAATTTTCAAAATCGGTTCAGTAGATACTTATTGTAGGTATTTATTGTATATATTATTATAAATAGTACACCTAAGACTACCTACAGTACTGTATTTCCTTTTCTCTTTAAAATCCATCCAAAGGTTGTCTTGAAAAGATCGCTTTTAGCGATAAGGCCGCCCATTGTGTCACCCTATGTAATGTTTTCCTCATATTTTTATTGTAATTTATATGGTGTACATAATAAAGAGTATTCTATTCTATGCTATTCTATTCTACAACCTCACAAACTCACAAACTTTACCTCTTTATAATATTAGTACAGATTATAGGTTTTGTGTTATTCCAGGATATAAGTTATCCTGCGACCAAATTTCATCCAAGTCCGTTCAGCAGTTTGAGCGTGAAGGAGTAACATATATGATAGTATGACTGATTAGGTACTTTTTTTAACCGACTTCGAAAAAGGAGGAGGTTATCAATTCGGATGTTTGTATTTTTTTTTAATTTTTCATGTATGTTCTGGCATATCTCCGTCATATATTGACGGATTTGCAAAATTCTTTTTTTGTTCGAAAGGGGTTTATTCTGAAATGGTCCCATTTAAATTTCAAAAAGATCTGATGATGGGTTTCGGAGACAGACAACGGAACTCTTCAAAAATTGACAGCAAATCAACCGCGATTGCTGCTATCGTATGTTTATGAATTGTTAACACAGTTTAATGGGGAACCACAACTAAAAAGGGAAAAATAAAAAACTTTTTTACAAAAAAATAGAACCGACTTCCAAAAAAAGTGCAAAATAACTTTAATTTCGGAAGTCGGTGTCAAAAAACGAAGAAACAAAACCAGAAACACCGACTTCTGAAATTAAAGTTATTTTGCACTTTTTTTGGAAGTCGGTTCTATTTTTTAATTTAGGGTTTTCTAGATTTACATATTTACTTAAACTAACTATATCTACACTAAAACCAAAAATAATTAGGTACTTAGTTTAAAATTTTAGATGGTGACTTTTTGTATTGGGCATTAGATTTCACCACTCCATTATAGCCCTTCTACCGGCCAAGTGGCGCCCTCATTGAATAAAAAATCGTAGCTTAACATAGAAAATAAATATTAAAAAATCCTACGTCACGCTTGCTACAAAGAGGATAAAGTATTTTTACGTTGTTAAAACAGGTCTCAAAATGTTTCGTATCCAAAGTAGTAGGCAAAAGTACCAAAAACGGCCGTTTTTGACACTTTTGCCTAGTACTAATAGCCGGTAGTAGACCCTTAATGAAAGCTAAACAGTCGCAAAACTGTCCTTGGTACCGTATCAGAATACCAAATTTTCCATAAAAACTAATATTATAAAAGCTTGGTATGTATCTATGCAACCGAACCTTTGAACGTGATTTTCACCCACTTCAAAACGTCGGATTAAATTGAAACTTTGCACATTATCAAGGACCGATGACAATGGTGCCAATTCTCTTGTTCAATAACTAAACTAAAATTAGAGAATCGCTATCTTTTACTAAATGGCAGTGAGAAAAAAGGACGACTAAAGCTATGAACTAATTTAGAGATGTCAAACTATAGGTTGCTCCAAATAAACGTGCAATAACGGTCATTGACCCACCTACATTTATTGACATTTTTAATTTGAAAAACGGAATTAATGACTCAAAGCTGTCCCGAATCAACATCTCTCGTGATCCTTAACATTGTCTAATAATGAAAAACGATTTATATTTAATTGTTCAGGTACCTACGAAGAGTTATTAGGGAAAGGTCAATGTACTTTATTGCAAATTTATCTGAAACATAGTATAGTTTACGCCTTGCGCTTTACCGTGTTTTTAGTCGACATGTTCTTACGTGTACCCTTAATTTAAGTAAGTATTAGTTCAACTAAATTTGACAGCTCTAATTTACGTCCGTCTCTTTCTTGTTTTATTAGAGAGTAAAAAATAGCAATAGCCTAAATTAAGTTTAGATTGTGCAAACCAGAATCGGCACCAATGCATGGTTAGATAAGTGACGTCATTCTAAATAAAATATGGCGGTCTCCCAAAGATGGCGGACTAGTTATTTTTTTGCATTTCCATGGTAAGGGTATCGAGTAAATGGGGTTGCTGAGAAAATACGAAAAATAAAAAAGAAAGCGTGTTTTAGTTTTTTTTTTTAAATTATAGAAAATTATTGTTTGTTTGTACCGAATAAGCTCCAAAACTGTAGGACCGATTTCAATCATTTTTCATCAATAGGAAACTAAATTATCAGCGAGTACCATAGGCTACTTGTTATCCCGGAAAAAATAACAGTTCCCGCGGGATAGGTCACGGGAACGAAGCCACGTACATGAAAGTTTTTGCGGACAAAACGTAATTTGATTGTTATTTTTGGATATTATATTAGAGTATATTCTTAGCTTTTGGCTTTTCGCTGTGCTGACGCACTCAACTAAATTATTAGGTCTTTAAAATTCAATTTTAGCTGCAAGGAACATGCATGACGACGCAATTCCCGAAAAAAATATTAATCAACGCTAATCGGCGATAAATTTTTCCATGAAATAGTCCAGCGACATTAATGAGGGAATTTATAATCTGTGGCGTAACGCATAGATAATAAAAATCAAAAATAAACCACAAAGATCCCGACTCCCACCATTTTTTTTTTTGTGTTTATGTGACGTTAGACTATAGTATACAATCCTTAAAATTATTTTTGGACAAATCTTTGATTTGAAAGCCAGTTAACTAGTCCTCTGTGCTGCCACTGAAGGTAAAATACAGGGGAGAAAAATTTAACACTCATTTTGTTATACAGATCGAAGCGTAAGATTAGACTTAGTTTTTTCTGCGAGGGTCGCGGAAGAAAAAAAATAGAAAAAAAACAAGGGTAGCGGAAGTGCTCGAAGTCAAAAGAGTCACAGCGCGAATTTTTGGCGGGATTTTCTCGAGTGAAGTTCAGTGGCTGTTTTAATTCTTCTCTTATTGATTCCTAGTGGATATTGTGATGTAAAATTGGTGTAGTATTGTGTCTCAAGTGTCTACGCAACTGGACATTATGTGGAATCATTGAAACAGGCGCGATCTCGGTAAAATGGAGCTGAGAATTTTACTGTAGTATCGACTACCTCAGCGAAGTTTGCCAGGAAAGCTAACTCGATACATTTGTTGCCAAATACTGCAAAATACATTAGAATGTGTTAAATAAAGAAGGAAAGAAAACTAATTTATTTGGCACACACAGATACACACAATTTAGGTACAATAAAAAAAAACAACTTAATTTATAACAATTAGGTACATCGTGTGCCCCGCGGCTGCGCCAAACAGGTCTAGTTCAGCAAAATGCCAGACAACTAGTAGTTGCCTGACGCTGGTTTTCAACTAAACCTAATGTTAAAGTGTACGGATGTGAATCAGGTTTTGTTACATCTGCGTTAAAATGAAATCATAAAATAAAAATACACTACTGATGACTAGGCAGTATGGCTATATCTCTGACCTTAGCCTGTTCCAAAAGGAACAAAAAGAAAAAAAGAGTCACCGCGGCCCTGGCACAGACAAGTTTAGTCAGTAAGAGTCAGACACGCTCTCCCGCTCGACCCAAAGCGGGAGAAGTTATTTGATGATATCCCAACCTAAAAAAAATAGGCTTTTTTAAAAAAAAAATAGGCTCAATCTCGTCTTTGTGTCTTTGACGTAAGAATTTTAGTTAATAGGCTGTGTCCATCCCTTCCATCTGATAAACTCTACTTTTACACCGGATTTTTCAACCATTAGAACTAGAAACAATAACCATCTTCCTTAATATAACTGCTACAAGTTATATTAGAACGATCGGCAAAGCTTTTAATGTATCGAACTCGAAGACTAGTTTATCTCCGCAGCATTGGATAAAATCATTTCGGTACGGTGCCAAAACGCTTCAGTTTTCAGCAAATGTGAACGTTTTGTTATCAAACGAGACACAAACGAGCTTTGACCGCAAACTTTACTAAACGTTTGAGCGACATGACACTAATTAGGTAGGTACACGTATTACCAACTAAAATTAATATTAGTTGGGAGTATGTGTAACAGACTGCCTCATTATTATAATTACACTGGTTGTCAGATTTTTAGGACGTAACGCCTGTCAAAGATCTACTTGACAGCCGGGACCAACGCGCAACGGTTTAAAATGCCCCACCCATGTACGGATCAACCTTGGCCAGCATATGCTTAACCCATTTTTTTTTAGAAGTGAAATCTTCTTTACGCGCGTTGGGGATTTTTGTTCAAGTTTTCTCTTCTGTCGGCACTCCCGAGTGCCACTCTTTTTTTTTTGTGATGCTGCGAAATCCAATGAGTTCTCCCGCTGTGGGTGGAGCGGGAGTTTTTGTTTCTTTTTTTAAAGGGGAGTGCGTATCAGACTTTTTCTGACTAAAACCCACCCCTGTTCCTTCAGTTGCCTGAGTGCCCAGGGGCGCGGTAACTCTGTTTCGAATTTATCCACGACCCCTGGGCAGGCATCGGCCATGACGGGCCCCGTCAGGTGTTGCTGACCTCTCTTTGAGGCGCGCGTGGAACAATACGCGCCGTAGACTCGGGCCTGGTGCTGATCGGACGGCGAGCTACCCATTACTCGCCGTCTGCAGGCCCACGCCTACGGTGGCCGGAAATCGTCTCGTGACACCCGACTCCTAGGGCGTCTCCTGTGGCGGCTGCTGCTGGGGGCGTGAGGGCGACTCTATTGAGTCTCTCTCACCCGTTCCGCCTCCTCCTTCGCGAGCATTACTGCTTCGCAGAAGGAAGAGACTGCTTCCCATTCCCTCTCGCTCCGTACCATGACCTGGTCCATGTCGCCATGAAATCCTTGCGGCACTCTGTCCGCCGAGCCGCGAGGTTTCGTGGCAGCGGAGTTGCGCCCCGGCGTTTCGCCTCCTCGCGCCACTCCCAGAGGTGCGCGAGAGGACCTTTGCCTCCAGATCCCATGGCGACAGTCCGGCAAGGGTTCTCGACGCCTTACCGGAGACCGTGTGGTATCGTCGGACTAGCCTGAAGGTTGATCCGTGTGGTTGTTATTACTTAGCCATGAAGCCCTCTCCGTTTATTCCCTCGTCAGACGTAATACAGTAGAAATAAAGCATATATGGCGGATCGTAACACTCCCCGGGTCGCTGCGCAGTAGCAAAATCATGTGACAGCGGGGTTGACGGGTGTAGTTACTGCGCAGCTTCACGCGAACTTCACACACGTTATTAAATTAGAATCGAACTATACCAAGTGGGCCTACTTGAGTGCTTAGTGGGTGTCTTGTGAACCCTTCAAGGTTTGTTAACCAGAGATAAAGATTAAATCTCTCATTAGTTTGCAATTACATCAGCAACGAATGTTTTCATTCTGTCATTTTCTAACAGCTAGCTGTAATCTGCTGACTATCTGTAATATGCCAAAAACATAAATATTTCTACAAAAAGTTCGGTCTCTATGAAAAAAATTCAAACAATGTTTTTGTTCCGTAACGTTCGGAAGAAGCTGCTTCTTAGTATTTTTTTATGAAACCTAATTTTTTTACACCAATATTTATGTAAAAGAATTTGTGCGACAACTTTTTTTATACGCCAGTTTTAGAATAGAAAATTATTTCTGTAAATTATCTCGTAAAATGATTGTTTTGTAACCGCAATGTGGATTTGAAGGTGCAAATAGATTTGATAACTGGCACTCTACAATAATGTAGACTATCTAAACTTATATTAGATAAAAATAGATTTGTTTGCCAAGCGTCATAGGCTACATTTTATACCCGAGAAATGCACTGTTCCTGTGGGACGGGCCACATAGAATAGGTATGTTTTGCGCTTACGGTGGCCTCCCCCAATTTATATGATTCAGAACCACCCACGCATCTCACAGATTTTTTTTTTTTTCTCTTTTTCCCAAAATGACCTTCACATAACTTATCCCAATTCGCGTAATATTACAAAAATCAACATCAAAGACTATACCAACATACATCACGTCCCACATGGTATCGTATATTTCAGATTCAGCAATAGACGCAATCGCTCCGACCAGAGGACAGAATACGGCACTGACTAGAGATGCCATTACATTATTCTTTCCCGCGCAATGTGCGCTGAGTACACGTTACAGCTGACATAAGTCATAACCGTAGACAAATTTGACACGGACCGTCAAATTTCTATGACTAAACATAGACAAATAGAATAGACTGCGCTTTCCCTGTCTGTCAAGTGAAAACGTTCAGTAAAGTGTGAGCGAGACATAGTGATCGTGCGGCCAGTTGTTGTCATTTTCTACCATTCTGATTGGTACGCGTTACAGGCTGTCAGTGTCCTCGTCACACATAACTGTAATAGTAGCAAGCCAGTCCTCGTGCTTGAAACTGGTCACTACGTCCGTATTGAAGTTACTTAAAGAAAGTCCTGGGAAACCGCACGGTCTCCGGTGAGGCTGCGAGCCTCCTTGTCGGATTGCCGCCACGGGATCTGGAAGCAAAAATCTTCGCGCACATATGGGAGTGGCGCGAAACGCCGGGACGTAACTCCGCTGCCGCGAGAAGTCACGGCACAGCGGACAGAGCTCTGGCAGGATCTCATGTCGACATGGAGAGTACGACTGTCGCAACCCAGCGCTGGGCACGTCACAATTGTGGCGATAAGGCCCCTCTTTGAGGAGTGGCTGGAAAGGCACCACGGCGTCCTCACCTTGCGCCTGACGCAGGTCCTCACAATACACGGTTGCTTCGTGAGGTTCCTGTTCCGGATAAGGCGGGCAGAAATGCCCGGGTGTCACCATTGCGCAGATCGCCTGGAGGACACGGTGGAGCATACAGTGGAGGTCTGCCCCGCTTGGGCGGAGAATCGCCGTATCTTCTTGGAGGCGATCGGCGGCAGAGACCTTTCGCGGCCGGCCCTGGTCTAGGCCATGGTACGGAGCGAGAGGGCATGGGAAGCTGTCACCTCTTTCTGCAAAGCAGTAATGCTGGCGAAGGAGAAGGCAATCCTCGCGCCCTTACGCCCCTAGCCACCGCAGGAGACGCCCTGGGCGTCCCTAGTCGCAAGCCGGTTCGCAGCCACCGTAGGCGCGGGCTTGTGGACAGCGATTAACAAGTAGCTTGCTGTCCGATAAGGACCAGGCCCGAGTCGACGGCGCGTAATGTTCCACGCGCGCCTCAATGAGATGTCAGCAAGCTGTGACGGGACCTGTTAGGACCGATGCCTGCCAGGGTCACGGGAATGATTGAAGTAGTCACCTAGGCCCCTGGTACAGGCAACTCAAGGAACAGGGGTGGGTTTTAGTCAGTAAGAGTCTGACACGCCCTCCCGTTCCACCCAGAGCAGGAGAAGTTATTTAATGATTTGAAAAAATAAACAGATAGTGGCTGCACTCCGTTTTCTCTCTTTCTGCAGATAGGGACTGACGTAAATTAGACCTGTCAAATTTAGTTAAACTACTATTTCCATTAAAAATTAAGGGTAGGTACACGTAAAAACATGTCGATTAAAAACATGGTGAAGCGCAAGGCGTAAACTAGTTTGACATCTCTAACTTAGTTCGTAGCTATAGCCGTCCTTTTCTCGCACTGCTTTTTAGTAAAAGATAGCGATTGTCTAATTTTAGTTTAGTTATTGAACAAGAGAATCGGCACCAATGTCTTAAGTTGTGAGTAAACGATGTATAAATTATAAGAATGAAGACTAAAACTTTTACAATGCTGTCTCTAGCAGTGGCCGAGGTGTCTCGTCGGTGCTCTATGCCCCAGAGCTATATGCTAGGTGTACTATTTTAGATTATTTTCGAAGGTGACAAAATAATATACTTACCTACGATTCCAGCGGCGAATTGGCACAGATATGTAGGTGATATTAGACGATTTTATAGGCAGGTAGAAAACTTCAATGGAATGGAAGATATTTTTTTTAACCGACGAAAAAAAGGAGGTTCTCAATTCGACCGTATATATATTTTTTTTTTTTTTTTTTTTTTTTTTTTTTTGTGTATGTTCAGCCCTCTCTCCGTCATTTATGAACCGATTTTGATTATTCTTTTTTTGTTAGATAGGGTATACCTCAAGGGTGGTCCCATGTCAAGGAAGTCAGGCTCTGACAGTGGAAACCTGATAAAATTGAGAGAAAACCTCGAAAATTGTGGTCACGTTTAGCGTTTCTGTGTGTATGTTCAGCCCTCACACCGTTATTTATGAACCGATTTTGATTATTCTTTTTTTGTTGGATAGGGTATATCTCAAGGGTAGTCCCATGTCAAGGAAGTCAGGATGTGACACTGGAATCCTGATAAAATTGAGAGAAAACCTCGAAAATTGTGGGCACGTTTAGCGTTTCTGTATGTATGTTCGGCCCTCACTCCGTTATTTATGAACCGATTTTGATTATTCTTTTTTTGTTAGATAGGGTATATCTCAAGGGTAGTCCCATGTCAAGGAAGTCAGGATGTGACACTGGAATCCTGATAAAATTGAGAGAAAACCTCGAAAATTGTGGATACGTTTAGCGTTTCTATAGGTATGTATGTTCGGCCCTCACTCCGTTATTTATGAACCGATTTTGATGATTCTACTTTTCTTAGATAGGGCATACCTCAAGGGTGGTCCCATGTCAAGAACATTAGGATCTGATCATGGGATCCTGAAAAAATTGAGAGAGAACCTCATAAATTGGGCACGAATATTGTTTCTGTTTACTTTTCATAACTTAATCAGGTATCTGCCGCGACACCTCGCGGCTCGGCGGACAGAGCTCCGACAGGATCTCATGGTGACATGAAGAGAGCGACTGTCGCAACCCAGCGCTGGGCACGCCACCATCGCGGCGGTAGTGCCCCTCTTTGAGGAGTGGCTGGAGAGGCGCCATGGCGCTCTCACCTTCCGCCTGACGCAGGTCCTCACCGGACATGGCTGTTTCGGGAGGTACCTGTGTCGGATCAAGGCGGAGGTGACCCCTAGGTGTTTCCACTGCGAGGATCGCCAGAGGACACGGTGGAGCATACGGTGGAGGTTTGCCCCGCTTGGGCAGAGCACCGCCGTGTCCTGGTGAATGCGATAGGCGGCAGCGACCTCTCGCGCCGTGCCCTGGTTCAGGCCATGGTACGGAGCGAGAGGGAATGGGAAGCCGTCTCCTCCTTCTGCGAAGCAGTAATGCTCGCGAAGAGGGAGGCGGCATACGTTAGGGAGACTCAACAACAGCCGAGTCGCCCTAGCGCCCTCAGCCGCAGCCGCCGCAGGAGACGCCAGGGGCCGCGAGACGATCTCCGGCCACCGTAGACCCGGGCCTGCGGACAGCGAGTAGTGGGTAACTCGCCGCCCGATCAGCACCAGGCCCGAGAGTCGACAGCGCGTAGAGTTCCAAGCGCGCCTCAAAGAGTTGTCAGCAAAGGACGGGGCCTGCCACGGCCAATGCCTGCCCGGGGGTTGAGGATAAATTCGAAAGAGTTACCTCGCCCCTGGGCACGTAGGGCAGGGAGGAACAGGGGTGGGTTTTAGTTAGTAAGAGTCTGACACGCCCTTCCGCTCCACCCTAGAGCGGAAGAAGTCATAAGATGATTTCCCACCCCCCAAAAAAAAAAAAAAACAGGTATTTGCATTTAGGAATCATCACATCCTGAAACTGAGCTGATGATGGAAACCATACCATTCCTACACAATATAAGTTAGATATAAAACTGGTTTTATTGACAAATACCACATAATATGCTTTGAAGAAAAGACGTCTTTACAATATTGGAGGTAACCTCAACTGGTCAATATCCTGGAAACTTTATGGAAGAATGGTTACATCGTCAGCTCAGTAGCAAGAGGAATTATGGAGGATTAGAAATTAGCCTCAGACTGTTAAAAGATGATGCGAGCCACAAAAAATCATAAAATAAAAAACTTTTTAACAAAAAAATTAACCGACGAAAAAGAACTAAAAAGCAAAAAATAAATAAACCTTTTAAAGTCTTGAGTAATGAGCATATTTACCTACATAAAATATCAAATTTTATATAAACTAATTTTGAGTCGGCGCCAATTATTAAAATGTTTAATTACCTACTTACAGCCTTCTTCATTTGTAAGTACTTATAAAATTTAGATATTTAATAATCAGATTGTTGTTTGGCGCCGACTCAAAATTAGTTTATATAAAATTTGATATTTTATGTAGGTAAATATGCTCATTACTCAAGACTTTAAAAGGTTTATTTATTTTTTGCTTTTTAGTTCTTTTTCGTCGGTTAATTTTTTTGTTAAAAAGTTTTTCTTTTAAAATGTTTTTACATTAACTGCCTCGTCGCTCTACAGGGGTCTAAAACATTATTGAACGTTATTTATTTGTGCCGGACTAATATACCGGATAGTAATACTTGGGAGTCTTTAAACAAATTTGGCTAAAAACCGGTTTCTGGAAATTATTTATTATTAAAACAATACGTATTAGCAAGAAACACAAAGGCGGCCTTATAAACTTACGTTAGGCATTTTCTACCAGTCGACCTTAGGCTGGTGCAAGAAACAGATCATGGCAGGTGCTACTTAATGGCAAGACAAACAAAAGAGATATACATTAAATACATACAAATAAAATAAGTTATTAACCGACTTCGAAAAAGGAGGAGGTTATCAATTCGGATGTTTGTATTATTTTTTTTTTTATGTATGTTCGGGCATAACTCCGTCATGTATTAACGGATTTGCAAAATTCTTTTTTTGTTCGAAAGGGGTTTATTCCGAAATGGTCCCATTTAACTTTCAAAAAGATCTGATGATGGGTTTCGGAGACAGACAACGGAACTCTTCAAAACTTGACAGCAAATCAACCGCGATTGCTGCTATCGTATGTATGTATAAGAATTGTTAACACAGTTTAATGGGGACTCACAACTAAAAAGTGAAAAATAAAAAACTTTTTTACAAAAAAATAGAACCGACTTCCAAAAAAAGTGCAAAATAACTTTAATTTCGGAAGTCGGTGTCAAAAAACGAAGACACAAAACAGGAACACCGACTTCCGAAATTAAAGTTATTTTGCACTTTTTTTGGAAGTCAGTTCTATTTTTTTGTAAAAAAGTTTTTTATTTTGAAAAATGAATCATAAAATTATCAAAATGTAACAAATTAATCGCAATTCAAGCGAAGTGATGCCTGGGGTTGCGGATAAATTCGAAATAGAGTTACCGCGGCCTTTGGCACTTGGCACACAGGGAACTGAAGGAACAAGGGTAGGATTTAGTCAGAAAAAGTCTGACACGCCCTCTCGCTCCCACCCAGAGCGGGAGAAGTCATTGGACGATTTCGCAACCTTAAAAAAAAAGTGTGTGTGCGTAACAAGATAAAAATCCAAACTGTCACAAAGTTTACAAAAGGAAAATAATCATTCTTCATGAACCAAAGGCCATAGCTAACTTCGGGGTGTCGGTTCTAGCTAACTTCAGGCTGTAGGTTTTTTGGGATGGTGTGCGCGCGCATCGTAAAAATTTACTCTCATCATTTTTCCCTAACGTGCCAAAAGAAGTATAACTTCAAAAGAAAAACGAAGTGATAGGCAGTTGAGTACAGTATTCCCAAATTAATAATGCGCATGCAGATCTTCGCTAATTGTCGTATTCCCGGAAACACCCGAATCATTGATCTCGAATTCTACTATATTATGCATGAAGAAAATGCACTTAACCACTCTATATATTTATATCGTCTTCCGACGCTCGGGGAATACGACCGTTGCCGAAGAGTGACGAAGATTTCTATGCGCATTATCACTTTGGGAGTTTGGGAGACCTGTAAGTAGGTATTCATTTAACCAATCATAAATAATAATTTTCTAGTACAGAAATTAGCACAAAACTGTGATCATTTTCATTTCTTTATTTTGTAATCAAAAGCTGAGTTAAACACCAAAAAAATATTAGCAAGAATTTTTGTTGCTTATTTCAAGAACGAATGTTGCACAATTCGCCTATCAACCAAATGGAACCATGATCAAAAGACAGATTGAAATGTTCGAGCCACCGATTGATCTAACAATTTCAAAAGATCTTTTAATCAGTGAAAAATGTAAACAAATATGCACTGGAAATAAACGCAGAGTAAGGTTAAAAAATAAGGTCGTAGACAAAATGTGTTTTTAAATTTAGATTATTATTGGATACATGCTATTTTCCAAACTATGGGTCTCGAACTCTCGACCCACTGGTGAGTCGCGAGCGAATATTAGATGGGCCCTGAAAAACCGATGCTAATGTTGTGATGCCAAAAAATCGAAAACAAATATATATTTTTTATTAAAATAGCACTGCTTGTATTTAATTAAATAGTAATGAAGCACTCATGTGCTTGTAATATAATCTATTGTAACTTTATTTTGATTAAGGCGCAGTTATACGACTTTTAATGGTTTTAAATTAAACATCACGTCTAAACAACTAATTTCATATCTTTGAAAAAAATATATGTTACTCTAGATATTTCTTTTCGTAATTTGATATGTGAATATTTGAAATTATATTTTTATAACACAGTGTACTTAATGCATTTGTAAAGCTATGTCAAACGCGGAAAAAAATTGATAATCACGCAAAAACTATTAAGCGTATAATTATGAAACCTTCAGCATTTTAAAGATAATTTAACTATTTATGTTTTAGTATACGTGTTTTAGTATAATACTTTTTGTTTTATATATAATAAATTAATAATGCGTCTATTTTCGGACAGCGCTCCTTGATGGGCGAGTCCTGAGTCCTATTACTGGGTGGACGTACGACGCATTACGTGATCTCAGCACAGAAAACGCAAGCAAGCAACTCAAGGTCATTGGCAGTTAATAGCGCCTTAAAAAGGGGAATGCCGATCAGCCATCCAAAAAAATACTTAAAATGGACAGAAACTACAAATAATCCTTAATTCTATTTAGTATAAAATATTATAGTGGTTTAATTCCTAAGTTTGTTTAACTATGGTAAAAATATAACAATCACTAAAATATTTAACTTCATAATCCAAATTTAAAATGACAAATCATGAATCATTCAAGTACCTTAACAATAAAAAACGAGAAATGCAGTAGTTAATGGTGTTGATTCTGTTGTGCACAAACTAAACTTAATTTAGGCTATTGCTATCTTTTTCTCTCTAATAAAACAAGAAAGAGACGGACGTAAATTAGTGCTGTCAAATTTAGTTTGAACTAATATTTCCATACAAATTAAGGGTTTTTTTTTTTTTTTTTGGGGGGTGGGAAATCATCTTATGACTCTTTCCGCTCTGGGGTGGAGCGGAAGGGCGTGTCAGACTCTTACTGACTACAACCCACCCCTGTTCCTCCCTGCCCTACGCGCCCGGTGGCGAGGTAACTCTTTCGAATTTATCCTCCAGCCCCGGGCAGGCACTGGCCGTGGCAGGCCCCGTCCTTTGCTGACAACTCTTTGAGGCGCGCGTGGAACACTACGCGCCGTCGACTCTCGGGCCTGATGCTGATCGGACGGCGAGTTACCCGCTACTCGCCGTCCGCAGGCCCGGGTCTACGGTGGCCGGAGATCGTCTCGCAGCCCCCGGCGTCTCCTGCGACGGCTGCTGCTGGGGGCGCTAGGGCGACTCGGTCTCTGTTGAGTCTCCCTAACGTGTGCCGCCTCCCTCTTCGCGAGCATTACTGCTTCGCAGAAGTTGGAGACGGCCCCCCATTCCCTCTCACTCCGTACCATGGCCTGAACCAGGGCACGGCGCGAGAGGTCGCTGCCGCCTATCGCATCCACGAGGACACGGCGGTGT